>CM022533.1:600000-869084 GCA_012273795.1 Dendrolimus punctatus | reverse complement strand
CGGATCACCAATGAATAACGTTTCAAAGTCGCGGGAGTTTTTTAACTTACTTATTTAAACTATTCCACGCAAACGAAGTCGCGCAGAAGCTAGTTAAAAATATTTTCGTGAAAAGCATTTTATAAATATAAAATGAGATTACAAATTTATAAATACATATTTATCTATTACAATTTATGCCTATTAATTTATGTAAAAAAGTTGGGACATGACTCGCATGTAGCTTACCTACGGTTCGTATAGTTTTCTAAATATTTTGACAACGGGGGGTATCGATTCCCAGGGACGCAAAGGGCTGTTTTCATCCCTGTAACTAAGCAACTTTAAACGTAATTTCAGAATATGAGAAATGAAAATAAATATTTGTTTTATTTACATTTCAGCAGTTCAGAGAGCTACGATATGTCTAGTTGCGACGGGTCGTTGTCAGCCTCGCAGTATCCTGCGTTCTCCAGCTCAAACCGCAAGCGGAAACCTTCATCTTAGTGAGTACCCTTTGCAAATGATGCTTTCATCCAGACACTGCCGCTGCTGCTCGCGCTACCGAAAATATAAGGCTATTTACATGACGCGAGTTTCCTGCCAGTTGCATAAAATTAAATTGAAGCAATAAATGACTTGCACGGTCTAAACAACACGTACCATTCTTGATGACATTGATGACACATACAATAATATTATCACGAGCTGCAGGACTCAATTTAAAATGCCGTTGAATTACTACAAAATTTATTAGAACTATATAAACACGTATGACAAAGGTACAAATATAACTGGACGCGACCAGTTCAAACTGCACGATTCAATAACACGCGCAAAGTCGGTCACTCTATAGCTTATCAAATGTACGTCTTACTCGTATCGTAATCCTCGCTTGACTGCTTCACCCCTCCGTTCGGGCATTGTTTTATACTAAATATACAATACAACACTCGACCGCGTGGACTGGTTTTGTTTCCAAGAAAACGTAATGTACACACGTGCTGCCATAAACGAGTACAATAACAATAGTATGTAATGTCAGCCCATAAATGTCCCACTGTTGGGCTCGGGCCTCCCATTATAGGGCAACGGACAGTAAGCCACGCTTGTCCAAGGCGGCTTGGCAGGTTTGACACATCGGTTATCTCGATGTGCAGGTTGCATCACGATGTTTGCCTTCACCGTTGTTAGCACGTGGCAATTGTAACAATATGCACATTAGATCAGAAAACTGACTAAGAGGTGCATGCGTTCCGGTCAGGATCGAACCCGAGCCCTTCGATTTAGGGGCGCGTGCTCTAACCATTACGCTACGACTTGAACTCCGTGTAACGTCACTCGATTTAATGACAACGTCGAAATCACTTAGCTTTGCTTGGTTTAGCTTGTCTTCCATACAATGATACACTCTATATAGCATAACACCCACTGTCAATAACGACAACAATTAAGTAATAAAAAGTACTTCTTGAGGCCAACATCAGTAAAAGCTTCGCAGTTGTGTACGTTCTTTAATTGCTTTATTATCCTTGCGGTCCCAGTCCGTAATAACCTCGACTGTCGGCAGCATGCATTACGAAATTTCTAATTCTTCTTATTTTATTCATGTCTTGTCATATTTAGGCATATTGGTGATGAAGGAAGTAAGTAGGACATGAATAAAATAAGAATATAAAAATACAACAAAATAACTGGTTGCTGCAAGACGTCAGACAAAAATAACAGACTTCTCTCCATTTAACGACAACTATCTATAGCGCCATTAAATGCACAGTCCCTTCAGTGTCGTTATATAGAATTTACACTGTAGTTACACGAAAATATATAATACAATCATCTGGTCCTGGAAATCGATGATTTCAATTGACATTAATCGAATGTTGTAAATATAATGGATGCGAAGCTTTTGTGAGGAACCGTTCAGCATAGAGTCTTTTTGTAGAAAAGTTATCCCAATTTACTGTACACTGGACGTATTGGTTGTCAAAGTAACGATGTCAGCGACACCTGTCCTCTCGAGACCATTTAAAACTCAACGTTATGGTTAGTGTGTTACTCTTGCTTTTTTAACCGACTTCCAAAAGGAGGAGGTTCTCAACTTGGCCGGTACGTTTTTTTTGCTATGTACACCGATTACTCTGATATTTATGATTCGATTTACGTGATCCTTTTTTAGTTCGATGCGGAATAGTTTCTATTTGGTCCCCTAAAAATTTAACATAGTTTGGCCCAGTAATTTTGATTTTACGAACATTGTTTTGTTCCCGTTTTTTCGGACCTATATTTTCAAAGGCTGGGCGTGGGCACCTTTTGTAGCTAGACACCAAAAAGTAACAAAAAACTTCGTTTAAAAAACCGACTTCTAAAACTCAACAGTATAAAACTATTAATAAATTACACTACAATCAAAAACTTAGAAATTAAATACTACTATAAACATATTTACAAGTAAAAGATGTAGTCCAAATCGCTGTCGGTGGGAAGCGTTCCCAAAATGCGGGCCGCATTCCCTCGTTGTATGGCAACGCTTATTCGTTGCCCTAAATATAGGCCAGCCCGTTGGTCACGCGAGACTTCTTTCAATCGCTTTGAAAGGTCTCGATAAAGTTGATAAGCCTCACGTCCCCATGGCCCCAAAGTCTCAACCCCGAAAGCCACAAATATGTATCCGTCACCGATGGATGCATATTTGCGGCGTTTCAGGGTTTCTTGAAGTGTGGCAGCGCCTCCGGCAGTGACGGCTGTATTTGGAAGATGGGAAGCCGCCAACGTATCGACACACGTTGCGTCCCAGTATAAAATAATTTATTTCTAAAGCTATTATTAATTATAATATCTTATTTTTAGGTATATAATATTGAAAACACGTTATCAGACCAAATCGGTTGAAAATCATTAGTCCTATTAAGTTTCTCTTTGATAAATTTAGTCTAAAACATATTTGGCGGTTTTTATTGCTGGAGTACAGCAGACAGGCTGACGGCCCAACTGTGATGGAAAGTGGTTACCGTCGTCCTATGAATAATTGCAACATAAGTGTGCTGCCGTGACTCGTAGATGGGACTGGAACCTTGCCACTAATGCCGGAACACAACTTAAGATTGTTAGTTAAGGCGGCATGTTCTAGGCCAGGGGTGGTAGCCATCCAGACGGGCAAATGACCTACCACCTATGTGGTTTTACCACCTCTTTTTCTCTCTTTTTTTAACTACTCTACGGACTCGAGTACCGTACCCCTTTTTTAAAGCTTTATTTCTAGATTTAATTTTTAAAATTTAACCGCTCTTTATTTTAGTTCTTGTGTGTGACATTAATTAATTTGTGTTGAGGTGTATGTATCTTACGAGTGACTTATTATATTTATTTATCCAAATTTTAATACTATAGTTATACTAATGTAGAATGTATCTGTTTAGTTATTATTTCATCATACATTCTTTCCACATGTCCGAATCACCGGAGCATTCCTTTCCTGACCTTCATCCCGACACTCTCTTTCCGACCAACTCTCTTTCTTACTTCGGTATTACAAACCAAATATTATAAAAATAACAATGTGTTCTAGTGATACTGGAAGCGCATACGATGATGACGGGGGTGACGAATCCAGGTCTAGTCGCACGTTGCCAGACAAAAAGTAAGTTACTTATATATTTATGTTTAGCTCAAGCAGTACTTGACGGCGCGTCAACGCCTTGTACTCAAAGCCGCGTATTCATCTGCGAGCCGTTACTGTAACATCAGTTTTACCGTTACTGTAATATCAGTTTTAGTATCAGCACTTCACTAGTGTTCAAATCTTACGTAGCTATTTATTTTATTGCAACAAATGCGCTGTTTACCTTTAGGCAGTTTTTACATCGTAATCTTAATAATCCTTACTTGTAAGCCTATATTGTATTCTATTTGATTTTTATTCCGACGTTTCGGCCACTTTTCAATAGCCTCCATGACGGAAGACAAAGATGTCAAGTTTCAATAATTATTTTAGTTTTTATTTAGCCCTATCGCCAACTTGTTCATTTCAATTATTTAGGTTTAGGGCCGCTTGCATAAGGTTACTTAAATTTATTTAAGAAACACAAAACGTATTTAACGCACTTAAATACAATTAGCGTTTTGCACAACGCAAAATTTGCTGCTAAATATGTTTAAAGAACTGTCAATACGTTTTGTGTAAAACGTATTTATCAGTTTAATATGACTAACTAATTTTATTTAAAGGCGATCGGTATGCAAGCGGCCCTTAGTGTTTGTTTATGATGTTTATTTACTCTATGGGAGGCTAGTCTAATTTACTGCCGCTTCTTTTTTAATTTACTTTTTTGACATTTTGATAAAGCTTTTCAGAGCATAAGTCTTGCTCCTTTAATTTTTTCAAAAATTCAATCAAATGGGACAAAAAGACAGTTAATTGCATTAAATTGAAATCTGTAGGGTTTTTGTGGGTATATTGATCTGTAAAAGACTCACATAACATAAGTGGTTTCCTCGATATTTTTGGTTAGGCGTTAGTTTTCCAGAAAAAAAACCTAAAGTAAATTAAAAGTATATAATTATGTTATCTGGTCGATACAGAAGTTAAGTCACAAAAATATTTTCCACGTTCTTAGACAAAAAAATAAAAGCTAAAAAGTTGCGATTTTTTGGCAGTGGTCTTCTTAAATTTACTCTAAAATAAATTCGGATCTAAAGTACACATCCAAAAACTATTACACACTTGGAGCTACAATTTAAAGTTTTTTCATTTGCTGAACTACGCTTTTCCTTCAACAGTCTGTTGAAATACACCCCAAAAGTTTATATTTATCGCACCCTTACCTTTTATGCGAAATTTACATAATAAAATTTTTAATCCGACATAAATATTACAATGCAACACTAGGCAGAACCATAGCGAAATCGAGAAACGCAGACGTGACAAAATGAACACGTACATAACCGAGCTGAGCTCAATGATCCCGATGTGCGGTGCGATGGCGCGGAAACTGGACAAGCTGACCGTGCTAAGAATGGCAGTGCAGCACCTGAGGTCCGTCAGGGGAGCCCTATCAGCCTGCCCGTTGACCACACGGCCGCGGCCGTCGTTCTTGTCAGAGAGGGAGCTGAATTCGCTGATACTTCACGCGGCCCAAGACTGCTTCTTGCTTGTGGTTGGCTGTGATAGAGGCCGCTTGCTGTACACATCGGCTTCAGTCAAGAAGATGCTTCGTTATGATCAGGTACGTTTTTGTGTACAAGCGTTTCCTTGGCCATAGGCTTTAGGCAAATATGGAACCCTTATGTAAACGTCCTGTCCACGTTTGTCAGTTTTTTTATTATTACAGAAGTTCAGCAGACAGGCAGATGCTCCACTGGATGGAAAGCGGTTACCTTCGCCTATGTACATGGTTCTACGTGGATTAAACAAGATGTTTTAGTTTATTTTGCACTACAAAGTATTGTAATAACAAAATGAAGATATCCGTAAAAGAAACAAAGTAGCAGAAGTAGCTCATGAAATTAGTAAGTTGAAGTGTCAGTGGGCCGGTCGGGTCTGTCGCAGGACCGACGACCGATGCAGCAGACGAGTCCTGGAGTGAAGCCCTCGTCAAGCTAAGCGTAGCGTAGGACACCCTCCAGCCCGGCCAACCGATAACTAACGTAAGGTCACCGATGGCAGCCGAATGAGGAAGGCGGTTGGCGGGGATGTGTAACGGGGACTTGGTTGATGACATAAATCTACTATGAATTTCAATGATAATATCTATTACGAATGTTTCACATAAATATCATTTTGATTTCAAGAATATTCAATTTTATATGTATACTATCGGGTGCAGCAGACGCTATCCTGCTAAAAAAACTTTGAACCCGAGTGCGGTGTCACCTACCAAGTCCATTGTGAATTTAAACCATCCCGGGACCCACCAACATATACAGTTCTACCGTTTAGGAGTCATTCAGTGACCTATACACGAACAGAAGTATTTTATATATAAAAGATAACCAGCGTCTATACTCTGATTTTTATTTATCTGGACTAAAATGACAGCTGGAATTGACCCTTTGTTTATGTTGGAAGCTTGGAGCATAGTGTTGCAGTATGGCTCATTCATAAGTGAGTTGTGTAAGTCGTTGATGCAACTCACACAAGGATTTATTGAAGTATGGTGCAGTGTTGTAGTATGGCTCATTCATAAGTGAGTTGTGTAAGTCGTTGATGCAACTTACACAAGTATTTGTTGCAGTATGGCTCATTCATAAGTGAGTTGTGTAAGTCGTTGATGCAACTCACACAAGGATTTGTTGTAGCATGGTGCAGTGTTGTAGTATGGCTCATTCATAAGTGAGTTGTGTAAGTCGTTGATGCAACTTACACAAGTATTTGTTGAAGTATGGCTCATGCATAAGTGAGTTACTCACTTATGAATGAGTCATACTTCTACACTATGCTCAAGCTTGCAACATAAAAAAGGTCAATCCCAGCTGTGATTTTAATCCAGATATTTTAAAAAAACCAGAGTACACCGAAACGCCTAGGTGGCGCTGAAATCGGAATTCAGAATTTTAATGATTCAGTTGCAAATCTAAACTATGCCGAGACCGAAATAGTACTTAAAAAATTTCATCAATATCGGTCCTACCATTTAAGTGGTGTTCAGTGACACACATGAACAGAAGAATTTATGTATATATAAAGATTTGTATATTATTAGTAGGTTGATTTTGTAGTTTTTATAATTATTTTTATATGATTTTACATTATTTAATCTTTTCAGTCTGAGCTACTTGGTCAGAGCCTGTTTGACATCCTCCATCCTAAAGACGTAGCCAAGGTTAAAGAGCAGCTGTCTTCTTCAGATCTCAGCCCGAGAGAGAGGTTGATCGATGCTAAAAGTAAGTGCTGGCATTTACAAAACTTATCAAACGTGTATGAAGAAAGTGCATAAGGTTTTTTGTGTGCGATAAAGATGGGTAAACATCGAGACAAGCCAGTCGCCAACTACAGTGATCTTTTTGCCTATATATAACATTGCAAGCTTTTGCCATAAATGTGTTGCTAATCTGAAGATATTTAGAGTCGGCGCCAGTAATTTCACTGCATAATCCGCCCTTCTTGCTGAAACAATACGATAACATACATACATAATCGAGACGGTACCTACACAGATTTCGCGCAGTCTCACCATTAGTATAAAGGTCGTCTCTGTGTACCACTATGGAAAATGAGCGTGATATTTATGTTTGTATGTAACCTAGGATGGCTTAATGGGTAATATTTAAAATGTCATGATGTACATAAATAAATAAAATTGAAAGTTTCTGTTTGTAACGTCAAAATAACAACTTTGTACTAAATGCATGTGAAAGAACATACGCTATTTATATTTTGGGAGCTGCATACGTCTTGTCATCGCAGTGGACAACGCACTACTGGCTAGCGCAACGCGGGAGCGCACATATTAATAGTTGCTCTATTCTCGCTCACACATCATCTGTTCCGCTCAGACACTGTGCTACACATTGTACTAACAGTACGACTTGGCTTAAAGTCCTAGCTGCCAAGCCACAAATCTAAATAATAATCAGTACGACTTGTGTATATTGGTAGTTAAGGTTACCGTTTCCAAAATAATGTTACGAGCGACAGGACTCGAATAAAAATAAATGCCGTTGGAATGACTATACAGTTTATTAGAACTGTACAAACACGTAAAATCAAATACAAAATTAAACTGGATGCAACCAGTTCACATTTTATACTCAGCTTACAATGGGTCACGACCGGGTAAACAATGATTTCCAAGACTCACACCTACACAGCTATTCCCAGAAAACATATTCTGCACACCTGCAGGATTCGCAATAAATAAAAAAGGGACGAGGTGTTGGGACACCTGGTGAGAAGACAATCGAAGAGATTATATAGTAATAAGGGGCCATCCACGTCACACAATTTCATGACACGCCCCCCCCCCCCCCCGTCCTCGTTACAGCTGGTCACACTTAGACGACCCTCCTCCCCTCCCCCCTCAAATGGGTGAATCAATTTATGAATGGCTCCTAAGAGCTATTTACAAGACCTTTTAATTTCAATGCACTAATGGATATTATTTTGTTTTAAATCTCATTTCATTGCATTACAGCTCTAAATTGTGTAATAATATACGGCGGTCAGCGTTTTTGTAATCTAGCTCCAATCCGCCGAGTTATGTGCGATAAGGACCTTCGCTCCATTGTAGGCTGACGCGATAACTTGTTGTCTCTCGCCCAAGTCTTCGGCGTCTCATTTTTAAGTTGTTAAAAATTGTGTCCATCTATTTGACTGTCGTCTCTGCCCCTTTCTCGTCCGGCAGCAATGCTACCGTTGAAGGCGGACGTCGTGCTGGGGGCTTCGCGGCTAAGCACCGGCGCGCGGCGCTCGTTCTTCTGTCGCATCAAGTGCAAAGTGCTGCCCGAGACCGCGGCTCCTCCCGCCGTCGCAGCGCCAGCTCTGGTCAAGGAGGAAGCCGAACCGAACGCCAAGCTGCGCAAGAAACAGACCGAGAAAACTTACTGCGTTGTGCAGTGCACCGGTAACGTATTGTTTATTTTATTTTATTTTGGGGGGCTAACAGCTATCATTAATAATAACTAGAACTAAGCTAGATTAAGAGAAGCTATTAATAAGCCACCATAGATATCAGTAAAAATAAAAAGAGTAAAAAAAACAAAGAAACAATAATTAAAAATGGCATAGATATAAGGTGCTTAAACTGATAAATCCGATTTTTAATAGAACTTGTCCAACTTTGCGCTAAACAATGTTAACTGACTGCGAATAACTTACTAATTAAATTCATGACCTGGCCTGATACAGAACTAATTACGTCAGTAAGCTGTGCGCGTCAAATGGTGTGTGTAATAATTTCCTAGAGCGAACATTACTAGGAGGAACATACAAATATAGTTTTTTTTAATGAGATTTGCACAATCATTTTTGGATTGCGCAATATTAACTAAGAAACGTAAATCAGCAATCTTTTTTCTTGTAGTATTAAGAGGTAAAAGGTGAAATAAAGTGCAGCGTTCAACGTAACTTTTCTGTGGTAATTTAAAATTAATAAACCGTGCGAATTTCTTTCTAGTCTAGTGGAATGTATTTCATATTATGGATTCCAAATTTGGGTATGCAACATATCTTTCGTTAAACGCTTTTATATTGCACCCGTAACTGAAAAATTTAAAGGCAGAAGACTAAGGTGCTGTAGGCGTGTAATGAGGAGGTATGAAAGTCACGAGACAAAAAAATTAAACTGCAAGATTGACGGTTACGCAGGTGAAGGTAAATTAAATGATTGATGAGATAGATTGTGTGAAGGATGTTGTGTGACAGAGGAAGTGTGGAAGGAAAAGGCATGGTGTTCAAAGTCAAAAGAATAACTAAGTACGGTATGCAAAGTGCTAGATTATTATTTAAAGTTTTACACGGGTATTGCTCGTTATTTTCGTTTAATATATAAATTTTTTTACAAAATTAAAAGTGATCCATGAAAAATCTTTTTTATGGTTTGTTTACAACTCGTCTCACCAATCCCTGAATGCGGTATAGTTCATTTCTGCCTTTCAATTGTGATGGATATACATCCAAACAGGCAAATACCCTACTACCTGGCCGTGGGTCGTTTTCTCTTACGTAATTGTATTTCTCTCCATTCATCATGGACAAAATAATAACAGATAAATTGAATTCACTGAGAGCCTATAAAGCTCGTATTCTCCGAATCATGTAGTGAAAACGAGAAGTATATCAAGATAAAGTCGACTTTTATGCTGTCTTACCACAACCAGCATTTCTATACACGTGTTTATTTCGCTATTCGACTCTCTAAAGACGACCGTTTCAGGCCCTCAGCTCTTAGTCTAAATGCATTCTAGGGTACCTCAAGTCATGGACACCCCCGGAGCTCACAGAGGGCGTTACCAGCACTACGGAGGGGAGCGAGGACGACCCCTGCAACATGTCCTGCCTGGTGGCCGTGGGGAGGGCGCTGCCCGACATTGCCCCCTCAGCATTCACATGCCCATTAGTGCCACCCACAAGACACCTGCAGTACGTCTCCAGGCACGCGATAGATGGGAAATTCATATTTGTCGATCAGAGGTAAATGCTATACAAATGTGACGGGGACATGTGGCAAAATTCTATATAAAGGTGACGGGTATTTCAGGTAAATGCTATTTAAAGGTGACGGGGATTTGATGTAAATGCTATTTAAAGGTGACGGGGATTTGATGTAAATGCTATTTAAAGGTGACGGGGATTTGATGTAAATGCTATTTAAAGGTGACGGGGACTTGAGATAAATGCAATATAACGGTTTTGAGGTAAATATTCTCGTGATTTTTGACATTCGTATTAAGTAGGAATCGTTGCGAATTATTGGCGAATGTATTTGACAAACAAAGAGGAGATTATATATGGATTGATCGTGCATTATTCCATATATACAGAGCATCCAACGGCTATGGGACACGGGACTATTTAATTTTATTAAACTGTTGACTTCAATCATACATGTTTAACCAATATTTTATTAAATTTATATAAAGTTCAGCATTCATATTCGCATTCGCGAATGTGAAAACTTCGGCATTCGTCACACTTTAGTTATATGTGATGAGGTTTGATGGAATGAAGGAATTGCATTAAGGACCTACACACATAACCGCTTTGGGTCTCGGCGTCGTGTAATACTGTCGCAGAATGGAATGACCATTTTTCTGTGATTCGTTAATGTTGCTATACGTGTCATTATTATTGTTACGAGTTACGCGGGACTTGAATTAAAATGCCGTTGGAATTATATAGATTTTATTAGACCTATACAAACACGTATAACACAGGTACAAATATAACTGCACACAACAAATCCAAACATAATGCACAAGGTCGTAATTCAATAAAACGCGCAAAGTCCGTCATTAATAGATTTCCGATTGTTGTACAAACGTCTCGCGTTAATCGTGGTTCTCGCTCGACTGCCCCAACAATAATTAGAAACGTATATCAATAAATAAGTCAACAAAAGAAGACGATCATAAAAGGGATTACAATAGTTTCAATGTTATTAGTTCAAATACCGATGGGAAATAAATGTGCTTCTACGAATCTGTACGTGGAATTGGTCTTTGTCGGCGCCTGGATTGTAACATTATGCATCGAATAAACGTATTGCTCTTTTATACCAATACTAGCTGTCCCGGTAGACGTCGTCCTGCCCTGAATAGCTTCAATCGATATGCCGACAGCATTAAAGTTGATAATTAAATAATAAAAAATAGGGGTTGATCGTAGAGGGTTGAAAATTTAGGGTTGTATGTATTTTTTAATGCTGTATCATAAAAAAATAAAACAAAATTTTATGTAAAAAATTAAAAAAAATTAGGGGTGGACATTTAGGGGGATGAAAAATAGATGTTTTCCGATTCTCAGACCTACCCAAAATGCATACAAAAAAACCGTTTCAGAGGAGTATGTGACACGAGAATTTTATATATAAGATAAACAGAGAACAGATAATATACTAAATACATACACATTATTAATCGTCATTACTCTACATCAACCCGTGACATTTTATCATTTATACAGCTGTCGTTTGACGCGTGTTGTTTCGTCGTTTCCAAGAATGCTACTGAGCACAGAGTACTTTATATATACTGGTATAGAGTCAACAGTCATAATGTATATACTAACGCACTCTATCGGTATACAACACTATTCAACGGCAAAAACCGTCCAGGGGGTCTAGTATTATTTTGATTTTTATATTAGACTTTTGGAAATTGCGGGAGTTAATAATTTAACTCCTGCAATTCCCAAAAGCCTTTCCAAAAAAATGTTTATTTGTCAGCAAATAAAACAACAATTTAGCGGTAGTGTGATTTATTATGTTTCTTTTTATTAAAATATTCAAAGGCATACATTTTTATAACATCATTTGTATCCACATCTAATCTGGTGCCGTTACGATGATTTACTTACAAGTTTTACCGCATCTGGGCACACAACAACCTCTTTCAGAAGAAGCCATAATCCAAGTCATCAGAGAACAAATCGTTAGGCAAATCGGTGTTCAGGGTACATGAGTAAGTCCAACGTGATCACTAGTAAACGTGATAAGCGAAGTCTTCGGAGTCCAGGAATCAAACAAAGTTATCGAAAGATAATCAAAACACAAACAAAGTACATACATTCACGAGTGTAACTCGTATCGATCGGAATGTCTTTTTGGTTTTGACATAATTGACATCTTTGAAATAAGTTTTTGGTAAATCAACAATTCATCAAAAATCCAGTAATTAAAGTTAAAAAGAGCTTTATAATTTGAAAAAGGTGAGGAATAGAATTTACACACTTTAAAATATATTTATTAGCTGACATAGCTTGCAAAAACATAAAAACGTATCAAATATTTCTTAAACAAGTATTCAAACAACTGCGTATAACGAAACATATTATTTTCTTTCATTTGGTGTTCAATTTGAGAACAGTGACATCTACTGCAATACGTACCTACTAATTCAACGCAAAAAATCTCTAAGAAAAAATACTTGTACTGACTTTTAAGACACTGCTACTGAGAAATTGATTAATGTCGTACGTCACATAACGTCACAACGTAAATTACGCCGACTTCGCCGTTGCGGTGCTGCAACGCCGGTTATTACGTGTTTAGACCCTAATCGCAAACGGGCAAGCTTTTTGAAATATATAATTCATCCCGTCTTCGTCTTTGGTCGTAATTTCAGGGTGACGTTAGCTCTGGGCTTTCTGCCCCAAGAGTTATTGGGATCCAGCCTATACGAGTACGTTACCGGCCCAGAGTTGGATGCCGTCGCTCGCACCCACAAAGCGGCGTTACTGCAGAAAGACGCCTTAAACACGCCGCCATACTCGTTCAAGAAGAAGGACGGCACTTACGCCAGGATACAAACTTATTTCAAGCCGTTCAGGTAATGATATTTGATTCCCTTCTGAAACAACTGAAAGACTTCGTATGAGCCACATACATTTTCGAGCCACGTACAGTTTTTCACTTTGAAAAATTCTAGCCAGATCAAATTGACTTCAAAAGTAACAAAAAAGCAAAAGGAAAATTGTTTCTACAACGTCTTGATTTTGACCGATTTAGGCCCTCTGTTCGAATAGTTTATTTTTTTTATTGCAGGAATTCAGCAGATCGCCTATAGACATTTGCAACATCTCTTAAGAGAGATTGGAACCTGGTCACTAATGCTGGAACACAACTCAAGGTTGTTATGGCGACATACTTTAGACCAGGGGTGGTAGCCATCCAGTCGGGCAATTTCCCTACCACCTGGCTGTGGGTTGTTTTTTCGACTCTTATGACAGGCCGCAGGAAATTGTATTCTTTCTCCGTTCCTGCACGGATAATAACACTATCGTTTTATTTAACACTAGCCGTTCCATAAGAAGTGTCCTGCCCTGAAGAAATAAAAATTTGGACCTCGGGTTGTAGATTCCAGCGCCGTCTACGTGTAAATCTAAACCATCCCGGGACCCACTTAAACATTTTTTTACACCTGAGGTTTAAACCTTAACCGTTATTAAAGTTTCAATAGAAAACTCTAGTTTTCTAGTAAAAAGATAGCCTATATTAAATATGGGATAATGTAGCACTCTAAAGGCGAAAGAATTTTTGAAATCGGTCCATTAGTTTTCGGGATTATTCGTTACAAACATACAGCAATTTAAATCTTTCCTCTATATAATAGACTACGGGTAAACTTTAGTTACATATATAATTTCATCCAAATCGGTATAGTAGTTTTTCCGTAAACGCACAACAAACAGAGAGACAAATACGTTTTTATCCAGAAAACTAGCTTATTTTTCGAGATAAAAAGTATCCTATGCTCATTCTCGGCATTGAATATCGCCACCTACCGGTTCCTCCGGGATGAAAAGTATCCTATGTCCGTCTCCTGCTTCTAAGCTACCTCCCCACCAATTTTCAGCCAAATCGGTATAGCCATTTTTGAGTTATAACACACTTACACGACTTTTTCTTATACATCTGTACTCGTTTGACTTTGAAACTCAATATATATATACTGAGTTTCAGCCAAATCGTTCCAGCAATTTTTCCGTGAAAACGCAACATACAGACAAACATTAATTCTTCAAAAGCCATTTTGTAACATAATTCTGTATAAAACTTAAAATAAAGAACAAATATAAATAGAATAAGAAATATAAAGAAAATCAATTTTTAGCTAGACGTGTTGCTGGGGAGTTTGTTGCCGCTTCTTCTCCTTAACAGCACTAACACGTTGCGGAGAGGTGTACATAGACTAGGAAGTAAAATTAAATTTTAACCTACATGTATGACCTTCAAAAAGTGTTCTCCAGTGGAACTTATTTTGAATAAAAACTTTTGAATTTGAATATACCTGTTTAGTTTTCCCGTGAGCAGTGTCACAGTATTTCGATAGATTTTCATCGATGTTGTTTTTATGAGACAATGGAACCTATCCATCAAATAATTGATTTTGGTGTATTTTACTTATTATTCATATTTCTGTTCTTTTCTAGATAATATCCAATTTTAAGGATTTATTCTGTTTCTATTAGTTTACTGTTTGATAATACTCTATATTGTATTTGACGTAAATAAAATATGTCTTTCTTTCTTTCTTTCGTTCAGATATATTATTCTGTATTGTTGGGCCTCTTTGAAAGAAATACTGTAAGGATATCTATACATATAATAAAATTGTAAAGGTAAAATTTCTGTAATGAAAAAAAATGATAAAAACCGAGTCAGGGGGATGTAAGAAGTGAAATAGAACTAATTTAGATTATTTCAAATTTTGTGTCTCTGTTTGTCTGTCTGTTTGTATCGGCTAATCTCCGAAACTACTGGACCGATTTACATGAAACTTTGTATGGTTGTAGCTTATATCACTGGTCAAGATATAGGATGCTTTTGATCCCGAAACATTAAAGAGTTCCCGTGGGATAGTAAAAATTTTATCTTATATATACAAAGCCGATAAGTCTGTTTCTTTGATTGTTTGCTTGAACGCGCTAATTTCAGAAACTACTAGTCGGATTTGATATCTTTTTCAGTGTTAGATAGCCCATTTATCGAGGAAGGTTATAGGCTATATACCATCACGTTAAGATCAATAGGAGCGGAGCACCAATGACGAATATTTCAAAATCGCGGTTTTAACTTACTTTTTTTTAAGTAATCTACGCGAACGAAGTCGCGGGCAGAAGCTAGTTTCATAATAAACTATCTAACGTCGTACCTAGAAGTGTCCATCAACGTGAGATCCGATCTAAGAAGCTGTTTGCACTAGGCAAATGAAGCACTAACTCGCTCTTGTCCAGTACGTCGCATGATTGTTTCATATAACAAAAACAATATTTATAAATGTTGATATTTCTGCATGTCCTCTTCTTATATATTTGGTAAGATTATTGGCTTAAAATAAACAGCGTATTTTCTATATATTGTTCTATATATTGCCGATTTTGACAAGACTTTCACGAGCAGATATCTGATATTACAAAGAGTTCGGCTACTTTTTTAAGGAAAGAATTCCACGCGAACGTAGTCGCGGACACAGCTAGCACCTGATACGCATTGAATTGAAATTTAACTGTTTATAGTAGTTTTGTTATGCTGTCCTTATTTCAGGAACCCATGGACGAAGGACTTAGAATGTTTGGTAGCAAACAATACTGTAGTCACGGAAGCGCACGTACCAGCGCAAACTGACCCAACGCATGAGTCGTTCCAAGTCTACAAACAAAGTAAGTATAGATAGATTGGAGTGGACCTCATACATCTAGATTTCTCATAACCTATCTTAAAGAAACTAGTAAGTAGCGACCACAAGGTCGAAAGCCATTAATCTATTGGCGCTTACGTTTCTTATTCAAGCATATTTTATTACTGTATTAACTACTATCTCTTACGCTCGGCGGGTTTCCATACGTATTGGATGTAATAGCGACTCATAACCCGTTCGGGCGCCAGTTTTTGTTTCATTCATTTCTACACTCTACATTTCTCTCTCTACTTTCTACATTTCGACGTATTTTTCATGTTGCAAGCTTGAAACAATTCACCACTGTCGAGTTGAATCCTATAGAATTTCTATAGAAATTCTGTAAGATTCAACTCATAGTGGTGAATTGTTGATTCAACTCGCACAACTCACTTATGTGCCAGAATATACACCGATCTCTCTATTGTTGCATTTGAACAAGCTACTATCACTTTATTTCTGTGCTTGTTCAATTGGCGCTGATGGTGAAATCACTGATTTCGGCAGTCTCGATAAACTATTACGAATAAAGAAAAAAAATCATAATCGATCCACAATTGACGGGGAAATCGCATAACATCCATATAAAAAATTAAGTGCCTGTAGTAAATGTAATACCTACACGCGTATACAAGCCTTTTTTCGAACAAATTTTTTGGCGCAGGGCATTTTTTAATAGCGGCTATTCTCGACTTTCCTGAGATCTGATCAACTTAGCTGATCTTGACTTGATAATCGTGAGACTACTACCTCGGGAGTATATACTTACGAGTGAACGTAGTAGTAGTAAACGTAGTATACGAGTACCCAAAGAAAAAAATGAAAAATCGGTTTACAATTGACGGAGATATCGTGTTACGAAGAAATTGGTTAACAATTTTCGTTTCTCAAATTCCTTGAAAGAGACCAATTTGCGAGTATACCTACGCTTGCGATTTAAAAAAAATGGATAATCGTTTCACAATTGACGGAGAAATCTAGTAACGAATATACGAAAGAAAACACAAACCAGTTGAGAACCCCCTCTTTTATTAAATCCGTTAAAAATACTAGATGCTAGTGAAAATGACCCATTCAAGCATAAGACGGTATGGAGCTGAATAATAATAGTTGGATTGCCTAAATAGGCCTTTCACCTAAAGTTAACACTCTGCCTTTCGTTTCGAATATGAGAAAAGTAAATATCTCGAAAAGGTCGGAAACTTTTAGACCACCCTCCTGTATAATACGTAGTCTTGTTTTGCTTACAATTCATCGTTATTTATCTGCTGTTATTATGCAAAATAGTAACTTCCATATTATCTACGTTTTAAAGATAAAAAGTGCATCGAAATGTGAAATAATTGTAATATTCCACCACCCATTAGAAATCTGCAACATCTTAATGGGTTCAGAACTAAATTAAATATATTTTTAAAAGAGCACCAACGTTCACAACAAGATCTAAAACATGACACAAGTGGTATTTAATTGTTATGACGATTCTTTTATTTAATTTTTGCAATACTCGTATATACAACACTTATATATTTATTTATGATTATTATTTTCCCTATTTTTTTGATATACTAAGTATGATGTGTATATATGTATGTGTATATTATTTAAGATGCGATGCTTTGCAATGATGTAATGTCTGCCGTGACAGTACCTTATGGGCTCAGCGGAAGATCAGCGCTGGTTTTAAAGTCCAGCATTATGCTGAGTCTTTCAGGACAAGCTTATGTTGTTAGTTTTAATTTTATTTTTAACAATATTGTACCTACACTACACCAATGTAATTTGGCCTGAATTATTATACAATTATTTTTTTCCTTTCTTTCTTCTAAATATACTTTTCTAAATAATAAATCGTTTTACTTTTATCGTTTCCATAATGTTTTACCTCCTGGTTGTGCCGAGGAATACCTCCTTGTGAATTCTTCCTCCCCATCCTCACCATCAAGAATGGGAATAAAACTTTATATAAAGAGTGCGCTAAACAAGAGACAGATTTAGGGCTGTCAGTGCTGTCACCGCAGTAAATTACATACCAAGATATTGTTGGAACACAAATAACTAGACATAAACTGTTTTAACCACATTTAATTATCAAAGACACAGTCCTAGTGAGAGTGTGAACCCTGGGAGGCGAGTGCAGTGTGGCGAGGTGAGTCTTTCCCTGCTTCTTCTTCCCGTCTTATCCTCGTCGTTTATTCCCGTAACTATTGAAACCAATTTGATGTGAGTTTATAGAGCGACCGAACTGTTACCGTTATGGGTCTGCTTTCAGAGACCGACTTGGAGCAGCTCATTGACTCGCAGGTGGAAAGCCACAAGATCGGCAACGCTATCGCCAAGGAGGCCCTGCAGAGGTCCCCCGCAGACTTCTCGTCGGAGCTCCCCACTGACCTCCACCAGGACGCCGTCTTCCATCATCAGGTATTGACCTTTAAGTTTAGGACACAATTTTCGATTATTATCACCCGGATCCACAGAAACTAAAGCATTCATAGCGCAAGCTCGGTACAATAATTTATCTTTTTTTACAATTTGATTCGTATCTATATATGATTTGGCTAATTTTGGTTTTGAATTATTTGTGGAAGTCCAGGCAAGGTTCAAAAGTTGAGTAAATATTAAAAAAATGCTTGGAATATAGTAAAACCAACAATTTCGCTTTCCCTTAGAAACTATTCGTACCTGTCAAACATTTGGTGTTCGTCCCGTTGTTTAGAGATCAATTGAATTTAAAAATCGTTCAGAAATCAAATTAAATTTAAAACAAGTTTGTTTCATTGGTTTGGTTTTCCATGTCAAATGTTTGATATTCGTTCGGGTTAAGTTTGGACCACATTTTTTTTGTAGGGGTGGACTACCCTTATCATTTAGGGGGATGAAAAATAGATATTGTCTGATTCTCAGATCACATGCGACTCATGTCCCCACTGTTTTTACAGACACTGTTAAATCGCGGCATAAATTGTAATTAAAAAATAAAAATTCGTAACAACATTTTATACTTTTAAATCATTTTTCATCACTAAATGTTTATTTAAATGTAAAACTAGCAGGTGGAATGCCGCAGAAGATTACACCTGTATTTGAGAAGTTGTTCTTGTCTCGATCAGTACCATAGCTTACGCTTTGAATGCAAAGTGTACACCTGTGCTATTTTAAAACCTAGCAAGTGGTTTTTACAAACTTTAACGACATGCTATTTTGAAACTGTTATATGTTTTACTAGTTTTTACATCTTTTGATGTTTTGGCAAGCGCAATATATCGGCAAATGCCTAGAAATATAACAAATATTAATAATAATCAGGGAAGGACCGAATTTCGACAATTTGAGCCGATATGTTTTCTATTAATTTCAGTCAAAATAGTGCAAGCACATATTTTACTTGTTTCTTGAACCGAATGTTCGACATTTATTATTCGGCCTAATTCCGAAGATTGCCAGGTGGTAGGGTATTTGACCGACTGGATGGCTACTACCCGTAGTGTAGAGTATGCCGCCATGAAAACTTTGAATTGTGTTCCGAGATTAGTGACCAGGTTCCAATCTCCCTTAAGAGAACAGCAGCACCTTTAGTGTTATTTATTTATTCCAACCAAGCCGAATATTACAGAGTAAAGCTGTAAAGCGGCCACCTTGAAAACACTGTTCTTATACAAATCATAGTGTGGTTTAGTTTAATCATGTTCATTCGCCATTGCACGTATACTTGGCAAAGTTTATGAATTAATAACGGTCGTGTAATAAAATCAATAGTCACCACCAGCACTTGTGTTCGAGCAAGCGCCGTTCGTGGACAACATCTTCGGGGTGGACATCGCGAATTTATCCCAAGTGCGGAACAACGTGCCGTTGAGCGCCGCCGGGGTCCAGGGCTCGCCTTTGCCGGACGACACCGGCGCCGTCATCGCCGAGGACACCCCCCCGCCGCCCTCGCCCCCCCTGACGCCGCTCGGGCTCGACGGGAACAGCGAGGCGGCGATGGCCGTCATCATGAGCCTCCTAGAAGCAGACGCGGGACTCGGGGGTCCGGTCAACTTCTCAGGCCTCCCGTGGCCGATGCCATAGTACAACGACACACCTACCGAAAGTCTAGAACAACACTTCGGCAACTGAATGATCGGTTTTAGTGTTCGGTTCGCATGGCACATAGAGCGTTCCAAACAATTGGTGTTATGCGGCGTGTAGTTAGTTCAGCGCGTTACGCGATGGAAAATGATCTGTCCCCCCTCTCAAACATCTTATTGTATAATATTGTTACGAGCCGCAAGACTCGAATTAAAATGCCGTTGGAATTACTATACAATTTATTAGAACTATACAAACCAGTACAAACTGCACGATTCAATAACACGCGCAAAGTCCGTCACTATATAGCTTATCGAATGTACACGTCTTGCTTTGATCGTGGTTCTCACTAGACTGCCGATCTCTCGATGGGGCCATTGCTGCACCTATATATGGCTGCCAGCCCGCATAGGTCGGATTTCTTAGAATCAGTTCGACACACCTGTCTAATGACTGCCATAAAAGATGACAATACACAATGGACTGTTTTTCTAATTACGAATTTTACAAACACAATGTAAACAAAAAAATCCAAATGCGGGAAGGTAATTAACTATGCTTTATGACCGGCAGGTGTGCATTCCCTTTTTGTCATGTAACAATATAAACCAGGGATCTTATAAAGCTCTATATCGTGACCGAAACTATCGGTTATGCGAAATAAAATTCTATCCGTGAAGGCTTATTATTTCTGTTTATTAGGTTTTTGTTTATGCAGTCAATAGATAACGCTTTAAAAGGAGTAGCTATTATAATAATTAGGTAGGAGTGCCAAATGATAACCTAAAAATGAAGTACAAACATTATCTATTTGTATTTTACTTTTATAACTTCTTCAAAATGTTATATCCATAACTGAAACTATCCGAAGCTAACGGATAATCCGAAATAAGTTCATATCCGTAACGGTATCTGAAAACGATATAACATTATTCATATATATATATATATATATATATATATATATATATATATCCACAACCGGATCATAACATACCTATTCCTTTAAAGCATTGTTTCTCAACCTGGAAGTTGCGTTTTTTATCAAAGGGGGTCGTAGTTTGTTTAATAATAAGACTTGTATACAAAACAAATCAAACGTATAAATAAACTATTATTATAAGAAATATATTATATGTATGTATGCTATAAACACTTATTAATGATATAATTACTTTCTGCACACACAAAATATACAGTCTGTGCAAATGTGATTTTCCATCCAAAGGTTGTCTTGAAGATATTGCTCATAGCGATAAGACCGCCACTTTTACTCTTTTTGTTACATTGTTACTATAGTTTTAATTCTAAGTTGTGGGCAATAACGTATATAATCTATATTTCTATACTAGTATTATGAAGAGGTAAAGTTTGTAACGTTGTAGGGGGTAATCTCTGGATCTAATAAACCGATTTTAAAAATTCTTTCACTGTTCGAAAGCTACTTTAATAAGGAGGGTCGTCGGCTATACAACATGGCGCTATACAACGGGAGCGGAACAGACCGCGTCGGGCCGCTAGTATATAAATTAATATAATATTGTAGTGGTAACTTTTTGGTCTTTTCGTGGGTCACGACATAAAAATCTTTGAGAAACATTGCTTTGAAATAATAATTTTGTGTACGTGTTAGCAATGTATAGAGATGCAATATGCACTTTTAGATCCGTAAAAGTATCGTAGCATATATATAAATTGGTTTAACAAAGTTCGCCGAACTTTCGATCGCGTAACGCGTCACATGATATGTTGATTGCTATTCAAAATATTTTGAATGCGCACTCACCGAACGCCGCTAAACGAATTGTTCGGCATTACGCCGAACTCTACGTAATTTCGGCTGATGTGTCAAAGCTCGTTTAAAAAAAACTGCGAACGAATTTAACCGAATTTTCATCGCCGTACTTTCGGTAAGTGTGTCCCTACCCTTAATCGCTTCGTGCGATTCATCTTACCAAATATCTATACCATTGTGAATATATACACGTTCTCGTTGTCGAGACCTATTTAGATATTTGAGATATGTCGAAGCGCGTGTGTAAACGGTCCGTCTCCCATAGTCATGGGATTTTAGATCAAGTGATCCTAACTTTAGTCGCTACGCTAACCGGTGTGGTTCTATTATAATGCTACCACTCACTTATCTGTGAAATAGCAATAATTGAGAGTATGTTCTACTATATTAAACATTAAATTGTGTGTAATAGGGATGCGGACACATGGTAAAAAAAAATCTTATCAATTTACATATGAAAAAGCAGGCGTTAAAATAACGTCTTTACAATTAACTTTTAAAATTACTTTTCAAACAACAATTGATGCGCTATTGGACTCGTATTACGTGTACCTACTTATAACGACATAAGTAGGCATGTCAATCAATCTATGAGGCTGCGCCGTTCTGTAAGCTTATAGAAGGTATGAGCGTCCGCTTCCCTATTTCAGAAAAATGATTACTTTTTAAATAAAATAATCTTTTCACAATCTTCTATAATTAATCAAGACATTAACCTTGTTTAAGTAATTTCGAAATAAAAGTTATTCAGCGTATAAAGTATAACATGGAAAAAATCAAAAACTTCAATTGCAGGAATAAAACAGTTGAATCCGGTTTCCATTTATTCGGCTGTCAACTTTTATTTGACAATTAAAAAATAACCCTTAGATGTTTAATTTGTTAAGGGGTTATTCTCAGTAAAGTTTGCTACCATGGTCGCACATCGCCACATTTAGCAAAATACAAATTGCCTGATTTTGCTTACAACAAATCTATATTACACAAATCTTAACAATGAAACTAAGAATGTTTTTACTCAATAAAATCATTTTCTTTTCGTATATATTTCTATATATAAAACATACATAAACATAGGAGAATTCAGATCCGTTGTACAAAGTTGTGACTTGTACATCCATATCATATTAATAATCTTTTTTTACTTTTATTGTGTCTCTGTCTTATTGAGTATGCACTGTTTGCTACAACTCCATTAATTCTTCAAAAGTTATTCTGTAACATAATTCTGTATAAAATCTTTAAAAAAAGTACTTAAATGTAAAAAATAGAACAACAAATATAAAGAAAAACAATTTTTAGCTAGACGTGTTGCTGGGGAGTTTGTTGCCGCTTCTTCTCCTTAACAGCACTAACACGTTGCGGAGAGGTGTACATAGACTAGGAAGTAAAATTAAATTTTAACCTACATGTATGACCTTCAAAAAGTGTTCTCCAGTGGAACTTATATTGAATAAAAACTTTTGAATTTGAATTTAAGAAACTACAACCTACTCATAATAATCTTGAAGACTAATTAACTGTACTTACAAAGTAAAATCAATCTACAAGTAAAAATAATATTCCAACTCACATATATATTTTTTTTTAAATTGCCTGTAGCAGGCAAACAGGCGGACGGCCCACTTGATGGAAGGTGGTTAACGTCGCCTATGGACGCTTGCAACACGAGGTGTGTTGCCAACGCGTTGCCGGCCTCTAAGAAATTTTATAACGCCCTTTTTAAACGACTCCATGTCGTAGCATAAAGGGGGAAGTTCCCTCCAGATCATTGTTGTACGCGGTATAAACGTTCTAGAGAACCGTTGCGTACTTGAGCGTGGGAGCTCAAGGAAATGAGGGTGAACATCCCGTCGATGGCAAATAATTGTTGTAAGTGTGTATGTAAAAATCCTAGTCTGAAACAAAATGTTTTTTTTAATATATATTTTTGTTAAGGTTTGTGTATTGCGGATTTATTTCTTCAAAAATAAAGCAATAATACGAGTAAGAGGTAGCCTCTTAAGCATTTAATTTATAACTCGTGAAATTTAATTTATTTCGCAGAATAAAGATAATTAATTAATTACATTGTTCATTTCGCAGATAAGATGATGGGCAGAAAGAACTATGTAATTTTTAATACACTAGACATTAATAATGTGACGTTTAACGTTTACTAGCCAATTAAACCTACAATAAAATTAAGTAGGTGTTTGACATAAGTATTGGAGCTGATATTACACGGTTCAACCAAATCGTATCAATGTTGAAAGGACACGATGCTATTCAACGACATTGATGATTCAAGTTTATGTGTATATAGATCACTTTGGTTGCTTTATCTAAATTGAAAGACAGAAGTGAACCGTCTAATATTGACTTAATGTATTGTGTGTTGAATATATAAATTGGTCTTATTATCAGGCCGTTTAGACGGCGCATATCGGGTGCCATTCGGTGAATAGTCAAGTGACCTTATTGTGAGTCGATATACAATATTGGTCAGTGGACTGACAGGGAATGTATTGTTTGACAATTGAGCTGCGATATTACATAAATTTTATTCACGTGAAATATCAAATAACTACTATACGTACGGCCGTCTGAGTGTTGTACGATATTTGTATGGAAATAATGTCAATATCGGCCAGTATGTTTCTATATGTGCTAATCAACCTACGGCCCGCCCGACATACGACACAATTGTGCAAGATAATGGAATTGCATTGGTAGTAATAAAAACACCTAAATGAAATATAGTTGCGGCCCGACCCACCCGATCTAATGCCTCTTTGTGACCCGCTTAAAAAAAGGTTGAGTATGGCTGTCCTAAACTATAATAAAAAACATATAATAACTATAATATAAAACTATACCAATGACAGGGCCTCAGTCAATAAAATCGAGGTAATAAGAAATATTATTATTTTTATTTTGTAGCCATCAAAAAATGTTATTATTGTCTGGCTAAAAAGTAATAATATGTAAATGTTTGTTTTAATTGTTTGCATAAATTAATAATGTGCCAAAAGTTGTGTAGTTTACCCTAGATGTCGTTAAAATGTTAATTTGAATATATATTTTTATCCAAATCAGTCCAAAGTTTAAAAGAAAAATTACTAATGACCGGTTTCTCCTATGTCTAACTATTCATACACTTGTCTTACCATTGGTACAATTTCGAGATTATTTATACGGAGCTTTATGTTACATTTTAATAAGTAGTAAAAAAGCAATTGAACGGTTTGTGAGATATAGGAATCGACCATAGGAATTTCAATTTATAACCGATGTGGAAAATATTTCAAATGATATAAATGAATCTTTTTTTTTAATGATGTTTAAAACATATTGTCATGTTGTGTTTATGTTATATATGTTGGTACGGTATAAAAGGTAACATAACGTTATAATATGTTGTTTAATTTATAACTTTTATAAAATATAATAATAATAATAATATTGAACTCTACACCCCTTAGCCACTCACATCCATGTTGCCCCTGCCTTTTATGGCATTTTTAGAGGCTCATGCAGGGAGTGGCGAGTCACCGTCTGTCCATTTTTCCATGTTCCCTGAACATTGCGACAGGCGTATATATATATATATATATATATATATATATATATATATATATATATATATATATATATATATACACCTATACATACCTTCTTTTCGCCAAGTAGAGGTCAGTTAAGAACGGATTTTACGGCACGTGAAGCGGGCGGGTATCAGCTAGTATTATATAAAAATATATTTTATATCTATTCTTTAAATAGGTTTATTTATCGTGAATGTAGTTATTTACATTATTAAAATTTCGCAGCTCAATTGTATTATGTAGTATAATAACTTAATGTAATAGGGAGATTTTTGAATAGTTACCATATCAGGAAATATTATTGATTTTATTTTGTTACATAATTGTACATGTTATCAAATTATTTTATTGTGATTATAGTTGTTTTTTTTTAATGATAAGAGTGTGTGGCGCAGCCAGCCCCGCGCGCCTCCCTAGTTGGCGCCCCACGTCGGCTGCCAACTGCAGCGTATACTCGTGTGCATAGCTGGTCATTAATACTCGTTAATCCGTTAATCGTTAATTAACGAAGTTAACTTTTCGAGTAACGGATTAACATTTAACTTAAAAATATGTTAACGGACTGGTTAACTTCCGTTAATCGTTAAAATCTTTAAAGAGCAAAGCTCAGTCTCGTCAAAATGTGGCTAGAGATTTATCTCCTTTGTTTTCTTTCTTTTTTTTCTTTCGACTTTAGTCGAAAGACTCTATAAATGATCCGGCATTCCTTGAGAACAGATGTTCGCAAATCTCTTTATTAAATATAATATTGCTATAGTCTAAAGCGCTACAGTTGAACGTCATTTCTCCACGGCAAGGATATACTACAGCCGAAACAAACTTCGCTTTCAGACTAGAACTTCCACATATTAATGTTCATGAAGGTGTATATTATGCCAGATGACTAAATTGACAGATATATTAGACGCGTTAGTATCGTTTCAACTAAGATGTAAGTGGTCTATGTAACAATTCGTTTAAATAGTCATTGGTCATTTATCATTATATTGCTATCAAATCGTACTACGAGAAATTAGTTCGTCTAATTATTGTTTCGTCCAGAACGCCAGTATATCTTAATAAAATAAATTCTAAACCTTAATCCAAATGAATAAAAAAACATTGTTTGGCAACATGCCTATATTAAACACTAATAACTATACCCGTCTTTTTTTTGTTTCTGGCCTATTAACTTCCAGAACCAACAGTTTTTATATGTAGATGCAACATTAATCACGTGTTAACGGATTAACGATTAGCATTAACTTGTGTTAAATTTTCTGAAATGTAACTCTCTAACTTTTTCAGTAACGGATTAGCGATTAACGAAGTTAACTATTTGATTAACGGTGCCCAGCTATGCTCGTTTGGGTTAAAGCGAACCGCATACTCTGATTAATTTATTAATTTATCTATTAGTGCGCTGGAGTCGAATCTACATTGATAGGCGCGCGGGGCTGGCTGCGCCACAATTAAAATTTTTATAAAATTATGTGCAGCTTGGGCTTCGAAGGAAATACACATAGATTGTTTTTATTAAATCAGATAAATATAGTAAAATATATATTTGTGGTGCATGATTGGGAACAATATCAGGGACCCTTAAGGTAGTATAATATCGGCAGGGCAGACATTAAAAATGTCACTTTAGTTTAAATTATTAGTTTAGTTTTTGCTATACATATTTATATTGTGTTTCATTCATTTTTTTGCTCAAAGTGTAGGAAAAACGTTAATTACAACAACACTAAAATAAACTTAAACGTGTCGAGGAATACTTGGGATTGTTTTAAATGATTTTGTATTTTTTTTATAATTCAGACCAAACTGTGTTTTTTGTGTCATTTACAAAAAGATGCGAGACACCTGATTTTGTTTGAAAAATCCTCTTCGCACCATTTTATTTACAACAAAGAGCTACCATGAAGTTTGACGCCGACAATATAATATAATTTTTGATCGTTTTAATTATTATTGAAATGTTTATATTTTGTTAAAGCATTTATTTGGATATTTTTTGATATTGTCAGTTTGGAAAGATGGTTATAACTAAGGTAAGGTAATTATTAGATATATCGGTATGAGCAAAAGATTGGCTTAAGATCTACTTCCAATACTTAAGCAAAGATGTTTAAATATTTATAAATAGGGACCCGATTCTGCTACATCAATGTCTTGCCGTTGCAAAGATACTCAAAGTACAACTCTATAAATCGGAATTTAAAAATCTTTTATTCATAACAAAGTTACACGTCAAATTTCCATATTATTATAACACAAATAAAATTAGGTCGTATCATACGATATAAACTCGTTATAACTACAAAAAGTGTGCTCAAGTATATCCCGCAAGAGTTAACTTGAGACTTCGCTCGGGTGACGTAAACGCGCGTCGATGGTGAGAGCGGTAAGAAGGTGGGGTTCGGGAGGGGAGGGCGCATTCCGCTCAGGTCTCAGGTTAACTCTTGCGGATAATAACCACTCGCTCTTGTTTAAGGCGAATTCGCGGGTTTCTCGCATCAGTAATCTGTCTGCATCTGAATTTACAGGTTTAGATATATATATATATATATATATATATATATATATATATATATATATATATATATATATATATATATATAACTTTACTTTGAGTGTTTCCCCCTATTTCAATATGTTATCCCTTTAAGGAATTTACCGGTATTTATTTAAAATCAATTAATATGCGTTGGGCAACAAATACATGAGTCTAATTTATCAATGGTGTATGTAAGAAACATACAATATAACGTATTTATCTAACCTTTAAGTAGGTAATAGTTATTTATGATACTAGTGCGGTCAGTTGGTTTGTGGTTTGTGAACGAATGTAATACAATATTTACGAGTTTGTGAAAACCAACATCCGCAAGCGTGTTAGTTTTCAACACATTTGCGAGAAAATAGTACAATAGGTAATGATACAAATATGAAAATCATTCAGAAAGTCGCAACAATATTTAGCGTTTCTAATATGAAAATAGCGCTGCGTGCGCGTGGCTTAAACTAGAACTGCGTTCTTCATTTCATTTTCGCCATACTATTAAACTGAGACAAAATTTATTAATCAAAAGCGCTTCCAAGGAGTATCGATTATTCAGCTCATTTATTTTCGTAATTTGAAACTCCTTGGTGGATATATCTTTTTATAAGTAGGCGAGAGTACCTATTCCCCGCACGTTCCATTGTCTGGTGCTTAATTTGTAACTTTCGGACAATGTATACAGACTTCGCAAATGTGTTGAAAGGTTTTAATGTGCCAATGATAATAAACAAGGAGTTAGTGGGAGTACCTCGTAACATAGTGCTCTTGTTATTTAGTTTTCATAATTTTTAAGATTCAAGTACAAAGAGAATAATTATTGAATATTCCTAATTGTTATTTATCATAATATTTTTAGTATGTTGTCGTAATAATTTTAAAACGTTGCTTACATAACAATACGGTGCAATAGTAGGTCCGGCAGAGCTTGATGTTTCATTCATCGACACGCTTTTGCAACATCAGGGACGAAATCAACGAGTTGCTACTCATTAGGATTGGGAGGAGGGATGGGATAAAGGAGTTAAATAAAATTAATTCCACTAAGGGTACGCGCACACGCGCGGTGAGGTTATGAAAGCGACGACAAATGTATTCAATATAATTTTAGTGTTATTGTTACCATTAGTTTTAGAAGGCTCGCCACACATTGTTTACTGTCGATTAATTAACTATACATGTGTCAAATATTCACTGCCCATGTGGGAATAGGGTAACGCGTACGCCTCTCTCTCTGTCACCCTTGCAGGTGTAGTGTCGATTATACTATGAATAAGTATGGTTATCGATAAGTCACGGACTGCAAGTATCTCTCTCTATTTATGCTGGTGTGCACCGACATTCAACCGACTGTTAAAATAAAATAATCGCTGGTTATGCATACATTTTCATCGATTATTTTCTTTTAACCACTAGTTAAATACTTTACTTACTTACTACCAGCTTACTATACCAGCCTTAGGCTGGTGTGCACCGAAATTTAATTGACGGTTAACCAAAAATAATCACTGTTTTTCCATACATTTTTGGCGATTATTTTATTTTAACCATCGGTTAAAAGTCGGTGCACACCAGCCTAAGTGCATCAATGATTGGTACCGTGGTCAGCTAGTGTTTGACACGAGTATACTTGCAGCCGCTCGTTAGTCGTTCCACCTATATAAAACCGTCTTCAGATTACTACTGCATTTTACATCACAACATTATCTGCCTGCGTTAATTACGGCTAGTAACAGAATGGAAGAAGAACCAGTACCGTAGTGAGAAACGTAACTCGTAAAACTCTTGAGACAGAGGTGGAACCATCAGATGGTGTTTTATTTTTTTTTAAATACAAAATAACAGGATATTGATTGAAATTTTTTATAAAAACCAAGATCGCACTGACGGCGCCAATCGTGATTTCAGGGTGTTTTTCGAATCATGTTTCTCACTGGTCTTTGGTATTTTTCTTCCTTGGCACAAAACTACTCGTGTATGTTATTCACAAAACATTTGCCACATTAGTTGTTAAAATTGGACATAAACTTTATAGGACTGATATCATTTTTCTGCCAACGGTAAAACCGAAATTACACGGATTCACTTCCAATTTAATTAGGACAATTTAAAAAAAAATGTATGTAAAAAAGTTTATTGGCTCCAATAGTTCCTGTGACATTTTTAGTGGTTATTTCACTTTTGACTTTTCGTCACCATATTTTAATTTAATCGCAATTAAAGTTTTGACATGAAAATATTTTAAAAAAACAACACGACATTTGCTTAGATTTAAATATATTTTTGTAGCATTATATATGTGTTTTTAGTAAAAGATAAGGGTGTATTAAATTAAATAATAAACTTTATTCCCAGAAAAACCCGCATGGTAGCATCATAAAAACAATTAAATTTCAAATTGTACATATTAGTGACTAAAACCGAAAATAATAAAAATCTTGTATCTTTGGCCTCAGCACCTCTCCATTTTTGGCCACACTATATATAATCTATACATATAATAAAATTGTAGAGGTCGAATTTCTGTACAATAAAAAAAATGCTAAAAACCAAGTCAGGGGGACGTAAGAAGTGAAATAGAACTAATTTAAATTTTTTTCAAATTTTTTGTTTGTCTGTTTATCTGTTTGTACCGGCTAATCTCCGAAACGACTGGACCGATTTACATGAAACTTTGTATGGTCATAGCTTATATCCCTGGTCAACATATACGATACTTTTGATCCCGAAAAATTAAAGAGCTCCCGCGGGATAATTAAAAAACCGCACCACGCGGACGAAGTCGCGGGCAGAAGCTAGTAACACATAAATAAACGACTACCTAAAAAGTTTAATACAAATATAAAGAGGGAAAATATCTAAATCAAAAAAGAAAAATAACAAACGAAAGAGATATCTAAAAAATTAAAAAAGAAATGTAAATCAAAAAATAAAAAATTTATATTGATTTATTAATTGATTAATATGTATTCATAAAGTAACTCTATTTTAATATAAAATCGATTCGGTAACACTTTAGGACATTACTAATTATTCAATGATCGAGCTGTCGAAAGTGAAATACATGCTTGTTAAGAATATAACAACTTGAGTTATTTGCCCCAATTCTATTGGAATTTGATAACAGATATGAACTGTTTAATTTCGGCTTAAGGTAAAATAATTGATAGTAGCATATATGAAACCTGGCATTTTTGCGCAGGTGTGTAATGTGATGTGTTCTCCCGCGCCCGTCATTGGCCGCAACTTGATTTTTTTGAAATGAAAACTTATGGGAGGGTCAACCGCTTCGTTACGTAACGCGTTACGCACGCATACGGCAGCAGTACGCAGGCTAAATTATCAGTTCTGTCGGGCGTCCCGTGACTCACATTTTTTTTTAAATATACGCCTTTAAAAAATCCCTTTCGACTTCTTTGATGATAACAATAATGAGTTCATTTTAGTTAAAAATTAATGATGTCGCTCGCGGCCAATGACGCGCGTTGGACAATCGCTCGCCAACAAGGAGAATTGGCCGTGACAACTGTCTGTTGTAATATGTCAAACCCTGGTAAAGTTGTAATAAAAAAATACCTAAGAAGTGAGTAGTGGCGTGTAGCGACTATCGGCGATTGATAGTTGCCAAGGGTGTCCCATTTGTAGAGCTTACTCACATCGAAAAAATTGAAACAAAAAAATATTTACATTATTTAAAATATTTACAAAAATATTTATTTAAGCTTTTTTTGTAGATATATTTTGTTGGTCACGTTGATTTGTAATTTGTTAGCATAATTATGATGAAGTTACACTTATATTGCAGATCATTTGCAACTTGCAAATGATCGAGCATCTCGATTGTAAACATCCCAAACTGTGCAATAACTTTAAAAATGCCAAATTGAAAATCGCTTCGGTGTATTAAACGGCGACGTGATAGTATTTTAGTATTATTAAGACCCCTTTAGGCTCGATTCACACTATGATGCCGTTTATTGTCTAATCTCGATTCGGTCTCGTTCCGAACAAATCTTGCTGTGTCCAGACCACTTGTCTGGTGTTGAAACAAAAGCGTATTCACACTGTCGGTACAAGTCATGAGAGCTCCGATCTCGCTTCAGTCGAATATCATTTTCGATACCGGGACGATATCGGATCGCAACTAGAACGATGTGATGGTGGGAATTCTTTGATTCTTCCTTATTTAGAGCCGGCTCACACTATAATGTAATTCACGGTTCTATCTCGTTCCGGTTTCGATCCGTTTCCGTTCTGGTCAAATATTCTTAAGAAAGAAACAGAATTCTCACTATACACGGTATCTAAATTTTCACTGAAGCGAAATCGAGACTGTCGTGACTTGTACCGACAGTGTGAATTCGCTTGATCCAACTTGGACCGGGGTCAGGTGGAACCGTGAACGGCATCATAGTTGTGAACCGAGCCTTATAATACCTCTATCTAGGGTTGCCAACCATACTTTATAATAACGTATCCTATAAACCTTTATTTTTGGTAAATATACTTTATACTTTCGCATATGAATAAAGTATGTGAAAATACTCTATTTTCAATATTTACTCTGATGCGTAAAATTAAATGCTTATATGGATAATTACTGAACTATTATGGATCCATCTTTCACTGAAAGAGTTTATTCAGTAATTAATGTAAAATGGCGAGAAGAAAGGAACAGGACATCTATAAATTTAATAAAAAAAAGAATTTTGTTTATTTTAATTGGAAATGTAAAGATAGCTTCCAAACATTTGTGAATAATGAAAAGTTAGTGTATGTTAGGAGCACACAAAAATACTGACATCAAGAGAAGAATCAAATAAAATTGTAAAAAATACTTTATTTCTTCCAAATACTTAATTTGTTCCCTACTTAAAAAAAATGTAATACGTTATTTTTCTCAAAAAATAGTTGGCAACCCTACTTCTATCCTGTAATTATTACATTAAGTATTAAAAATCACTTGAAGTTTTTATTGCATAATAATTTATCATGGGTGTATTTAATTTATAGATAGTTTAATAACTGAAACGAAGTAACGATAGCACTATATTGATGTTAGTATTAGTCGTATTGTAATGTTGTTCATCTACGAGCTTAGTTTATGGAAATTATTAAAGAAAAACCAATGTTTTTTGGTGGTGTTTTATTCGTATGCTGTGCGTTTTATTTCATCCCCTATGCGAATTGAAACATGCGACTTTTAATCGATTTCTAGACTTATAATATAATATATGTTCACTGCTGGGCTCGGGCCTCCTACTATAGGGGACCGGACAGTATATCCATCACGCTTGCCTAAGGCAGCTTGGCAGGTTTGACACATCGGTTATCTCGATGTGTAGGTTGCATCACGATGTTTGGCCTTCACCGTTATTACCACGTGGTATTGTAACAATATGCACATTAGGGCACAAATCTGCGTAAGTGGTGCATGCGTTCCGGCCAGAATGGAACCCGTGCCCTTTGAATTTGGACGCGTGCGCTAGCCATTACGCTACCATGAGTTGCTATTTGCAAAATTTTACTATTCAACTATTTATACATAGATTGTCAGGCACATTTAGGGACGATATCTCATTGGTTAGGCAGTGACGTCATACTAGCGGCGCTTTGAAGAGAATGTTTGACGGCCTCTGTGGTTGAGCGGGCTAAGCCTTTGCCGGCCTACCTCACTGCAACCCAGAGGCTCCGGGTTCGATTCCCGGTATAGTAAATTTCGGAAACGTATTTTCTCCGCTATTTACCATGGTCTGGGTGTCTGGGATCGGCCCCAGAGTGGTCCGTTGTGTATTACCCATAACACAAGCGTAACTTGCTTAATTTGGGGATATACAATGTGTGTGTTTGTCTGCCGATTTAAAAGATTTTTTAAATGTTAATTCGTCTTACTTTCGATAACGCGAGTCTCTTCAACGTCCATTTTGGCGTCGTGAACAAGCGATACTAATATCGTCTGGCATCCGCTTTGGCGTTGTCACGTGTTGCTGGCGTCGCTGCCATGGCATCCAATGAGATATGGCACTAAGTCCTAAGTAAGAAACAGCAGATGCCGGCAAGCATTGAAGGTTTCTGTATTTTTCTAAGCAGTCTTTATATACGCCGACATGTCTGATGTCGGCGTATATAAATTTTTCAATTTGGATGAAGCAACCAAAGGGGTTCAATATATAGAAACATAAAATGTCCTGTCAATTATGCACCTCTGATGAAAAATTGATTCAATTTGGCTGACCCGTATAATATCTATTATCAGCATTATCGTTGGTAGAAAATTGTCATTGACTTTGTGGAGCTTATCCCAATTTTGGATGATGGAGAAAATGTGTCCTAGAGTGGAGACCCCGCCTCGGTAGGCGTAGCGCAGGACGCCTTGCCGCCCGGTGGACCGACGACCTGCATGTCGCCAATAGGGCTGGATGAAAAACCGGGAGATCGGGATATATGGCAGACTTAGGGAGGCCTACGTCCAGCAGTAGACATTGATTGGCTGAATATGGCACATTTTAGCTAGTGGTAAGTAAAATGAATAAATAGTAAGATATTTGGAATCCGACATTAGGGCGGATACATATTATCACTCGACAGGACGGAACACGTAATTACGACATTAGCAACACCCGACGACGTCATCATGCCAATTTCTGAATTTGTTCATCTGCCAGTTAATAAGAAAAAAAGCTAGAAAGTAATCGTTTCGTAATAGTTTTTAAACAATTGACACCTGTCATCGAGTGTTGTCGAAACGCACTTCGCACTCTATTTGACATAGAGTTTTTAAGTCGACGCTAAAATTAAAGAGTAAGCTATAAATGCTAGCTATTAATAAAGAACAAACGAATAGTGTCTTCGCCTTAATTGAGACCATTATGAAAGTTCTAAAGAATTACACGTTCATAGTATGAAATTTTAGTTTATATTGAAATCACTAAAATAACTCATTATTTTAGATTAGATAGTAATATTAATGAGGTAGATTTTTAATTTTTTTTTTAAACTATAGCCAACACGCTGATGTGATAATGATCGCGTCGCATTGCATTGGATGTTTATAAAAGTGTTTGTAGTCATAGAAAATAATATTATTTGATTTCACACGAGTCATCTCGCATCGTGTTGCGTGGCGTGTTTATAATATGTTTCCGCCTTTACCCATATACTGCCTGCAAATATGGAATAATAGCATATATTTAACATAATATTGCAAATACAGCAGATTTCTGTGTATCTTTATGTAGTAGATATGCTGAGCGAAGAATTTATTACCATATAAAATTGAATAGGTGTAAAATTAGTGTACTAAGTATAATAACAATCATAACAGCCCGGAATATCCCGCTGCTGGGCGTGGCTTCCCTGTATTTAGAGGGAACGGACAATATTTGACACGATTATTTTGATGTGCACGTTTCATCCCGATGCTTTTCTTCATCGTGAGCAAGTGATAATTGTAACAATGTGCACATTAGGTCGGAAAACTGCTAAGTCGTGATTCGAAGCCGTCATTTGACTAGCTAGTTTTGAGAAATCGATTTATTTAACCATTTAGGTACCACGGCACTAAAGTATTAATTTTACTGAATATTGGCATAGTTATTTAAGAAAGAAAGAAATAATATGTATTTAAAATAAATAAATACAACAAATAAATAAATAAAATACAAATAGGAAATGTAAGTTCTACATAGGTCCTATAAACTTTAACAAAGAAGAAATCTGTCCTAACTCAGGATGATGCTGGTTGAATCAACCAGCGCTGGTCTTCCGCTACGGCCGTTAAAGTAACTAATCTGACTGAACTAGTCTGTCAGTTTGTATGTTTTGTCAAATAAGCTCCAAAGAGGGAATCAATATATTATAGTTTTTAATTTTGCTGTTTTATATTTTATTCGATATACATACGTGTGTGTGTCTACTGAGTTTCAGTCAAATCGGGCCAGTAGTTTTTTATTGAAAGCATAACAGACAGACAGACGGAGTTATTTTCACATTTATTATTAGGGTTTCATAAATAAGCAAACTTGTTCTAACTCTTAACTACATTTTATTATACAACAGCATATACATATGATCTTAAAAACAGCTGAACTATACAAGCGACATCATCTTTCCTAAAAGTAAACACTAGTTTCCGATGGTCAGGCACTAAGTTTCATACTGCAACATCCGATACCACCAATAGTCATACAATCGCATATAGTACATTAAAATCTTTGTTTGAATTATATTGTTTCTCTTTAAAATGTAGTTTAAAAAAATATTATACCTTCCGACAGCGTTTATAATGATAATAATGGCATTCTCATTTCATCAGTCTCAGAATAATAAATAAAATTAAAATAGCTATTCATACATCCAAACTATACTCACATAAGCGTGTTGGAAAGGGATGCATACACAGTACATTCGTTATCCACTAGTTTAAAGGACTATAGTAATTCAACAAAACGCTGCTGTAAAAAATTAACAACCATATTAAATCGGTTCTACTTTCCAAACAAAGATCATGAACAATACATATTTTTTAATTAGGTAGTATAATGAGAGCAAAATTTCTATCTATACTGGTCGAAAACAACACAAACTGATGAGGTATTTTTGTCTCACTCACACTCTTGTATGGTGTATTTACTTTGCATGAATAAAAGAGCTGTAACTCAGCTTTTATTTTAACACGGTTTCTATAGTTTTAATTATTGTTCTGAGACCATAGTTTGTGTGAAGTCTGTTGTCTCCAAATGGGAGAATAAATTTATTAGTATGTGTTTTAATTGACTTTTTGCACTTTAGAAGTTTTACGAAATTTTTAGCATAGTTTTATTATAATTATGCTACTCCATGACGTCACCATATTTGTTGGTGGGTGGAGATGAGGGGGAAGAAGGGGGGCGCGCCCGGGACACCGCCGGCACTGTGTTGGGGTCCATCCTGAAACATTCAAGTCAAAGTTTAGTATCGTTGTAGCGTAATGGCTAGTGCAGGCGTCCCAAACTCAAAGGGCGCGGGTTCGATCTAATATGCGTTACAATTACCACGTGATAACAACGGCGAATGAAAACATCGTGATGACACCTGCATATCGAGATAATCGATGTATCAAACCCGCCAATCCTACTTAGACAATTATGATGATAATAGTGTATGGGCTTCCTATAAATACGTGGCCCACGCCCATAAGTAGGTCGTTTATGTTATTATGATTCCAAACTGACCATGTTGTTTATTACATATAACACCAGTGTGACTTACATATATTGGGGGTATACAATCTGTCAATTTTCTTACAATCATAATGTTTCATGTTACTAAAGGAGACAGGAACTTTTGGGGTCAAAGAAATGTAATGAGCTGAGATATGGATTTATGAAAAATCGTAATTTTTGCAAATTAAAAACATGGAAGACGAGAAATCTTATAACTAAAGAAACAAATAAAATAAGTTCTCGAATACCATAAAAGATTTATGTGAAAGAATTTCAATTCATAATATAAAAACACACTACACGATTAATTCATTAAAAATAACTAACCCCGCTAAAATTATAATAAATATAAACATAGCAAAAAGTAACCTTAAAAGCACTCTCATCTCGTGCAGTCTGGGTCCAATAATGTATGAAAACGTCTCCTTTTAATACTTTATTGATTTAATTACTTTGCAGTTGACTTGTCAAAAAATTAGATTGTCTGTCTGCCACATACTCGTAGTAAAAGGTCACATTGTATTTTACCATTTCTCCGTTATACGTTCATTATCCAAAAGCCTATCATTTCTTGGGTTATCTCCACAACATTTGGTCCTTCGAGCCGGATGTTGCGGATCAAATCAAATCATGGTACATAATAAAAGATGGTAGGATTACTCTATAGGTTCACATGTTTTTGCCTCCAGGGCGTGCAAAATGTTGTACGTACAATTATTAATTCTTATCTATTTAGTATTAATATTACAAAAATATTTATAAAAAGTACAATTAATTACAATAAAAATTAAATTAAGTCATTCTTTTAAATTAATTTCATCAAAATCAAAATTAATCCACTAGTCTATAATACATTATTAAAATTATCATTAACACTGTAATATGATTTGTCAATCAAAAATGTCCTTAATCTATATTTAGTTGATGTTTTGAATGTTAATAATACATTTTGGTAGATGACTATAAAGCCTAGGAGGCATACACTACAAATATAGTTTTTTGAGTTTGGCCTTCGCTTTTAAAAGTAAATTAATGATTAAATATATAGTTACAACTCAAATCCCGACAACAACAACATCCACCTGCATATATTAAAGGACATTACTCGTCGCCATTCGAACGAATAACATTTAAATTCGTTTATGGTCGTCTACTTTTGTTTACTTATTGGTATATGATCTATTGTTGTATTATAAACATTAGCCAGGTGTACGGATTTGAAAGTAAAAGCGGATTCTAGGAAATTCGATCCACGTTGCCGGGCGGACATATTGCATTTGTGCAGTATAAAACAATGACCTCATGGAGGGGGGGGGGGGGGGGCAGTCGAACGAGAATCCCGAGCGTATGAGACGTATGTACTACTATCTGGAATCTAATAAGTGACGGACTTTGCACGTTTTATTGAATTACGACCTTCTGCATTACGTTTGGACTTGTTGTGTTCGGTAATATTTGTACCTGTGTTAAACGTGTTTGTATAGTTCTAATAAAATCTATAGTAATTCTAACGGCATTTTAATTTCAGTCTCGCGACTGGCAACAATATGTATGGAATGAATTCTACTAAATGTAAAATACCTGTATGGGTCCTGCTTGGTTTCGGCATGGTCTCCTCTATTCTTGCGTCGCAACTCCTCGTACGACAGCGATGGTTTGGGCGGCCCGATGTCCGCGTTTGGCTGCAACGCTATATATAATAACTTATTATTAAACTATTTTATACATTATACCAGCAGACCGGGAAGAAGTGCTCCTTTATGAGTAACAAGTCAGTCATCGGTATAAAAACTTTTCTGTTTCTTAATTGGGAGCAAGCAATCATTCACCACCATCTTGACAAACAAAATACGTCAGGGTTATTCATTTCTTTCTTTATTTATAATTGTTAATCTATTGCAACTCGCTCTTACTATCTATTATATGGTTATTATTGTTTACTAACTATTACGTTTACTGATATATTTTTAGCTGTTTCATCTTATTTTCTAATACAATATTTATGTTACTATTATTCGAGTCATTTAGCTTTTCAATTTACATTTTACTTGTTTTTCTATTACTAGCTTTTTGATTTATTTTCTATCTTAATTTCTTCTATTCTTTGATTTATACTTAATTTAATTTCTTATTATACATATACACAATATATTGTTATTTATTAGCAATAAATGTTTATATAATTCAGATATTACCAAACGAACATTGAGACTTGCGATTTTTTATACGCTCGTATTCCCCTAAAAAGGTAAAAATATAGATCTCGATCCAGCGCTTAAATCAATCCATAATCCACTTGAACACACATTAAGAAAATCATAAAAATCAGTCCAACCAATTAGGAGTTCAGGGAAATTCACACGAACATACAAATATATATAACAACTATATCCAAATATCAAAGGAGCAAGTGAGGTGTGTAAGAATAATCCTGAATGGCGCTCTGTTGTTCGTGCCAACCCCACAAGGGATCTGGCGTGAAGTTATGTATGTAAATCCAAATAATTTTTTTTAAATGTCGAGTAATCTTCGTAATAATAATGAGTATTATAATAAAATTAGCTGAATTTTATACAAAGCTCAAAATATAGCATTTTAATCAAATTTTAAAAATATCCTAATAATATTACTATGTTTTATGTATATATAACTTTGTATGTATATTTACATAAAAATATTAATGTATAATATTCTAAAAATATTCTGCAACAAAACCCTGCCCTAGCGTTTGTGTCATATTTCTCACTCCATCCCAAGGTCGTCTGAAGAGATCACTGTCAGCCATTAGACCCTCATTTGCATCTAATTCCAAGCTGTTTTTTTTATATTGTTTCATTAATTTTACTGTATACTAAAGTATAATCTATGTCCTTACCATTATCTGGACGATAGGAGTCGTCGCCGCTGAATATGGGTCTGTCTGTGTCCAAATCCAATGAGTTACCAGGACCAGCATCCGAATATATATCCCCGGGAGTAGCGCCAAACATTGAAGGACTTTGTTTCGGCAGCGATGTATTACTGGAGCAGTTTGTAATTAATAATAAAACTAAGTTTTAACGGTTTAAAGCGCGGTCATTTAATTGATTTTTATTATTCCGACGTTTCGGCCACTTTTCAGTAGCCATGATCACGGAACATAAATACGTCAAGTGGCAATGAGTATTGTCAAAGTTTTATTTAGCCTACCGCCAATTTGATCATTTTAAATATTTAGTATTAATTTTGTTTATGGTTATTATTTACTCTATGGAAGCTTAATTTAATTTACCACCGCTTCGCAACTTGTTGTGGCTTGAAGAGAAGAAGCGGCGCAAGAAACTCTTCAGTAAACATGCTTAGCTTTAATGATTGATTTTATATAATATTAAAATGGATGGAAGGAAAAATAGCAAGAAAGTTTGCGTTCCGGGGCACGCAGAAAGAGACCCTGCTTAGGATCCGATCATCAAAACTATTGTGGCGAATCATGGTGAAACCATCTAGTTATTTTAAGAACTTTTAGAAAAAGCTAGAAAATTCTGGATGGATATATTTTAGATGTCAAACATGAAAGAAGTCCCGCGACATCGTCCACGCTTGACATTATATCTGCCGATAAAAAGTGAATGCACCACTGCTTATCATAAAATGCATTTGGATTATTTTGTTTACATTATGTTTGTAAAATTAGTAAAATTAATAAAACGTAATTAGAAAAACAGTCCATTGTGTATTATCATCTTTCATGGCAGTCATTAGACAGGTATGTCGAACTGATTCTAAGAAACCCGATCTATGCAGGCTGGCAGCCATATTGTATCGGTGCAGCAATGGTCCCATGGAGAAATCGGCAGTCTAGTGAGAACCACGATCAAAGCAGGACGTGTACATTCGATAAGCTATATAGTGACGGACTTTGCGTGTGTTATTTAATTGAGCAGTTTGTACTGGTTGCGTCCAGTTATATTTGTACCTGTGTTATGTGTTTGTATAGTTTTAATAAATTCTATAGTAATTCCAACGGCATTTTAATTCGAGTCCCGCACTCGTAACAATTACCATGAATACAAGTCGTGAATAACCACATAAGCACTCACATGCTAGATCTGCCTTCTTTTTTGTCCCTCAACAACTGTCCAATGTAACTGCCTGGCAGTGCCATTAGCTTTTCGGCACATGCTTGCTGGTATGATATCTTGCCTATGAAGTACCCCACTACAACTGCGAGTGTCACCTTCGGGAAGGCGCCGAAACGAGGATTAGGTTTGAAGTGACCTGAAAATCATTACAGATGCTTACATCTTATATATATGTTTTGTGGAAAGGAAATAACTAAATAAATCTTGCACAATGGTTTAACAGCTACATGCACTTAGTGTGACGTTCCTGTAGTTAATAAGAAATGAAATTGCAAAATATAACTTTTACAATTCCATAAGTAGCATATTTATGTATAACTGACATAACTAAAACTATGCATTAACATTTGGCAAATATATATATCAAATATAGTAACCTAGGTTCATTGCCAATTTCGAGACAAGCTCAAGAAAATTAACAGGGCTGTGAACTATTTCAAAAAGCAATGACATCTAATATTGTATATCTTTGATCCAAGGATATATGTCAACTGCATCTGTTTGTTGTAGGAAGTGGGACAACCTTCCAAATACTTCAAATTTAATGCAACCATATTAACTATTTTATACAACTAAGATAGATAATATGGTTGCAAAAAATTCTTTGTATATATATAAGTAAAGACAAGAGCTATGAATGTCAAAGAAGCAAGTGAGGTGTATAAGAATAAGCCTATATGGCGCTCTGTTGTTCGTGCTTATCCCGCAAGGGGCCTGGCGTGAAGTTATGTAAGTATGTATGTAGATCTAAGTAGATTGCTAAAAACCCCTGAAAATTATTACTTCTTTATTATTATAACTGCAAGTTTTCATCATTTTTAGCAATTTATGGGGCTTATTGGCCAATAAGCTTTGAGATTCGGATTCAGTGCATCGAAATACATTTATGGATAGATGGGTCTGGTCAAAAGTACCGATTTTTTTGTGAGCTGGTGTAATTATATGTATATTTTTAAAATAAGTAAATAATATTTAAAAAAAAATTGACAATAATTCTGAATTCACAGATGCTAGACTGAAAAAATCCACATTATATAAATTGGCAAATTTGTTAATTCTTTAACTGTTCTGACAAAAAGTGAACTACATATAACTTTTAGTTTGATAACTTATGACTTATCATAAAATGACCAAAGCTACAACACTAACACAGCAGTATAAAGGCATATGCAACACATATAAGATGGCTTAAGCAATGCAATATGGATATATCATAAAAAAACAACACAGTTCAATTCGCCACTGCATAGATTACCATAACATTCTATGCAATAATACATTGATATGTAAAATGTTATATCAGTAACAAAATTGTTGGAGCTCATATGTAAAAATAACCAGTGCTGAACACATGTTATGATAACTTTGCATTTAGCACCATAAATTACAGACAAAACCTGGAATAAACCAACACAAGCAGCCAATCGGACACTGAAGCAAATGGCACAACTTAAAACCGCAAGCAACTTAAAATGATACTATTCTTCTTGTATATAGCAAATTGTATTTAAATAATTTCAATTATTTTTCAAACAATAATATAATTCATGCATTATTTGACTCCGTTACACAGACCCACTTATAATGTCATAAGCAGACATGCTTGTACAAAATCTATGTATGAGTCTAGAGGTTTTGTAAGTTTCTAATAAATATTGTATTCGACTAGCTCCCCTATTATGTTTTACAATTAATATATACAGAATGCTGGCAACATTAAATAATTGAATTATCATGCTTAAAGATTGACCAAAAATAATTAGTATAACATTTTGTTTGGAAGATCTTTTATTATCTGACCTCTTTGAACAGCGGCCAATGTAGCCAGCCCAAGACCCGTGCCAAGTGGTAGAGACCTTTGGAAGAAGCTCTCCCTGTTGCATTCACCCAGCACACGCAATTCATCTTGCGAGAATCTATATTGGGCCTAAAGCAGAAAGCACTATAAAGTTGTTGTGCCTATACAAAAAAATCTGCAGAAACTGCCATTCACATAGTCCGTAATTGTATTAATTATATATATATACTGAGGTTTCTCATGCATATCTCAATTGCAACTTGACTAATTATCTAATATTACACTGAACAAAAATGAACTTAGGACTGATATAGGGGACTCAGATGGTCTTGGTGAAGGGAATATTGTCACCATAGACAAAACTGAACTAATCGTTTGAATAAACATGTAGAAACCTAGACAGAACCGAAGTTATATACTTTCTTCAGTAGTTTCTAATACAGGCTGTCTCACATAGACAAAAGTGGAATATCACAAATCTATAGTCTCACTGAAGGTCCTTACACTGTGTTGTTAGCAACAACATTCCAAGCCATAAATTTGAAATTATGGCACATAGTATGTACGGTATGGTACGATGGTAGTAGTACCAATATGAATTTCTGACACCCCTTCAGATCTCAGCAGTCCAGTTTATAAAATAATAGGAAACTATAATTAAACAGTGACATTTTACTGATAAAACATCAGTTAGTATTAATATTTTGATTAAGGTGTTGGTGCCAACACTAATGTATGGTAGTGAAAGTTGGGTATAACGTAGAAAACATGAGAGTAGGGTAAATGCAGTAGGAAATTTGAGAACTTTGAAAAGTATATATGAGGTTAAGTTGAATGATATCATAAAGAACAGTATGGGATACATACAGGGATCATTGTGAATTGAAAAAAGATACAATAACAAGAGCTGAGAAAGGAATGTTAAGGGCACTTTCTTCACTTCACTTCACTTAAGGGTTAATTTCCATTAGAGAGTCACAACCACCATGTACACAACTGCAGTTTTTCCTGTTCCACTTGATTGCCGGCACAATCATAAATCCGAGTGGAACAGTTATTCAAAACACCTCTTGACATGGGTCATTGTGTGATCAAAAATGATAATGTTTTCACCTTGACCACCCACAGTCGCCTTGTGGAACAGCTATCAGAGCATTTTGGGTGTTATCAGCTACTAATGGAACGAGCTGAAGGTGGTTTGTACATGTAGAGAGAATAGATGAAGAGACTGACAAAACAAGTGCATGGAGCAGTGTAGGTGGTAGATTCGGTGCTGGTAGACCACAACATACTTATCATTTGCCACCTCGCAGATGTATTAAATAATGGCCAGGGAAATACCTCCTATAATAAATGTATATATCTAGAGATTAAAGAATGTAGATGAAGTAAAAGATTTATGCAAAACTGTAGTAATTAAAAATCTATCGTCTCTCTCTCTCTCTCTCTCTACACCTATGGGAAACGGGCGTGAGAATATGGATGTATATAGTCAAAAAATAAAATTTTAATAATTAAATACACTTTGCAGATAAAACAAAAATCGCTTTCGGAAGTATAAATTCAATTCCTGAGTGTAGCAATTAGATGAGCATCAATATTTCTAGTAATCGAAGCAGTTTTTATTACGTTTTCGAGTGATTTTTAAATACCGGGATTGAAGGATAACCTTACCGGGATTATTGGCCCGGACGGCGGCTGATTAGGCATCGCTGGCGGAGCAGACCCATCTGGGTATACGTAAGGTGTTTGATCATTCATTTTATTTTTATTTATTAACACTACTGTAATTACATAGATCAAAAAATTAAATTACTTTTAGTATTTATCACCCGTGAATATCTGATAGTGATTAAATAAAAATAAATCAGATGCGAAAGCAATTGACATTTTACAAATAATATTGACAGATATGGTAATTGTAGTGGCACTAGCAGATACAAATAACAAACTGACAGTGACAATGCTGACATCGGATAACGGATTTGACAATGACGCTTCTTTTTTTTAACTATACGGCTCGATAAAAGGACTTTCAGCCAGGTGCTCTTAATGTACGACTATGATTATTCACGACATGAAAAATACGATCGAAATTTTTCATAAATTATTATGCGTTGTGTAGTAATAAAACAAATCCATATGAATAATTCTCTATTTATTTTAAGGAAAACAAACACGGGACGACAAAAAAAAATGTAGAAAAAAATTTTCTCAATCTACAAGTAGTTTAAGTTTAAAAATTGAATTATAAAGAGTATCTAAACCTCACGTGTTTATTTCATACCTAAAAGTAGCCCCTTCTTTACATAACGCCCACTTCCGCAACAGGGAGTCATAAAACACCAACGAAAGTGGACAGTACGAATTATTAACAGCGTTATAAGAGACAGAATGCGTTTTTAGATCGATTTCTCAATCATTTTTACAGTATTTATACACACTTTATTGCGGTGAAAAAAATATATGTCAATCTTGATCATATTTCTGACGTAAACTTTGTACTCGGAACGCATTTGCGATAAATTTTCTCGATAGAAAATAATTGCAAAGTAACCTCTAAACGAGTTATTCAATCTTCGTTTTTGTTATTACTGTTAATCTTACATCGATAAAATAAATAACAGTAACATATCATATTATAACAAATACAATTATAGAGTTTTATTCGGTTACTTAACTTAATTTGGAAGTAATTAATTATTTTATTAAAAATGACTGCAAAAATCCCGCCTGCCGGTCCCAATGTATGGAATTTGTTAGATCGCTTTAGAGCGTCGGCTAATATGGACGCGCTGCTCTTCTCCACGACCGCCATTAAAAAATAATTTTAAATAAACGAAGGAGCAATAATAACAAGAATTTTGAAACGGTCGCGCTATACTTATTTGGCTTATACGGTAGAGGTCTGGTCTAAATCACTAGCTGTGTGGGTTCGAACCCTACTAGTTTCACTTGATCCAGAAGATTTTTTTTATAAGAAAGTTGATAAAATGCTCTTTTTCTCTTCCTAAATAATTTTATAAAATGCCATAAAAATACTTTTCAAAATTTTTGTATTTCATTTCATTTGGACTTTTATGCTATTGACAATAAAATTTTTACCTTATCGGTAACATTAAAATTCTAAAGCGCCATCTATGTTTATCAATAGAAATGACGTAGACACATGGATAGTTAGAAATATGAAGTTTCGTTGTTCAAGTTGAGTGCTCGCTCCATTTTCCTTTTCTAACAATTTTTTTTATTTAGCCCTATTATGTTTTTAACACGCTTTTATTAGCTTCACCTGTATGTATGTATGTGTGTTTGTAACCTTCCCTTTTGAGCTCGATTTTGTCCTACTTTTAATGATCAGATTTAATTCAAAGTTTGAACACCTGTCAAAGGTCGATGACAATGCAATAATATGGTACCATGGAACTGATCTGATGATGGAGTCGGAAGGTGGCCATAAGAACTCCTGTACTAAACAAGATAGACTTGTCGTGTTTGGGCTCGTATGTTTATATCACGAGACAATGCAATACTATGGTACCATGGAGCTGATCTGATGATGGAGTCGGAAGGTGGCCATAGGAACTCCTGTACTAAACAAGATAGACCCGTCGTGTTTGGGCTCGTATGTTTATATCGCGTGACAATGCAATAATATGGTACCATGGAGCTGATCTGATGATGGAGTCGGAAGGTGGCTATAGGAACTCCTTTACTAAACAAGATAAACGCGTCGTGTTTGGGCTTGTTTTACTTGTCTTAGTTAGCACTCTGCTGCTACATGATATGCAGAATCTCAAAAGCTTATATTTAAAAATTTAATTTAAAAAAACATTAACATTTAAAAAATAACAACTAAAAATGAAAAATAAATAATAGTTTAAAAAAAGGCGCTCTTTAAGATTTTAAAGAAGAAAAAGCGCATTGAATACACCCCACGCTTTTTTTAAGACCCCATTCATCAGAAACCAAATTTATTAAATTTTATTTTCTGTTTTTAGTTGGATTTTTTATGAAAGCGTGTTTTTTTTTAAAACTATTATATATATCTATTATTATTTATTTTATAGTTCTTATCTATACAGATAAATAAAAGTGAAGTGCCCGTTTGAAATCTCAAAATAAAATCTAATAAAATCGGACCAGGAGTTTCCGAAAATGCTATTTATAGAATTTTTGTCTGTCTGTCTGTGTGTCTGGATGTTCCGGCTAATCTCTGACACATGGATCGATTTTGACGTAATTTTCATTGGCAGATAGCTGATGTTATAAGAAGTAACTTAGGCTACGTTTTTAGGGTTCCACGAAAAAAATCCACAAGTATATTTGTCTCACTGTTTGTTATCCTTTTATGGAAAGACTATTGAGCCGATTTGGCTGAAACTGAGTACATATGTTATGTTAATACCGAGGGTGGCCAAGAACTACTTTTTATCCCGAAAAATGAGATTTCCGAGATGAAAATATATTTAGCCGAACGGGTCTAAATGATCAAACGGCTGAATGGCCCAAATGGTCGAATTGACCGAAATTACTGAAATGGCTGGAATGGCCCAAATGACCGCAATCGCTAAAATGGCCGAAATAGCTGAAATGGCCGAAATGGATGAAGTGGCCCAAATGACCGAAATGGCCCAAATGGCCGAAATGACTAAAATGACTCAAATGGCCGAAACAGCTGAATTGACTGAAAAGGCCGAAATGTGTGAAATGGCTGAAATGGCCCAAATGACCGCAATGTCTGAAATGGCCCAAATAACCGCAATGGCTGAAATGGCCCAAATTACCGAAATGGCTGAAATGGGCGAAATGACTGAAATGGCCCAAATGGCCGAAATAGCTGAATTGACTGTAAAGGCCGAAATGTGTGAAATGGCTGAAATGGCCCAAATGACCGAAATGGCAGAAATGGGCGAAATGTCCGAAATGTCCGAAATTACCTAAATGGCCGAAATGGCCCAAATGGCCGAAATGACCAAAATGGCCTAAATGACCGAAATGGCTGAAATGGCCCAAATTGGCGAAATGACTGAAATGGCTGAAATGGCCCAAATGGTTGAAATGACTGAAATGGCCCAAATGACCGAAATGACCCAAATGACCGAAATGGCCGAAATGACTAAAATGACTCAAATGGCCGAAACAGCTGAATTGACTGAAAAGGCCGAAATGTGTGAAATGGCTGAAATGGCCCAAATGACCGAAATGTCTGGAATGGCCCAAATAACCGCAATGGCTGAAATGGCCCAAATTACCGAAATGGCCGTAATGTGTGAAATGGCCCAAATGACCGAAATGACCAAAATGGCCTAAATGACCGAAATAGCTGAAATGGCCCAAATGGCCGAAATGGCTGAATTGACTGAAGTGGTTGAAATGGCCCTAATGTTTGAAATTACTGAAACTGCCGAAATGGCCGAAAAAGCCAAACTGACTGAAATGACCCAAATGGCTGAAATGGCCCAAATGACCGAAATGACCAAAATGACCCAAATGACCAAAATGGCCCAAATGACCGAAATGGCTGAAATGGCCCAAATTGGCGAAATGACTGAAATGGCTGAAATGGCCCAAATGGTTGAAATGACTGAAATGGCCCAAATGACCGAAATGACCCAAATGACCGAAATGGCCCAAATGGCCGAAATAGCCAAACTGACTGAAATGACCCAAATGGCTGGAATGGCCCAAATGACCGAAATTACCAAAATGACCCAAATGACCGAAATGGCCCAAATGGCTGAAATGGCCGAAATGGCCCAAATGGCTGAAATGGTTGAAATGACTGAAATGGCCGTAATGACCGAAATGGCCTAGATGGCCAAAATTACTGAAATGGCCCAAATGGCTGAAATGACCGAAGTGGCTGAAATAGCCAAAATGGCCGAAATGACCAAAATGGCCAAAATAGCCGAAATGGCCGAAATGGCCAAAATGGCCTAAAAGGCCCAAATGGCCGAAATGACCGAAATGGCCTAAATTCCCAAAATGACCCAAATGGCTGAACTGACCGAAATGGCTCAAATGGCTGAAATGACCGAAATGGCTGAAATGCCCGAAATGACCGAAATGGCCTAAATGACTGAAATGGCTCAAATGGCTGAAATGACCGAAATGGCTGAAATAGCCAAAATGGCCGAAATGGCCCAAATTGCTGAATTGACCGAAATGGCCGAAATAACCGTAACGGTCTAAATGGCCAAAATGACAGAAATGGCCCAAATCGCTCAAATGACCGAAATGACTGAAACGGCTGAAATGGCTGAAATGGCCCTAATGACCGAAATAGCTGAAATTGCCCAAATCGCCAATATAGCTGAATTGACTGAAATGGCTAAAATGGCCGAAATGGTTCAAATGGCCCCAATGACCGAAATGGCCAAAATGACTGAAATGGCTGAAATGACCGAAATGGCTGAAATGGCCCAAATGGTCGAAATGACGAATATGGCCGAAATGGCCAAAATTGCCCAAATGGCCGAAATGGCTGAAATGGCCCAAATGGTTGAAACGACTGAAATGGCTGAAATGGCCGAAATGGCCTAAATTACTGAAATGGCCCAAATGGCTGAAATGACCGAAATGGCCCAAATGCCCTAAATGAACGAAAAGGCTTAAATGGATGAAATGACCGAAATGGCTAAAATGGCTGAAATGACTGAAATGGCTGATATGGCTAATATGGCCCAAATGGTCGAAATGGCTGAAATGGCCCAAATGGCTGAAATGACTGCAATGGCCCAAATGACCGAAATGGCTGAAATGGCCCAAATGGCTGAAATGGCTCAAATGGCTGAAATGACCGAAATGGCTGAAATAGCCAAAATGGCCGAAATGGCCCAAATTGCTGAATTGACCGAAATGGCCGAAATAACCGTAACGGTCTAAATGGCCAAAATGACAGAAATGGCCCAAATCGCTCAAATGACCGAAATGACTGAAACGGCTGAAATGGCTGAAATGGCCCTAATGACCGAAATAGCTGAAATTGCCCAAATCGCCAATATAGCTGAATTGACTGAAATGGCTAAAATGGCCGAAATGGTTCAAATGGCCCCAATGACCGAAATGGCCAAAATGACTGAAATGGCTGAAATGACCGAAATGGCTGAAATGGCCCAAATGGTCGAAATGACGAATATGGCCGAAATGGCCAAAATTGCCCAAATGGCCGAAATGGCTGAAATGGCCCAAATGGTTGAAACGACTGAAATGGCTGAAATGGCCGAAATGGCCTAAATTACTGAAATGGCCCAAATGGCTGAAATGACCGAAATGGCCCAAATGCCCTAAATGAACGAAAAGGCTTAAATGGATGAAATGACCGAAATGGCTAAAATGGCTGAAATGACTGAAATGGCTGATATGGCTAATATGGCCCAAATGGTCGAAATGGCTGAAATGGCCCAAATGGCTGAAATGACTGCAATGGCCCAAATGACCGAAATGGCTGAAATGGCCCAAATGGCTGAAATGGCTCAAATGGCTGAAATGACCGAAATGGCTGAAATAGCCAAAATGGCCGAAATGGCCCAAATTGCTGAATTGACCGAAATGGCCGAAATAACCGTAACGGTCTAAATGGCCAAAATGACAGAAATGGCCCAAATCGCTCAAATGACCGAAATGGCTGAAACGGCTGAAATGGCTGAAATGGCCCTAATGACCGAAATAGCTGAAATTGCCCAAATCGCCAATATAGCTGAATTGACTGAAATGGCTAAAATGGCCGAAATGGTTCAAATGGCCCCAATGACCGAAATGGCCAAAATGACTGAAATGGCTGAAATGACCGAAATGGCTGAAATGGCCCAAATGGTCGAAATGACGAATATGGCCGAAATGGCCGAAATTGCCCAAATGGCCGAAATGGGTGAAATGGCCCAAATGGTTGAAACGACTGAAATGGCTGAAATGGCCGAAATGGCCTAAATTACTGAAATGGCCCAAATGGCTGAAATGACCGAAATGGCCCAAATGCCCTAAATGAACGAAAAGGCTTAAATGGATGAAATGACCGAAATGGCTAAAATGGCTGAAATGACTGAAATGGCTGATATGGCTAATATGGCCCAAATGGTCGAAATGGCTGAAATGGCCCAAATGGCTGAAATGACTGCAATGGCCCAAATGACCGAAATGGCTGAAATGGCCCAAATGGCTGAAATGGCTGGAATTAATGAAATGGCTGTAATAGCCCAAATCGCCGAAATGACCGAAATGGCTGAAATGGCTGAATTGACTGAAATGGTAAATCATAAAAACCTGTTCTCCTTTATGAGATAACCTTTACATAAATCTATCCCACTATCCGGGTTGAAAAGTATCCCTTGTCCACTGTCATTATTAAAATTACATATATACCGAATTTTAGCCAAATCAGTGTATTAGTTTTTCTGTAAAAGCATAACAAATAGAGAGACAAATACATTTTTATCTGGGAAACTATCCCATTTTTCGAGATAAAAAGCATCATAATATATATTCATCCTCGGCATCGAAAATATATACTATAAACTGAGTTTATTATTATTATTATAAAGTTTTTTTTTTATAAAAAAAAATTATTATTATTATCTGTATATCTTTCAAGACCACGGGCCATAAAAATGGCCCGGACTTTTGGAGGGCTTGCGTGGGGCCACGGGGAGGCCGACACGTAAAGGCCTCTTGACAAATTTAATCTAAATGTGGCGTGACACTGATCGGCGATTATCCCTCTCTACACCATACAATAATGCACCCATGGACAAGCCCCGGCCAGTGTAGGACTATTGTGGGAAATGAGAAGAGAAAGTACCGGGCTATTGGGGTGAACTGTTAGTGGTACTAGGGCTCTGGGAATATGGGCATAATCCCCATCCGGTAGTTTTTCCATAAATGCATAACCAATAAAAAGACAAATATATTTTTATCCCGGAAACTATTCCATTTTTCAGGATAAAAAGCATCCTATATTCAGTTTCGGCACCGAATCAAATCAAATCAAATTTATTTGTTTAAAACATGGTCAAACAGTTGGTATATATGTCACAATGTACACATGTTTTGCTCCCATAGGAGCATACAAATGTTTCTAATAAATTTAATTTAATTATATAATATTAAATGGATCATAATTATGAAATAAAATACTGATAAATGTCAAACAATAATACTAATAATAATAATAGTAGTAATAATAATAATAACATTCATAAGTCAAGGGAATTATTTATGTACAATTGAGGAATTCGTCCACCGAGTAAAACATTATATTTAAAAGCCATTCCTTTAGTTGATTTTTAAATTTATTAATCCTGAACTCTTTTATGTGCATTGGAATTTTATTATAGACTTTAATGCACATGTTATAGCAGTTTCTGGTAAAGAGGGTTGTTTTTGGTGCCACATTTAAAACCAGTCGTTCACTATTTCTAGTATTGTTTGGATAGAGGTCTTTAGCCGTCGTAAAAATTGTTAAATTGTTTCTGACAAATAAACATATTTCATAAATATACAAACATGGCAGTGGTAAAATTTGTAGATTTTTAAAATGAGGCTTACAAGAATCATAAAATCGGATACCTACAATAGCTCGGATGCATTTTTTTTGAGCTACAAATGCTCTATTTATGTCTGTAAAATATATATATGTATATATATAATGAATTTCAGCCAAATCGGTATAGTAGTTTTTCCATGAAAACGGAACAAACAGAGAGACAGTTACTTTCGCATTTTAAATATTAATAGGGATAATAGGGAAGGAATAATATGAAAAAATTTTAATAATGAAATTATTTAATAAAATTTACCTATCTAAAAAGTTGCTGGAAAAATAAAAATACGTACAGCTTGATGAGGATTCGAACCCTGCACTTCCTAGTTACTATTGAGCATGGTAAGCCGTTGGGCTAAAGACGCTTAGGAAGGTGTGACAAAATATCAATACCCATTACGCATACAAACAGTCTATCTCACTTTAGGACAGTTTGTCTCGCTCTCGTGAGCCTTAAAATGAAATAAATTGAATCAAGTCAATCAAGCGGTGCGCGTCGGTATGATCAATTGCAATATTTCGCCACGCTCGAAGTTTTATTTGGCGCTGTTCCATCGAAGTAAATGTTAGCCGTGCGGGGTTGATTTCATGAAATGCCGATTTGAATTAGGCGTACATAGCCTCTTAATCGCAAAAATCACCCTGCCACTGTTGAAGTGGCTGCTCTACAATACTCTTGTAGTCACGAGAGTGATTACGTGCTTACACACTGCTCTCATGTTAATATGCCGCAAAGAGCTTGAAGATTTAACAGCTATCTACAATATTGTGTTTCCACATTCATTTCTAATGTATTTTATGTGATTTGACTCTAACGCTCCTGACCCTTATCTGGGCAACGTTATAGTGATTTATCTATTTCAATAATAGAAGTATGTAAAATACTCAAATAATTGTAAACTGCAATTATTTTGACTTGTCCACATGCCCACATTCGATTGCGAAGTGAGTTGAAGCGTTACCGTCACACAAGTATTTTGAGAATAATTTACGGCAGCGCGAGCAGCAACATGACTGGCTAAATGTGTTATAAAAAATAATAACGCTTTAACACATTACTATTAAGTAAAGTTTGATAACTACAATAAAAGTTATTTATTTGCTTAAAGCATGGTACACATTAAAGATGCTAGGACATCAAAGTTTCATGTGTTATTTATCTATTATGGTGTACAAATTCGAAAGTAGTTAAATTAATATTTCATAATAGATTATTAGATAATTATTATGTCACTAGTGTTTAATCTTATAATTTTAATTAAAAAATCATTATTTGTTTAATAGCATTTGTCAATTAACCAATGGTGTAATTTAGGCTGGTGTGCACCAACAATTAACCGACGGTTAAAATAAAATAATTGCTGTTTATGCATTGTTATACTTACTATACTATACTATATACTATACTATACTATATATACTACATAGTATAAAACAAAGTCGCCTTTTCTGTCCCTATATCCCTATGTGCGCTTAAATCTTTAAAACTACCCAACGAATTTTGATGTGGTTTTTTCCAATAGATAGAGTGATTCAAGAGGAAGGTTTATATGTATAATACATGCATCATATACTAAGGCAACATTGCTAATTTTAGAGGTTTCTATGTAGTGATGCCCGTGCAAGTCGGAGCGGGCCGCTATGTTTTTATAATTGCACCCGTGCGAAGCCGGGGCGGGTCGCTAGTTGATATATAAAATGTTTATGCATATATTTTGATCTATTATTTTATTTTAACCACCGGTTAAATGTCAGTGCACACCAGCATAAGTCTATACTAATATTAATATTATAAAGAGGAAAGATTTATATATGTTTGTAAAGTATAAACTCAAAAACTACAGGACCGATGTTAAAAATTCTATCACCATTAGAATGCTACATTATCCCAGATTAATATAGGTTATATTTATTCCTAGAAAAATTCGGAATCCCTAGTTAAACTACAATAATGAAACAGACCTCTGGTTGATAAAAAAAACAGTGTTTGAGTGGGTCCGGGGATAATTTTAGATTAAAAATATAGACACGGTAAGTGGCGCTGGAATCGGGTTCTAGATTTTTATTTTATCAAGGCAGACCAATGCCTTCCGGAACGTGAGTCTATTATACAGGGTGGCGCAATAGAACGTGCATATTGCATCATCTTTTTTCGCGGGGTAGAAAGTGCGCGGGCGGGGGAAGCCTGCATCGTTGGGTAGGCGGGCTCATGGAGTTTTAGTCACTATGAGTCACTTTGACGGGAAGCGTGGCGCATTTTGCGTGCGCGCATTTTACGAGAACTCTCGTTCATACATCGTTACTAGGCGTTTATATTGTTCTGAATATGGACTACGGCAAATTAGTGAAGCTCCGAGTGCTAATTTAATTAAATATGGGTACAGCGTTTTGAAGAGACTGGTTCAACGTTTAAACCACAAGCAAAAGGTCGTCCAAGAACATCTACGACCGACGACAATATTGAGAGAGTTATGCAGTCTGTACGAGGAGATCCACAAATGTCTACTTGCAAGAGATCGTCTGTCTTACATTTATCGCGACGAAGTTTGCAACGAATTTTAAACTTGGATCTTAAACTGCATCCTTACAAGCTGCAGTTAACACAAGAATTGAAAGAGTCTGACTTCGGAGCAAGGCTCGCATTTGCTAATGAAATGCTTCGATTTTCCAATTTTGACAATATCCTTTTCTCAGATGAGGCCCACTTCCATATCAATGGGTTCGTAAACCGTCAAAATTGTCGTTACTGGAACGGTGAGAATCCCAAACTCAAGCACCAGAAACCACTGCATAGTCCTAAAGTGACAGTATGGGCAGCAATCTCTGGTAGAGGAATAATTGGATCGTTTTTCTTTGAAAATGCGCGGGGGCAAAACGTCACTGTTAATACCGAACGCTATGTTGCGATGTTGGAAGGTTTTTTGGCTCCAGAGCTTGAAAATTTAAGAATAGTGAATTCTAGGACTTGGTTTCAACAAGACGGAGCTACCTGTCACACATCAAATGACTCCATGGCGGTTGTGAAACAGATGTTCCCTGGCAGACTGATTTCGAAAAGAGGTGATATCCCATGGCCCCCACGTAGTCCAGACGTGACGTTTCCTGACTTTTTTTTGTGGGGATACATCAAGAACAAAGTCTACAGCAATAATCCGAAAAACATCGATCAGCTCAAGGAGAATATCCGTGGTGAAATGGCAGCAATTACACCAGCATTACTGAAGAAAGTTTTCAATAACTTCCGTTTGCGATTAGAGGAGTGTCGTCGTAGAGAGGGTCATCATTTAGACGATGTTATTTTTAAAAAATAAACTTCAGTTATTTCTTAATAATACCTCAGTTTTATTTTAACTATACCTTTTGTATTTATTTTTTAATCAATATTTTAAATATGCACGTTCTATTGCGCCACCCTGTATTATAAAATTCTAAACAGGGCATGTCTGTACACTGGCGCTTAATATATTTTCTTAAATAAAAGTACAAACTTGCAACCACTTGAATTGCAAACAATATTTGTGATTTACTGAAACCTGTTGGAACTTGTTCCTGTTTTCAAACATTCAAAAAACGAGCTTTTTTTTTCAAATCCATGTATAGATTAACTAAACCAGTCTTTTTTTTGTGACCCTGGTTTTTTTTTTAATAGCAATATTGCCAGCGCCAAAACGAAGCTTCTGTGTTAGAGGTTAAAAAACATCTGGAATGGACTATAGGAGAACACGGTGCAATATTTTAAGATTTTTGTCTGATTGGTCGGGATTCACGTAAAAACTACTGGGACGATTTCGATGGGGTTGAAATCAAATTGTTAGACTTAAAATCTGCGTTACATTTTATTCTAGTAATACCTCGGAAATTATTCTGGGAATGATTTAAAAGGGCCACATAAAAAAAAAATCTAATGTGATTTTTTCAGTAATCGATAGCAAATGTTATGTAATAATGTATTGAAATGTATTTTGTGAGCGTGTGAAATGTGTGTTTTGTGAGCGGTTTGAAGTTGTTTGGGTGCGTTAAAATTAATTTATTCAGATACAATTTTCACTAAAACGATAGCTTACAATATTTTTAACGATACTTCGTGTTCCGGGAATTGTGTGGATGAACTTGCGGGCATATCCTATCTTCTTCTTGATATATAAAAATGAATGTTTGTCTGTATGTCCTTTATAGAAACATTTGATCATGTGATGATCTTTAGCAAAGTTGTTGTGCATGAGCCAGAGAAGATTTCTGAGTTTGTTCACAATTGGACCCGTTACGTGGCTTTGCTATCGACATATCGATTGAATCTTTTCATGGCAGGACGACGTCTGTCGGGACAGCTATCTTCTTTATATATAAAAATGAATGTTTGTGTGTATGTCCTTTATAGAATCGTAAACTATACATTTGAACATGTGATGATCTTTAATAAAGTTCATGTGCATGAGCCAGAGAAGGTTTCCCAGTTGGTTCACAATCGGGCCCGGTAAGTGGCGCTGCTGTCGACATATCGATTGAAGCTTTTCCGGACAGGACGACGTCTGCCGGGACAGCGAGTTTTAAATAATTTTACTGATAAATCTTTTAAGCTCCTCGGAAGATTGGAAGGTTTATATTCATTAAAAGTCCTTTAAGTGTGCTTATAAATTTCAGTAATTTATTCAATTTTATAAAAGATAAAGCAGTACCACAAGGCGTAATAAAATTAACGCCGATTTTTAGGATCCGGTGGTGGATATTTCTCGAGGTGATATTGCCTCAAGACGTTTCCTAGATGACTGGAGGCGGGAAGTTTTCGCAGTTTTTTATCACACGCCGCTATATAGGAGACCCTTCCGAAACCATAGCCGAAAACCGCAGCGGTGAAAACTTTAGGCACAGCACCAAAATGCGGGTTCCTACTCAGGTGCCCTAGAAAAGAATATTCACAGAAGTAAGACAACATTGGAGGGAACGTCAAAGAAAATAAACAAAAACAAGCGCTCTTACTAGCTCTTACTTCTATGAATATTGTTCCATGGCGTTCCAGGCAAAACTTAACAAAATAAACCCTATTCACACATCGCGATGTAGCAACGAAACTAGAGTTAGTTTTATAGCCCGTCGGCGAGTGCATATTCTAAACTTAACAGCATGATAGGATGATTTGTGGTGTAACAGAAGATGTATGTCAGAATAGAGGACTGTGGAAGGAAAATACATATTGTGCCGATCCCAATCATTTGGGATAAGGTGAAAGAAAAGAGAGAGAGAGAGAGAGGGTTAGAATTTTAACAATAGGTACTCTTTGACACTTGACATCTTTGGTTTCCGTGATCACTGCCACTGTAACGTGGGAATAACAAAAATCAAATAAATTGACGCGCTTAAAACCGTTAAAATATAGTTTTATTATCACGAATAGTGTTAAGGCTAGTCTCAACGCCAACGTCCTTGATTTTTTGATACTGATTTTCCAATGCATTACTATTTTATTGTAAACCAGCTCCTGGCTTTGCTCACGTAGTCATATTTAGTATTATCATAGTAAAAATAGTCACAGTTTGAGAAAACTTTCGTCCCCTTTTTCCCCCCCTTAGTGGTTGAATTTTCAAAAACGCCGACACACATGTACATTTATTTCTAACCAAGAGCAGGAGTTATTAAGCAAATTAATGATTTTATTTGATTTAGTGCACACTTATAGTGTAGAAATAACGGACATGCAAATTTAGACACTCCTAGGGCCAATCATTTGGGCTGTGCGTTAGTGCCAGTTAGTCAGTCAGTGAGGTCAAGCAATTATATATATGTCACCGTCAATTCGTTAATTCCGTTAGATTATAATCTATCTCGCGAAATTGTAAACTGTCGGAATATTGTGAAACGTAACGTACTGCTTATAATTCAACGCATTATTTTTCGTTAGATTATAATCTATCTATGTCAATTTGCGAAATTGTCAGGTAGACAAATTTCGTTATTTTCCTTAACATATTTTCAGGACTATGAATTACTTACTAAATAATAAACACACACTTGGCGTTACCATTTTCAAAGTGCATTTAGTTTATTCGACTAGCACCTGCGTTTTTCTTTTAACTCTATGGACACAGAACAACCTGCCGTATATCTAATCAATCAGCGCGCGAGGTACGTTTCATAACATGCTATTTCACAATTTGACGATTTTGCATCGACAGGTTTTAAACTACCGAAAAATAAATAATACGATTGTAAACTTCTATGGTTACAGTTCACAGTATTTCCACAGTTTACAATTTTACGTATTTACATTTTGAGGGTAACGTATACATATTTAGTTAAAGTAAAGTAGTATTTGAAATAATTGTAAAACTAAATTATTTATTTTATATAAAGATAAAATTATTAGATTAGATATTCTTTCACATCTGTTTTGATAAAAATTAAAGGAGTTAAATGGGTTTATGTCAATAGTTTGAAGGTTCCCCCAGGGGGTGCCGCCCTGGACTCCCCTCCGTCCAGGACGCGGTACAAGGGAATGCGTCACCGACGCCCCGAGCGGCCACTGTCACATTCCCCCCTTCACTCCGTGACAGTGGTGTCCCACCTTTCCGCCTCATCATCCTAAAAGCCTTCCTTTCCTTCCAAACCTCCTCCCAAAACACTCTTCCCTTCCGAAGTTAGGTGGCCTCCCCCGACTCCGACCGCTGACGCTGCTGTAAGCGCGAGGTGGCGGGGAAAAGGGGAGGAAGGAGAGGGAGGGGTGATGGCGCAGGAGCAATCCTCGCAGCCTCCCCCTCCCCTATCGCGAAGCCTCCCCCCACCGCTGACGCTGCTGAGAGTGCGAGGTGGCGAGGGGGGCAGGAAGAAGAGGGAGGGGTGAAGGCGCAGGAGCAATCCTCGCAGCCTCCCCCTCCCCCACCGAAGGAGGATAGTGCCCGTGACTCCTGGCAGCCACGGGCGGGTGGCAGCGGGCGTTGAGGTCTGGAGGATCAGAAAGACCTCCGCCCGCACTAATGCCGCGAGGGGGCGCGAGAGGCAGCCGCGCGTCCCTCTCAGGGCCGGGGAAACGTCACTCCCCGGCCCGCACACAGGAGAGGCCGCCTCTGTTTACGAGGCGGCCAGCCGCTGCCGGGGTTGCGGGTTAAGCTCGCGCATGTACCGCGACCCCGGCGCTAGGCGGAAGAAGGCTCCCATGAGGTTTTAGTGGGTATACCGGCGCCGGTCGTATTGATTAATCGGCGTCGGGGAGCCCCACATACCGGCCGCGCATCCGGCGCGATCCCCCGCGCGGTTGACGATGCGACAACGCATTTCCTCATGTAAAAAAAAAATAGTTTGAAGGTCATTTGGTGATTTTTTTCTTAACCTAGAATAACTATAGAAACTTTTTAATGTTACGAAAAGAAAGTTATTTTTAGTAATTCGAAAACAGACGGGTTTACCTTTGTAAAAGTAGACCAAAAAGGAGATCCTTGCATTGTTTGAGGATGACATGAAGATTTGTGGTGTGACGTGGTCGGATGTCAAAGTAGGAGAGTATGGCAGGAAAAGACATACTGTACCTACCGAACATTATAATTAGGAGAATGTGAAAAGAAAGAGAGAGTGGACAGAAGCTGTTTCGTTATACAAACACGATATTACTTTAGTTTTGCAAGAATGCGGCTTGTTTTAGAAAATATTTTCTATTCAGTCATCGATGCTACTTCGCGAGATGTGAATTAGCCTTGAAATCTTATTACACTACACTGATTAGGGACCCGGTAAAGGGGCGGGTGCGGCAGCTTTGATTCTCTGATTACACCACTTAGGCTTTAGCATTAGCGGTAAACGAATAAAGTAAAAATATATGGTAACGACATAATACTTAAAGCGCGTTACTCTAGTAGCTCACAACGCCCAAAATGCTCCATCAGCCATTCCAGTTATGGTCGTGGGGAAACGTCACCAGTGACGTCATAATTTTCAATGACGCAGCGCTCACAACAGCCCATGACAAGAGGTGGTTCGAAGTGGGCGTTGACCGCAGAGTATTAAATCGGCCTATCAATTGGCATTGATAAATGACATTTATGTATTTCGTTGTTAATGACAGCAACGCTCCATAATCCATTTGAGTTTATGATTGTAACGCCCGCAAGGCGTTACAATCATAAACTCAAGTGGAACGGGAAAAATCGCGGTCGTGAACGTGGTCGTTGTGAGCCTCATGTGGAACGCCGCTTTAATATAACGATATGTATTCCCACATATTTTCTTTTTTATTCATTTGGCCCTGATGCTGCGTGTATCCAGGGCCTGATGTAGAGGAAGCGTCCGTAAATCAGCGTAATAATCACTTCAGGTAAATTGTCTTACCATATTTAACAGCTGCGTAAGTAACTGCAGCGAAGAGCGTGCTGAAGGGTAGGCAACGTTGGTAAAAACTCTCCTTGTCACACTCTTCAAGCGCTCTTAACTCATCCTGGGTGAACTCGTAGTAGCGCTGAAAGTAACTTATAACATTATCGCAATAGTAATAACAAGAGTTGAAAAAGGAATGTTAAGGCTGTTTGGGCATGTAGAAAGGACTGACGAAAACAGAATCATAAAACAAGTGTATGAAAGTATTGTGAATGGTAGATTTGGTACCGGTAGATCACGCTGTACACATCATGATGAAATAACAGAAGTATAACACTTCTGCCTTCTTCACGAGGCTAATGAAAGTAGATGAAACGAGAGTTAGGTGGTATCAAGTTGCTTGTCAGGATCGTCGCAAGTGGAGATATGTAATCTCTGCCTACCCCTATGGGAAACAGGCGTGATAATATGTATGTATGTATGTAGATGCCACTCTGATAGTGGAACTATGTCTATCTCTCTGTATTGAATCTGCGCCCTCTCCACTTATGATTTCAAATTCAAATGTCGAGTACAGATCAGACACGTCGAGCGGACTAAGCCTGTCTCTGCTGAACTCATGGCAATGCAGTCTCCGGAAACGAATTTTCCGTTACTTACTATGGTCTGGGTGTCTGGAATCGACCATAGAGTCAGTTGTATATTACCCATAACACAAGCGTAACTCGCTTAATTTGGGGATATACAGTATGTCTGACGATCATTAATATTAGATCTATCTTAAAGCAGTGGGTAGATGTCACAGCTATTTACCAGAGGATGAGTGATATTGTGAACAGGTGGACAGGCTTTCTTGGTGCGTGACTCCGCATAGCAGTCACAGTCTTCCTCCTTTTTATCTTTTCCGTCATTTTTCCCACTCATTACGCCGATGTTGAACATACATTATTTAATCATGGTAATGAAAAGAAAGAATACGATGTACAACTTCTTGAAATTATTATGAGAGTAAAATTAACAAAAATTTATCATTGTAACTTTAATTTTTTTTATTTTATCTGACAATTTATTATATCATACGTAATGCCAATGTCTTATTACTATATTTTCGTATAAAATAAATACCCTTTTTTACGTTCAATTATTATACAATAACTGGCTGCTTTGGTTATACGAAAATAATTAAGCCTATTGTCGTGCCGTCAAAACCTATCAATGTCAAATTTTTAGTTTTTATGTTGGAAATTATGCCTCAAATTTTGTATTTGCCATCAACTGTGTGGACTGAACCGCCGTCACGCGGCTAGCGGAGCCTGGTCTTAGTCTGGGCGGGGGCTTTCGAATGGCGACGACGCTGGTAGTTGCAACGTGGATTGTTACCGTATCAGCTACTAGGTACGCGGACTACTCCAATGTGAAGATGCCACAGTACGGTGGCAATGAGTATGATAGCTCCCGAGACGCCGTCGGCCGTTTGGCAGCGGATGATTATCAGAGCCACTCGGTCGATGCCCCCGCCTCACTCGATTATAAGTATGAGGAGGAAAGAGGAGAAGATGATGGTTCGTTATTATTCTCAAACACTTTGTTGACGCTTTTATCTAAATTATATTTAAATTCTCTATGGAACTAGAAACCATTAAATACAATGTTTTTCTAGTTTTTTTCGGGGCGGAATCTGGATTGCCTATTATTTTTATAATTATATACGAAGATTGATTAACATTATAATACATTTCTTTGAATACTCCATTTGCAAATTTTTTACTTACATTGATTAAATTATCATTTTCAAGAAGCTGTTGCCGAACATGCTTATCGGAAAAGTATAGTTTCATTACCACCAACATGTCAAATGGGCGTGTTTCGAAATCATCACCACTCGTGAATAGTCGTACACTCGCAATCTTATTGAATTTTAAACCTCTATCCTCGTTTTAACGTTTATTTTGTTTTATAGTAAAATCTGAAGAATCTGTTAAATTACCCGAAGAAACCTTAATGTGGCAAAAGCTGTCACGAAAGCATAGAAGTACACGTGTGCCGGAAACGAATACACTTGAAAGTCTAGACAGTTACAGCTTAGAAATTGACAATATTCCTAAAATTAGATCGAATCATAGAAATAAGCAGTGGCCCAGAAGTAAACATCGGAGTTACAAAAGAGACAAAGATGTACCAAAGAGACATAAAACTAAGTACGGTCATGACCAAAATGATAATGATGTTGATGAAAGGGAATATTTCCGTATAGATAAAGATATTGGTGTTTATAAGAGTAAAAAAATTGATGATGATGAAATTACGTACGTTAGAAAGCATACTACAGAGAGAATAATTCGCAGGAAACCGCGAGACAGGTATATGAAAAGTCCTCCTGAGGCGGATACAGAGCTTGAAGAGTTGGCGGCAAACAGACGGATGAAAGGAGTTGGCCGAGACTACAATTACAAACTAGAGAACGATGACACAAGAGATCTCTCTGTAATTCCTAATCGTGCACCACAAGAGAGATACCGACCTGTTATCGATGAAGTCGAAGAGCATCCTCCCTCAGTTTCTCATAGATCTTATTCTAAGGATAAAGGCAAAACTTACGATGATTATAATGATTATTATGACATGAAAAGGGTTTATAATATTAAAAACAAGCTACCAGCTCTTCTTCGGCGTACGACAGGTAAGAAATTCTTGCTCCTTATTACAATGAAGCTTTAATATAATAATATCTATAACCAAAACTCGCGAGCATTTTTAAAAATTTAGTTTATTATTAGAAGCTTTTTATTCTGTGTACTAAACACTTTTAAATGTATAAAATAATTGACCAACTAAGCCTTTAAATAACCATTTTATATTTTATAGAGCAACCCTTTAGGTTACATCTCTTGGTTTTTATAAATTGACGTACCTGTATAAGTACCTGTTTGATAAATTAACTCAATTTATTAAGTGAATCTATGAAGACCCAGTATCTAACACAAGCATTATGTGTGCTCAGTGCGGGAATCGTCTACATCAGCAAGCCCTTTACGACTGGAGGACTCGTTTCGGCGAATAATCAAGTCCTCAGATACAACAATGGATAGTACCACCAGTTTTACTACAAAAAGCACCGAGTCTACTACAAGTATTACAACGTTGACCGCTACAACGTCCAAAGCATCAACTGAAAGTGTTGCTGTGAATTTAATGGGTTTAGACCAGTTATCATTAGCTGAGAAGTCACGTTTGTCTATATTAAGGAAAGCTCAAAGGAAGGAGGGTGTAAAAGATAGGTCCACAAACAAGCCCCCAGTGTTATTACAGGTGACAAAAAAGATGGTTACGGTAGTTGTGGTAGAGCCTGGAACAAGTCAGCGGCCGTGGATGAGGGTACGAGAGTTGTCAGAGGATTCACCTGAAACAATAAAACAAGTCAAATTGCTCATGAGAAAGAAACTGATTGCGGAAGCGAAAGACATGGATACACTCAACGAGGATTGGGATCAGATAATATGTGATTACGTCGACATGTCGCTTATAAAGACTTCTAGCAATGCTGTCGAAAATCATGCAAGTGCCGTGGTTGTTGTATTTTTCATTTTACTTGTTTGTATTGTCCAGTAATTTATACATAGTTTTATGTATGTAGCACAGCAGTAATATGTAGCACAGCTTGTAAATTTTCTCTTATATAAATAAGCCGTTATAATTACACACAATGTTATTATTCTTACAACAAAGATATTTTTATTTCGATTTAGGTTCGTATTTGATTTTCGGTGGAGCATGCTTGATCGATGGGTACACATGTAAAGATAGACCAAAAAAGATAGATGGATGGATGTATGTCAGAAAAGAGGAGTGTGGAAGGAAGACATATTGTGTCGATCCCAAGTAATTGGGATATGGTGAACGAAAAGAGAAAGAGAAGGCGGGAGCACGCTTAGTTAAAAGGTATTTATTCACGCGTAATTTAAAACATGTAGATTGTAAAAATTAGGACCCGAAAACCTGATTTAACACAGTCCCAGCCAGGGCGATTGAAGGAACACTATTAGAATGGTTTTAGAGATGTACCGCGTGTGGAGTCACAGTAAAAGAACGTGTTAGAAATTTCCACAAACTCCCGTATCCGTGGTAACCTTCATGTCCATTATATCTAACAAACTCCAATATAGTGGGAAAGGTTTAATAAAAACAATATTAATAATTGGTCCCATCAGTAATTTGAAGTTGAAGGCAACGCTCCTACCTCTTATACTACATTTTGTAACTATTTTTTAATCTTGCCAAGCTTGTAACGAATTTAGGGAGATATTTTGCAGCATAAAATATTAGTAATTATTATGACTATTATAATATTTTATTTAATATTTTTTTTTTCTTTTATTGTCTTTTGTGTTATTGAGTATCCACTGTTTGCTACAACTCCATTAATTCTTCAAAAGTAATTATGTAACAAACTTCTGTATAAAACTTATAAAAAAAGAACTTGTATAGATATAAAGAAATATAAAGAAAAATAGCTAGACGTGTTACTGGGGAGTTTCTTCACAGCAATAACACGTTGCGAAGCGGTGTACATAGAATAGGAAGTAAAATTAAATATATGACCTTCAAAAAGTGTTCCCCAGTGGAAAAGATTTTGATTAAAAACTTTTGAATTTAAAAGGATTAATAGTAGTATCTTGCCTACCAACATGCCATAATTTCAAGTCTGCTTCCCTACTCTCTATAATTTACACATTACAGATTTCTAAATATGATCTTTCGTGGATAGTCGTACAAATGTTTTAAATAATAAATACATCATATTTTGTATAATTTTGGTGAAACTCTTGTTTACTTCACACTTTTTCTCCCTTCTTGGTTATAATCTCCTGTTATTTTGAAAATTTCCTCTGGTCCCTTGAATGTCAAATTTTCGAGAGTCGACGCTAGTAACTGGCTACTCGCTAGACTTTGTACTTATCTTTTTGGTATTTTTGTAGGCTGCGAAATAAAAATCTTTAAGAAACATGCTTCATGGCAGCATATGTGTGTAAACAATATAATAATTTATATACAATATACGCACAAAGTGGGTGGATTTGTGTGAAAGTATCGTCTGCTGCCAAATGTTTCGGCACATCCAGATCGATCCCAACCGAATCGGGGACAGATCTCAATGGACGCTTTGTCATTATACTTATACGAAAGTGACAGAGCGTATTTATATCATCAGCAATTTAATTTTTCTTTAATCTTAGTTTTATTTATTGGAAACAACACTTGTACCGTGGTCTAGTTAATAGTGTTTAAAAATATTCCAAGCTTTGACTGTGGAGTTAAAATTAAGCTGAGACGTCAATCACACTTTGGAAGAAACTCTTTGTATATTTAATGTATCGCGTTTAGGCACCAAAAATGTGTACTAAGGGACGATAGTTAACTGACTATTTATAAAGAAAACTCCAAATGAAATTATAAAAACTAAAGTGTTTCCCGCGGTTTCGACGCGTGAATAACCCCAGGTAGTAGCTCTATGCTACGTAATACGTATATACAAATTTAATTACGTGTTTTATATAGGTACATAAACCTTCTCAACACTGTGGCAAGTGATGGTGGGAGAAGCTTGTTGGTATAAGACTTTTAGAAAAAGGTATAAAACTCTGGAAAGAAACGGCAAGAACGGATACATTTTAGAAAGGGATAGACGATGAACGAAAGTTCTGGTATAGAAAGTTCAGAAAGGAAAAGACAGAGATAGATAGATGTTTAGAAAGAGACGGTTAGTAAAAAAAAGAATAACGAAATTATGGGTTGCTGAAAATTCTTCCGGGTAGGTATATAAGCAGCGTAAGGCGAGCCTACCGGGCAGTTTGAGTTGAGTTCAGTTCAAAACGGTGAAGCGACAAGTGTGATACAGAAGAGTTGGAAGAGAAGTTTAATCGGAGACAGAGAAGAGTTAAGTGGCGAATTTAGTGACAAGTTAAGTGACGGAGTAGTGTAGCGTAGTTGGAGAGAAGGAGGTGAGCACTGCAGTAGCAGGAGGTGGTCTACGCAATATCGGCGACGGTATTGTGAGTGAGACAACTTATCGTCAGGACAGTGCATCGTTAGTTGTGCGTATAGGGGCAACCCTGTGGAGAAGCATTGCGTGCGGCTATGTAAGTCAATAAAAGCGTTTAGTTAAAAACTAGTGTTTTCTTCCAATCCATAAGTGCGTGCCCCCGCTCGCACGCAACAATACTTTAGTTTCTTGTTAAAATTCTCTACAATTAGTAAGAAACTAAGTCAGTAGACAACTGCACAGCAAAACATCCAGAAAAATCGCAACCAACCTGATTTGAAATACCCAATACGTAACAAATGAAATATATACAACCTGACAACCTATTTGTTATTGAAATACAGTGATGGTTGTCTTCATCGCAACGGCAGCGTCCACTTTTTTACTAATCCGTCTATTCCACGGAAATGACTTATCTGTATAAAAAGAAGTGTTGACTCAGATTATAAGTCTGATATGTGTCGAATTCAATTCGTATATGTTCAGTAGTAGGAAAAAATGTGACACGAGCGCCATCTTTTTCGCTATTGCCGTCTATCCCGTGGAAACGATGTCATTTGTCGGGATAAAAGTATCCTAAATTACTCCCCGGGATAGAACCTTGTTCTATATCGAGTTAGATTCAACTCCGTTCAGTAGTTTCAACATGATGCTCTATCAGACAAGCAAACAGACGGACAAAAGTTCTGAAAATTGCACTTTGGAATCTCCTAGCCCGAATTAACCCCCCTAATTTTTCCCATTTTTAAACGCAATGCACAAACTTGTACCGTTTACAGATTTATTTTAGTATAAATTACCCGAATATATTGTTACAACTCTGGTCCCGACAAAAACAAAATCCACCTGCATATCTGAAAGCATATTTATTACATTTTAACTAATACCATTTAAATTCGTTTATGGTCGTTTGCGTTTGGTTACTTTGTGTTTAATATTTGTGATTAGAAAACAGCCCATTGTTGTATTGTAATCTTATGATTAAGTCGACTTAGATACGGGAATATTGCAGTTGCGCAGTATAAAACGATGACCTGATAGAGGGGAGAGGCAGTTGAGCGATAACCACGAGCGAAGCGAGACGTGTGTACTACAATCGGGAATTTTCTAGTGACATACTTTGCGCGTTTTCTTGAATGAATTAATGAATCTTTATTTGTTGAAATACAGGTAATAATACAAAAGATGGTTTACATATCGATGGGTCTCACTGTATTTGACCGAAATATGGTCATACAAATATTTGGTACTTACATGTCAATTAAAAAAACTACAATAATTCTAAATTTATACATGTAGTTTGATTAACAATATATTAAATACAGAGATTAAAGAATGTCAAAAAAAAAGTTTTTATTTTAAAAAAAACAGATGTCAGAGCTAAAAATATAAATTAAATATATGATTTACCTTATAAAATCCCTAATGTCATAAAACACTTTTTTATTGAATTGCCACTTTCTGCATTATGTTTGGACTTCGGTTAAATTTGTACCTGTGTAACACGTGTTTGTATAGTTAAAATAAACTCTATAGTAATTATAACGGCATTTTATTTCGAGTTTCGCGACTCGTAACAATATTTACCTAAAATTGACATTTCAACATTAATTACATTATTCTATCTTTTCTTTGTCGTGATAACGTAATGGCTAGCGCACGCGTGCCAAGCAAAAATGATGATCATCTATACCAGTGGTTCCCAAACTTATTTTGTATACGGCCCACTTTGAGAAGTAATTCTTTTTTAGCGCCCACATTTAGCTTGCTTCTAAAGGTTATGCATTTTAAACCCTATAGATATCCAACCACTGACTTATACCTATACTCAAAAGTTCTAAGTGTTAGAAAACTTTATGTTCTAAATGTAATTTTAAGATTACAGAAATCTAAGCCTTTACACTCAAACATTGATACTACAAGAAGACGATACGTAATATTTGAACTAATAACTATAAAAACTTCCTTTGCCAGGCGGCAATACGTCTATCAATCTAGCTACTTGTACAATAAAATTAATCAGGTGTTAAATCTCTACCATATGAACACACATGCTTGTAAAAGGTCTTTGTTAAATTGGCTAATGTCGCTTGACTACGACGCAGTAGAATCCCTCTTACAAATTACTTATTGAATATATTATTAATTATGCGTACACACACACACACACGCACGCACGCACGCACGCACACTCACACACGCGCGCACACACGCACACACGCGCGCACACACGCGCGCACACACACACGCACACACACGCGCGCGCGCGCGCGCACACACACACACACACACACACACACACACACACACACACGTATTATTTATTATTTTGTTTTGATTAAATACTATTATAATATTATGTTCTGTGCTTAATGAAAATATTTAAGCGCAGTAACTATTATTCTAAAAATACAATGGAATCATAATTAATATTATTTTGATATGTTTATTATGTTTTGTACTTAATGAACATTAAGTACACTAACTTTATTTTCAATTCAATTACAAAACTTATATATTATAATTTTCGATATTTATTAATACAATAATATTTAAGGTATGGAAGAGCGGGATCTTCTGCTACAAGTAAATTTTGCTTAAAAGAAGATTCCAGCAACTGTTAACAAATTGTGCATGTGTTTTTTGAAGAAATAAATATTTTCATTTTCATTTTCATTTTTTCATTTTTCACATTTTCTCACCTACTTAAAAAACACTATGACGTCAAACTAAATGAATTGATTATTGAGAGCTACATTAGCGGATATTAAACATTCATTCTAAACAAGACTTTTAAGCGCAGTAGGTAGTACACAACGGCGCTGAGGTCTCAAGTTAACTCTTATGGGCTACACCTGCCAATGCCCATTTTTTTTTTCTGGGTCTCTTACCGCCCCCTTTTAGGGCTACAGCGCCCACAAGGGGGCATTATCGTCCACTTTGGGAACCACTGATCTATACTATATTTTTATGAATTATAGGCTATGTGTTATTCTGATGTGTTAGCTATATCATTGTAAAGTTTCATCAAAATCTATTCAGTAGCTTTTGCGTGAAAGAGTAACAAACATACATACAAACTTTCGCATTTATAATATTTATAGAGATCCTCCGTGCAGAAACAGTGAAAGAATACAAATTCCTACGGCCGGGCGACCTGTCGTAAGAGGCGACGAAACAACTCTTTTTAATGAGGTGTAATCCGTCATGGACACCCCACTCTTCGGGGCATGGTAGAGTAGTGTTGGACTCCCGATGGCATGCTCGGACCTACCAACTATACCACCTCTTTGTTCCATTTTGACACCGTCAGGACCTCAGGAACCAAAGATACATCGACGAAACAACCCTTAGGCAAGGTGGTAGGGCATTTGCCCGACTGGATGGCTACTACCCCTGGTGTAGAGTATGCCGCCATAACAACTTTGAGTTTAATTTCGGCATTGGTGGCCAGGTTCCAGTTTCTCCTTCAAGGTCGGCAGCACATTGGCAATACCTCTGGTATTGCTAATGTCCATAGGCGACGGTAATCACTTTCACAAAAAAAATATCACTTGATATTTCTATTTGTAAAAAACTATAAACAATTTTCTTTGCAATGTCCATTTTGTTGTTTTTCTAATCAGCACATATTTTGGATTATTCATTTACTTTCCACTTTAAAATACAACATAAACTTAAAAATAAATTATAAATAATATTATATTATAATAATTTTAGATAGAATATTGTTTGGACTACAATCTGGCTCTGTTTACAGTTTAATTTTAGAGAGAGAGAGAGAGATAACACTTTTTTGCACACCAAAATATTTATATAATTAAAAAAACAGACCATATTTACAATATTTTCTAGGCAATAACAATAGGCGGCTTTATCGCTCAAAGCGATCACTTCCAGGCAACCTAAATGAAAGAAATTGAATTAGGCGAAATAGGTGTTGCGGCAATAGATACATAAATACTCAAACTAATCTAAGAAATAAATATACAAATACATACATATATGCATAGTCATATATATACAATAATACATAAGTTCTTATTAATTTTAATGATTGTTATATGTTTAGTACTTAAAAAGATAAAGGAACACGTAGGCAGAGCCTTGCTTTATATATAGGTTTTAAGGTGCCCTTCCAACCTCGGCTACAGGCTGCGGATGCAGGCAGCACATGCGGCGGCTGCACGAAGCCGGCTGTGGCTGCACGACTGGTTTTCTATGTAGTAGTATAGATTTCTGTGAAAAACATTCCGAACGCGGCTGCGGCTGCACGTGCTGCCGAGCCTCGGCTGCAAGTTCTGCTGCGACTTGCAGCCGCAGCCGATCGCAGACCGGTAGTGCTGCGGCTGCAAGCCGATTCGCATGTAGTGACGTCACTCCAACCTTATTAAATCGACAATAATTCCTAAACTGATCGTCATCATACTTCAAGTGTTTCTTAATTAGTATTGAATAACTTCGATCAGTGGGTCTACATATTATATAAGGACGTGTGGCTACTCTTCTCTGGCTAGTTAACAATGACAATATGTCATCATCATCCTCTTCCTCTTCTAATAAAAGATATAACATCAAACTATTCTCACGACTATTCCTCACGTCCGACATTCTGAAATATTGGAAGCGACTGGTCGCCACCTGCTGCCTGCCCTGGCACGTGCAGCCAGCCTCGGAATCACTCCTGGCTGCGAATGCAGGCAGCGGCTGCGTGTCATACGTATGCTACCTGCATCCGCAGCCTGCAGCCGAGGTTGGAAGGGCACCTTAAGAATAACACTATACGTTTTCACAGTGACAACCACAACAGTGGCCAGTGTCGCCGAGCGCGAGCTTCGGGCACTCTTAGGCGCCCATCGGCAAAGAACAGACGTGAATGAAGAGGTTTCAACCGCGGGGACGTCTCCAATGCTGCCTTTGTTCCACCCGAATGCCGTCGATGCCGTCTTCGAAAAGCAATGGATTGAAGTTACCAGAGCCAATCGCGCTGGGCGGTTAAAACTAACCATACTTATTACTTTTTTAGCTTTCATAAACAATTTACAAAGATATACCGATGTATCAGTGTGTTATTTGTCTTAGTGCAAACGTTCCCCCGACAAAGGTTGGAACTCTGATTTTGGGGGCGATCAAGTTTTTAGTAGTTCGCAAACGGTTCAATGAAATATGGTAGCTGGACGCTGTTGACGAAAATACTGGAATAAGTATGCAACATGGAGAGAGCGGTAAAAAATTACGTTTTAATAAAATGTATTATTTTATACTTTGAAATAACGAAGAAAATTCTCTATCATAGCAAAAGGTCGTGACTTCTATGTAGAGTACTTGGTGGAGCGATTTTTTTTAAATATGCAGGATAGATAGGATTCCCAACCGTACTTTAATATATATATATTAGTATCCTGCTGTACTTTATCCAATCGCATATATTATAGAAAAATACAGTAGAACCACTAAGTCGAACCTCGATAATTGAAAACCTCCCAAGCTCGAAATAAAAATTGTGTTCCTTTCCCTTCAACCTCAAAACCTCCGTTGCTCAAAATCAGAACCCTTTATAAATCGAAAAATCGAAATGTGTGCTGGGACACATATTAGAAGTGAAACTTCAACGGACAAGTGGAACATCTTCAACTGACAAATGACAAAATGAATCGCTATACGGTTCAAAGTACAGCGTTTTGCTGACGCTGCGGCCTACTTTAGGCTACTTTAATATAATAACATTACTATAAATACCGCTCACAAATATATTGTGATCGAGTCGCTAATAAGTCACTATTGAGCTGCGACCAGGGATCAGCATCCAAGCCAAACTACTACGAGAATAAATCCCTGAAAGCGACAAGGTGTATTTTCTTCACCCTACTACAAGAAAGCACCAGCACTCCACCAACAACTGCCAGTATCCACCACCACAAGCAAGAACAAATGTACAAACTGTACAATCGGAACAAAATTTTAACTCACAGTTTTACAGGCAGATTGTTAACGTACTTGTCCAATTTGAAAACCTGCCCGTAAAACTTCAATTTAATTAATACCCCCCCGTCTATATAGAAGTTTCACTTCAATAATTGGTGACTATCCCTATGACTGTCCCTATAAGGAAATTCAGTACTTATTTTCCCTCTATAACGCGAAAAAATAAATTGGATCTTTGTATCTCGAACATACAAATATTTGATTTTATAACCCTTTACAAAGCTCTTCTTCAGTCTTAACCTCTCTTCTGGTAACAAAATTCGCTTGTCGAAATCCTTCATAAGTCGAAAACTCTACAATTTCAAGTACGACTTAGAGGTTCTACTGTAGTACGACATGTACTATAATTTCATCACTAGTACAATTGCCACGTTTTGGTTCAGATTCTTATGATGATTTTGTAAATAATAGATCTTTGCTGGCTAAAGCAAAAAGTAGTGATTAAATAGACATGAATAATTAAATTATGAAAGAAATAAAATATATATATTATATACCGTGTGACTATTTGTACGGGTACTGGATGAATAAATTATATTTATTCGTACAGACATTCAATTATTTTTTTTTTATTAAAAATGAATTGGATGATTAGCTTGTTTTTTAATTAGGTTAGGTTAGGTTTTTTTTAATGACATGTTTTAAAGAATTATTGAAAACATGAAAATAAAAATAAATAAATAAATTCTAAAATGAGGGTGGGGTATAGATACACGGCACATTTATTTATTATGAACAAATCGGAACATTTTTAATATAGGTTATTTTTTTTATAACCACCCAAAAATAATTTTCCGTCACATACACGATTAGTCCCTATGTGTACTGGCGCTGTACATTACGGAACAAGATCTGCTTATATGTTACTACAAAGTATACGCGAGTATTTGCGTACTGCTCTTGTATGGATTGGAAGAACTTCGTAAAATACTTATTTTCAATCTTTAATTAGGTTAGGTTAGGTTTTTTTTTTTGGCCGAGCCTTTTTAACAACATTTTCACTACCCGTATTAATAGACTCAGCCATTCGACGTGACTATTTGTACGGGCACTGGACGAATAAATCATATTTATTCGTACGGTAACGTACGAATAGACTCAGCCTATTATATAATACTGGCCCTCAAAAAATTAAAAGGGTCTATATAGAATTTTGAGGGTGTACAGACCAAATGTTCTCCAGATTCGGAATCAGCGCATGGAAATACAAAAATACTGTATTCTCTTAAAAAAAAGGTGGTAACCCTAATTTAGAGCGCGGCGGCGGCGTGGTGGCGTGACAATTTCAGGCTTAAGTTACTGTTTCCTTCTAATTTGCTTCGAATAAAAAACTATAAAGTGTAAAATGACTTATTTCTAAAGCTATTATTATTGTATGTCTTTGAAGACCACGGGCCATAAAAATGGCCCGAACTTTTGGAGGGTTTGCGCGGGGCCATGGAAAGGCCAACACGTAGAGGCCCTTTGACAAATTTAATGTAAATGTGGCGTGACACTGACCGGCGATTATCCCTGTCTACACCATATAATAATGCACCCAAGGACAAGCCCCGGCCAGTGTAGGACTATTGTGGAAAATGAGGATAAAAGTACCGGGCTATTGGGGTGTACTGCTAGTGGTACTGGGGTTCTGGGAATATGGGGACTATGGCGTCTTCCTGACGCAATGTTCGGGGAACATGGAAAAATGGGCAGACGGTGACTCGCCACTCCCTGCAGGGGCCCCAAAAAATGCCATAAAAGGCAGGGGCAACATGGGTATGAGTGGCTAAGGGGTGTAGAGAGGTGGGCTGCAGGTTCTGACGTGATGTCATGTATCACTTCCACCCCTGGAGCTTGAGTCTTAGCTCTAGCGATCTCCGTGCCGGCTGGTTAAGGCAAGCAATATTATTATTTATTATTAATATATATTATCTAAAACATCTTAAAGTCGGTGCTTAGTAGTAATTTTCAAAATATTTATATACCTAGTAATTTTTATGGTTTACTTTGCACCGACTTCAAGATGTTTTAGATAATATATATTAATAACAATAGCTTTAGAAATAAGTTATTTTACACTTTTTAGTTTTTGAAGTCGGTTTTTTAAACGAAGTTTTTTTTATTTGTTACTTTTTAGTGTCTAGCTATGTATGGGTAGACCTACGAAAGGTGCCGCGCTCCTTAAAAAATGTAGATTCAAGAAATGAGAACAAAACTTTTATCGTAAAATTAAAACTACTGGACCAAACTATGTTAAATTTTCAGGGGACTAAATGGCAGCTATTCTACATCATAAATCTCAGAGTAATTGATGTACATATGGACGGAATGAATGTTTTTGTCATAAAAAATGTTCATAAAATAAAAACTACTGGGCCAAAGTATATTATATTTTTAGGGGACGAAATGGCAACTATTCTACATCGAACTAAAAAAATCGGATTATAAATCTCGGAGTAATCGGTGTACATACATAAAAAAAACCGATCAAATGAGATCCTCCTTCTTTTTGAAGTCGGTTAAAAATAGTCAAAATGAAGTCTCGGATACGTAAAAGTAACCCTAGATGGCGTCACGAGCAATCCTTTAACGGTTTTAAACTGTGTTAATTTAAAATATATTTCATGAAAAGAAATTAGTAAAAAAAACTATGTAAGCAGATTGTAATTTTTACAGGACATGGGTTAATCTGCGACCTGCTGACCCGCAAGCAGTCAAAACACCATTGAAGTTTTTTGCCAATGACAGTCTTGGGACTAATTTAATAGTAAAACTTGTAATTATTATTAATCAAATGTATCAATGCCTATTGTATACATCGTAATTTTATGAATCTTATTTTAATAGCGCCATCTGCTAAATTGATTTATTTGACCAGAAGGCTAGGGTCAGATGTTCGCTCTGTGATGAGTGAGTACACTGTTGACGCGAGAGAGGTCTCTGGCGTCGCGGCCGTGCGTCGCGACGCGGATTGATTTGGGGGCCAGAGGGGGGGGCGGCGACCGGGGGGAGGGGCGCGTCGCGGCGGCACGGCGGTCGTCTTTGGCGGCGTCTCATTATTTATTCGCCGCGCGAGCCGCCGGCCGGAGGTCGGTCGTGGTCGAGTGTGTGCGGGGCCGGCGCGTCTCCCCCGTCTAGTGTTGTTACGTTGCATCTTACCCGGAGCCGGTGTTTAAGTGACTATTATGAGCGACAGGGACAGGTCGTCGCCCTCCCTCACGGACACCCCGCTGAAGACGTACATCGGTCGACACGACGACGACTACCCCCTCATAAACGGAAACGGTGAGTGCCGCCGTTCACCTCCGAGGGTTATATCCACAGCGCGTGCCCCCGCCCGAAGTGCACGCTTGGTGCGACGTCGCGTGCCCGGTAAGCGCGCATCACGCGCTCGCACCCCTCGCCGATAGCGCGCTGCGAGGCGCACGGCGCACACCACCAGCGCACTGGGTCAGCGATGCACCGTGGCGTGCAGTGCGCGTCGCGTGCCCGCCTCGCGCTGCGGATCCACGCGCGCGATAAACTTTGCCGCATTGAAGCTTCCGCGGGTTCGATCGACCCGCCGGTGGCCCCTTCCCGAATCGCGCACATACCTATACATTGTGGTACCTATCTACACTGCCGATGCCCATGCTTACGACGACCGTCTCCGAATGGGAAGGACCGTGTCGTGGAAGAGGTGTGGAGGCCGCTGGTGGCGCGGTTGCGTGGGGCCCCTCGAATAAATGAAGCCGGTGCGGTCTCCAGCTACCGCGGATCGATACCTGGCGACCTTAAGTCTGAGAGTCGAAAAGGGATGGGCACAATCGCAAGACAATATCTCGGTCCGCGGTCTACTTTCGCACCGGCTGCGAATAATATTTAGGTCTCGTGACGGATGATAGAGATTAAAGGCGGTTGTAGCTAGAGAACTCCGCTACTGCGATCTTGAAACATTATTATACCGCGTGCACGTGACGTTGCTACCATTAGAAGTTGGTACGCCCGTAGCCCGTAAATAATCATAGATATATACTTTTATATTCGAACCGAGTATATAAGTAACTATATTTAGAGCGTAGCTTCCGCGACTTGCGAGTTGGAGAATGTTTGAGTTTAGACATTCCAAGAAAACTCTGGTTATCTTTATTGTATACGAAATTTGCTTATTTTTTTTACCGGGTGCACAATTGTGTGTTTTCGCTTGGTACTTATTAATAAAATAAACATGTTTTTTTTTAAATGCACCCTGAACACCGTAACAGTATTTGTGTTACGAACTAATCAACATTCTACATTACGTTTTGCTAATAAATACATTTTTCACAACCGAAATGTACATAATATGATGAACTGATATTTTTTATGATATAAAATAAAATTTCTTTATACAAATATTAAATACGGATTTTCATGAATGTAGAGTGTGCAGACAGCGAGATCTGGTACCTAAGCTATCGGTGGTTCCAGCTTTAGAGAGAAGAATCTCCTCCCTTTAGATCATAGTTATACTCAATGCTCCTCCCCCATTTTGTCTAGGCTTGCCGCTTTCTGTCTCTGGCCATTAATTCAGCAGGCTAGTTAGAACCCTACATATCGAAGGAGGCTTATAACTATAAGACCGTTTATAGTCACGACCGTGGGTACACGTGGTAGTAATCTCGTTATTGAGCAGGAATGAATATGGTGGGTGGTCATGGAGATTGTACCAGGACTGCGAATAGTGTTGAGCGCAACTTAGCTTAGGGAACGTTATCGTGAAGAAACAATACGCCCAACGACAGTTTTCCACGACGGTTTTCTTTAATCTCTTCACGCAGTTTTGAAATTAAATTTGCATAATAGAATTCAGTAATTGTCTGTCCTTTTGGCATGTAATCAATAAAAAGGATTCCTTCACTATCACAAAACCCGGAGGCCATAACGTTGCCAGCGGTAGGAGACACTAGAAACGATTCTTAATTGGTGAGCAAGATCCAAGTACTAGCCTTTTCACAGATAATCTTATTTTCAACTACTAGAAACAGGTAATTAAATAGATCCGGTTTCAGATTAATAACATTCTTTTTCTTTTTGGTTTTGTTAAATCAATTTGTTTTAGCTAAGCTGAATATTGATAAATTCCTCTTGCGGAATAAACCGGTATGGCAGTTTGTAGTGTATACTTTTTTTTTTTTTTTTTTTTTTTGGCCAGGGGAAATCCGTTTGAGATACTTTTCGTAACATTACTTATCCCGCATTTTTAATGGAATTTCCGGGATTCAGGTATTTTCACATTAAAAAAAAGCATTACCCTGTTGAAAATAACTTTTAATTTTATATTTGACAAAATGGATGAATGGATAAATCGCGGGTAAATGCTAGTAATGTAATAAAAAGAAACAAGCTGTTTTAACCTTTAACATTATAGTCCAGGAATATTAGTCAAATGAGGGCAAGAATCACAGAATGAGAGATAGTCAGCTATAAACTTGTATAAACCTTTATTTTGGTACCCCAAAACTTGTCTCAAAACCTATATATCCTAGGTTGCCCGCGACTACAAGTATTCCAAGTTCATAAAATTGATTTTTTACACATTTATACATTATTTATCATAAATATTGTAGAGGATTAAATTCTCTACTACTTTAGTTTAAACATTTTTTTCATATGGGGGCGTCCATAAATTACGTGAGGTGTTTAGGGGAGGGGGTCGAGTCAAATCTCATCTAATCTTACGTTGGAGAGAGGGGGGGTCTCGGCAAATATCACGCAATTTTTTTTCTGATTGAAACAAAAAAAAAATACTATTTTGGTCCATGGTTCTGAATGTTTTCATCAGCACGCCTTATGATCTCTATTGCCCAAGTGTACGTGATGATTTAGAGAAAAGATGCTGCAGTACATGCGGTATTTACTTTGCATCTAGCACAAGAGCTGCAGAGCACAGGCGATCAGCCCACATTGCACCAGCTAAGCAAGCGCGTATGTTCCGCAAAATGTGACCCTCACGGATTGTCACAAGACGAGCTAATGAGTTACTTTGTGCAAGTGCCAATGGCTTAGAGTGGCTAGATCAGAACGAAGTTGAAGGAGCAGGTGATTTTACTGAAAATCATATGGACATGTTGGTTCCAATAGTCTCTCTTGAGACCGTGCATGATTCTCCATGGACTGAATTAGAGTAGGTATTCTTTTTTTAATCACAGTAGTTACGATTTAATTATTCTATTGTTAAATTTTTATTACACTTATAATTAAACTCTCAGCAATATTGATTACTAGTCTTAACTAGTCGTAAATAAAAGCACGCAGCAAATTTGTTTTTTTCTTTTTACAATAACAATCCAACGCGTTTACGTAAGAAACTCACATTTTGAAAAATCTCACGTGAGATTGGGGGATGGGGTTGAATAAAATCTCACGACATCTCACCAGGGGGGGAGGGGCAGAAAATTTAAAAAAACACCTCACGTAATTTATGGACGCCCCCTATCTTGGACCATTTTTGACACAGAAGGCAGAACACGCGCAGTGTTTAACTATTTCGAGCAGTGTTTTTCAACGTTTGAGTCGCGACCCCCTAGGGGGTCGCGAAGCCTCTGTAGCGGAGTTGCAAAAGGTTGGGAAACCTACTGCAGTCAAGTCTGCAATATTCGTAGATTCATCAAATTGCAAGAACACAGAAGTATTTTCTTTTATTTTTCTATGACTTGATCACGAACATCAGTCGCCATATCGCTTATCCTGGGTTGAATGGTACTGCCAGACAGAGGTATACTTTTAAGTTTTTCGAACATAATCTCTGCTATATCTAAAGCCGCTGGTAAAATCAAACTATTTTGCAATAGTATTAAGTTTTTCTGCTTTAGATACACGAAGAGCTACTCGATGGAAAAGCTTTCTCATTTATGCGGGGCGGCCGGCATCGGACGTAGTCATACGTATGCGCGTAAATTGCGTTATCTATGAAATATAAAAGTATGAATATTTGTCACGAAATAAAATACACGAAAAAAAAGCAACGGGTAGGGGGTTCGCTCAATATTTCTTCATACTAAAGGGGTCGCGTCATGAAAAAGGTTGAAAAACACTGATTTGGAGTATCATTCGAGGTCAACCTGTAGTCCCGATTAAAAGGCGCCGGATAAAGTTTATAAATTATTAATAAATATATAACTGTAAATAATTTCCATTTTTTATTATCTATTGCGTTATGATTAATAAGTTCAGTATGTGTTTGTTTACTAAAAACCGAGTCAGGGGGATGTAAGAAGTGAAATATAACTAATTTCGATTTTTTTAATTTTTGTTTCTCTGTGTGTTGGTTTGTCTGTCTGTTTGTACCGGCTAATCTCCGAAACGACTGGACCGATTTAAATGAAATTTTGTACGATGGTAGCTTATACCCCTGGTCAACATATAGGATACTTTTGATCCCGAAAAATTAAAGAGTTCCCGTGGGAGCTAGTTTAATAATATTTTCCTAATCGTGTACAATGTGTCGATGGGGTGGGTACAAGGGATGGAGTAGGCGAATAGAATAAGGGGAGGGAGAAGTAGACAATCATAATTGTCACTTATCGCACGAAACATGATTAGCTCAAAGCCATCCGTTTTACGCCAATATTCTGAAAGAGCGTATCATACCGTGGCCTTATGAGCTCTAAACTCTATAATGGGTACTGCAGGACTCTACCACGTCAAAAATACATTAATTACAGAATATGGAAGAAATCCTAATGTCATTAATAAGCTGTTAGTACGAGGTTGTCTATGTGCAATAATTATCTCGGTGTGCTTATCAGTAGTGTTATGCCTTACTGATAAGTGGCGTAGCGACTTGATGTGATCATGGGACGGGTGTGATAAGAATGCGGGAAAAATGTGTGGGCAGATTGCTTAGTCTAGACTAGCTTATCTTCACCGGCTCCAAAGGGATGTGCTGTAATATATGCTTATTACTGAATCACTCGGGCAGTAATTATGATCACTTATCATAGAGGTCGAAAGTCACATTCTTAGATATGTTTTTATTGCGAATCTAGCGGCCGATCTGATGGAACGCAGCTACCATCGCTTTTTCGCTTCAAGAACATAAAGTCAATGTAATGTGTATTTTGTGTATATACAGCTGTGATATTCATAATTATAACAATTTAGGTATGATTGCTCGACTGGATGGCTACCCCCCTGGTCTAGAGTATGGCGCCATAACAACCTTGAGTTGTGTTCCGGCATTAGCGACCAGGTTCCAGTCTCCCTTAAGAGAGCAGCGGCCCTTTTGTAGCACCTTTGGTGTTGTAAATGTCCACAGGCGATGGTAATCGCTTTCCATCAAGTGGGCCGTCTGCCTGTCTGTTGAACTCATGCAATAAGAAAAAAATATACAAAATATGTTGTACTAGAATGTGCTTCGGTTAAAAGAATTAAAATTTACTTAAAATTGGTAATATTAAAGATGAGAACAATATTTGCGTTTAAAATTGTACCGGACGACAAGGCGGTCTAGAGGCTGATTAGCTATTCACTTTGCACCGGCGTTTATCCGGTTACGGCAGGTAATCTAGTTTGCTTCAATTGAGGGGACGACTGAGCAGCGGGAAGCGCAGAGCGCCGACGGCTCCAGTTCTGTGTCTCATAATCAGGTAATAGTAACATGATAAGGCTCTCTATGATCATTGAAATCCTGCTGCATTGTAGGGAAAGCGTAAAAGCGAATCCAAACAACACTATACTGGTATTTTTGAAATGTCATCAGCCTCTTGAAATTTGCTGATGGATTTTTATTGCCACTTTTTCTATATACTAGTGGACGCGCAGCGGTCGAAATTCGACCATAATTAATTTGAATTAGAAGTTTGATTATAAAGGTTGTGTTGTCAAATAATACTTTTATAATCAAAGATTTCGCCAAAACTACACTTAATTTGAATTGAACAATAAACAAAAGAGTATATGTGTGTGTTTCAAATACATGATAGTTACGTGTTATGTTTTTTTTTATTGATTTAATGTAAATTTTGTGCATAATTTTTGAAAAATATTAGCATTCTTTACTCCTTCTCTATATAAAGTATAACTGTACGAAATTTTATGCTCTTCCGTTTGCGCCATTTTCGTAAAAATGGGTACAAAGGTTTTGCTTCACGTATAATGATTATTTACTAGATTTTGTCCGCGTTGATGTTATCCCACGGGGACCGTACATTTTCCCGGGATAGCAAGTAAACTAAGTGCTATTCCAGATTATAATATCCGATCAGATCCGTTTAGCCTTTCTGCCGTGATTGGGCAACGAGCATCCGTCCAAATTTTCGCATTTACAATATTAGTATGTGTACATCATGTACGATAGACGCTTTAGAAATGTGGTGTTGAAGACGGATGCTTTGCATAGCCTGGACACAGTTCCGAACCAACGTCTCAATCCTCGAAGAACTCGACATAAAACAACGTCTGTCTTCCATCGTTCAAGGTCGAATTCTCACTTTCCTTGGACATATTACACGACGAGAGGACACGTTGGTGGAGCGGCTCGTAGTCCAGGGCAAAATGGACGGCACGAGGGCACGCGATATATCACCAATGCGCTGGACCGACCAAGTCAAAACCGCACTAAATGGTCCACTTCACGAATGTACGAGACAAGCTATAGTCCGAGAGGAATAGCGATGAATTGTGAAGCTTGTCACCGCCCCTGTCATGAGGACCACGAGCACTCTGCCAAGAGTGTGACGACGGAGAAGAAGACTATCTTGTTTCTGCTTCGTTTTAGAAGCTTCGTTCGCGTTATATTTGTACGCTACGGTTTTGGTTATGAAAGAAAAGAAAGAAAAATATTTACTTTCGCGAATTAATGCACATAAAACTAGAAAAGATACTAAATTAACAGAAATATACATAAATTTAAATAAAATATAGAAAACAGACACAGAATTATAAACATATAACTCAGCATTATGTTGTGTCAAGAACTAACACAGCGCTGATTTTCAGTACCGGCCTCCATCAAATCACAAGTGGCCCAAACAAATAACTTCTTATTGCCCTTTTGCCCTTTACTTAAATACTAACAACAAACAAACATCTCCCATAGTCCAGATATTGTACTTTGTATAATATATAATACTATTATAAGATTACATTCGTCCATTTTTTCAGGATAAAACGTATCCTAAGTCTAGATCTGGGATATTAGCTAACTCAGTATCGACTTTCATTTAAATACGTCTAGTAAGTACTGTTCACATGGCGCTCGAACAGACAAATAGAATTTCTGAATTCTTCAAATAAACTTTTTCTTTCTCTCTAAATGGATTTTTGAAATCTGACTCTGAATTAGATTTTTCTTTCAATTTTTAAATTCACTGTTGGTACAAACTCCAGCCGTCTACACATTTGTTATATTTTCATAGAAAATAACAACGAAATAAACCAAAGGGCTTATTAATATTACATTCAATAATATAAAGTCAATATTTGTCTTTGTTTATTTATTTACAATCATTACATAAACATCTAATACTATAATTGTTACGAGCTACAGGACTCGAATTGAAATGCTGTTGGAATTATTAGAACTATACAAACATGTACACAGGTATAAATATAACTGGACGCAACCAGTACAAACTGTACAATTCAATAACACGCGCAAAGTCCGTCACTATTTAGCTTATCAAATGTACGTCTTTCTCGTATCATCATTCTCGCTTGACTGCTCCACCCTTCCCTTCGGGCATTGTTTTATAATAAACGGTACAATACAAAAATCGACTGCGAGGAGTGAGTTTTTCCAAGAAAACGTAATCTGCACACCTGGTTAATTATTCCTGCGAACGGCCGAAAACAATAACAATAGGCCATTGTCTAATTGCTAATTTTAAACACAAAGTAAACAAAAGAAGTCCAAATGCGGCAAGTATAATAATTCAGATGCGCATTTCTTTGTCGGTATGCAATAATATTTATATAAGCCCATATGTAAGCATTATTTCTGTGTACTTAACAATAAATGCATATATATTTAATATAATTGACATCGTTGAAATAATAAATCAAAAACCTAATTAAAAATAAACTAAATTATAAATAAATTAAACTAAAAATAAACTATATATACAAACTAAAATTAAACCGTAAAATCTAGTTCCAGACCGCTGTCAGTCGGAAACGCGCCCAAAAGACTGGCCACATTGCCTCGCGGAATGGCAATGCTGATGCGTTGCCAAGGTATAAACCAGTCTTTTGGTCACGTGAGACATCCACCAGACGTGGCTATGTCTCGTTAAAGCTTGTGCGCGTCGGGCCCCAATGGTCCCAGGGTCTCGACCCCAAAAGCCGCAAATATGTAGCCATTTCCGGTGGCTGAGCATTTGCGGCGTTTTAGGGCCTCCTGTTGTGCAGCAGCTGAACCGGCAGACACGCTAGTAGCTGGAAGATGGGACTCTGCCAAAGTATCAACGCAAGACGCGTCCCATACTAAGGGACGACCCATCTTACAGGGCACCAATGACATATCATCGAGTCTCTTGCCATCGTCCCGGCACAGGCCGTTCGGTTCGAGGACGGCAGGTACCCCGGCGGTGACAAGAGCCCGACGGATTATGTCAATGAGTGTTGCATGACGTGAAATTCTACCGGCACTCCTGATACAGGATTAATTAATTTTGATGATTTTTGAATTCTGTGCATAAGAGATACAACCAACATAGCTCGCTACAGAGCCCGTTGAGCGATTTGGAACTTGTGGACCAATCCTGCAATCAGTGTGTATACATCCCGGCCCCGTAGGTCAGGACGGGCAGGATGCAATGATCGAAGAGATGTTCAAACTTGTGCCTGCCTAATTTTCTACCCATAATTCCCGCACAACTTTCAGAGGGGCATCATTGAGGTTTACCGGTCTCGGTAGAGTTTATATATATTGGACGGAATTTTTGTTTATCCTTATTGCTGCGAGTATATTAAGCGCATAACTAGCTATGATAAGGAACTCAGTGTACAGGATAAAGCGATATTTAATCTGAACTGTCGTCTATTTGTAAGAGCTCTAGAACTTATCTACAATAATAGACATTTATCTTTAATGATCCTCTCGAGCTTGCAATGGGCGTATTTTAAGCTTGTTTATTTTATAATGATTAGAATAATAAACAGGTGTCCTGTACTTGAGCGATTTGTCATTATTGAGCGGTGTAAGCAATGTGTGTAACGGAGATGAATATGCTGCGGTGGATGCGTGAAGTCATGATTTTGGGCGTTATCTCTACTCAGAGCTTCTTTGTGGGGCACCCAGTGCCCTTTACGGAATTTCGAAAAATTGCCATATGTACTGAATGAATAAATTGAAATAATTGAAAAAAAGAGAAAAAAGAACCATTTTGGTAACCTTTAGGTATAGAACAATTTTGATTTTTTTAATAGGTCACAATTATCCAAATACAAAATCTAATCTATCTTTCCTGAACAACCGCATCGTCCCTTACGAAATATGTGATGTGCTTCAAGAGCTAGGTAAGCTTAGATTTGCAAAATCATAAAATAAGCCTAATGACTGCTAATCAGAAAATTGAAAATGTGGTTCAAATGGGTAATTAACAATGATGGACTTTCGAGAATTAGCGTGCACTCAAAAAAGAAATGACAAGGCCTGTCTATACTAATATTACAATAAGTTAAACTTTGTGAGTTTATGAGTTTCTAGGAAGTAATCTCTTGAACTATTAAACCGATTTTAAAAATTATTTCACCGATACGAAGCTACATTATTCCCGAGTAATGTAATATATTTGATTGTGATTAATAATATTTGTTTTAATGACGCCGAGCAAAGTGAGGAGGGGTCAACTAGTTGAATATATATAATCAAACGGCAGCCCTGGTCAAATGGATTTAAAATTCGTCAAAAACGATACTGTCTTACCTCAGCGCTCGTCGCGTCCACCACTTAGAGCTTAGTGAGTCCCCGTACCATGCATGGTAGGTGCTTCAATGTACAAAACCTCAGGTCTGGTCAAATACTGAATACCTGAATACGTATAATTATAACGGTCTTGGTCAAATAATGTAATTGTATAAGCGTAAAAAATTAACGATCTGGCCTTTCTTAGCGGAACAGTTGTTCAAATGTTCATACAAAGAGTTGACGTTATATGCATTGAAGTAAAATCATGGCCACACTACGGGTAATATGAAACCGACGTAAAGTACAGAAAATGTAAACATAACGAAACAAAATCTCACAGAATGAAATACTTGAAGATAACTATAATGCTGATAGAAAATTACGGCCAGCAGTGGAATTCAATGATAACGCTACGTGTAGGTAGGTAGTTATGAGATAATTCGTCTTTCCCGTAGTCCTGGTATAAGACAAAGGAAAGAAAGAAAGAAAAACATTTATTGTCGCAAATAAATGCACACATATAAAAGGATTTTGACTAATGAATAGAAATTCATAGCAATAAGGCTAGAATCTGAGCATTATGCTGTCTCAGAAGCTAACACAGAGCTGACTTTCATATCCAACCTCCATCAATCCTTTTTTTTTTGGTAACGCAGGGGGAATTTCTTTTGTTGCGACACCCCCTCGCGTCCGGGGGGGGACTACCCGAGGGGAGTGTGGGACTCCCAGCAGCAGGGATCTCCACGCATAACCACAGCTGTCGGCGGTAGTAGTCCCGTCCGCCAGACTACCCACTAAACCTACCTGCGGCTCTTTACCACCCACGCTTTTACGGGGCGCCACGAGAACTAAAGCGGTGCTACTACATTCGTGACTCCCCAACGTCTGGCAATCTTCAGGACACCCCGAAGGCGGGCACCTTGCCTTCGGGGTAGGTGGCGCTTCCATCAACAGGGGAGGAAGTCCGCGGGTTCCCCCGGTCACCTCCATCAATCCTGAATCAACCCAACTTCCTATTTACCATCACGTAGCTAATTTTAAAACAGTGTTAAACACTTCTAATATTGTCTGCCATTCTACAAATGTAATAAACAATGCTTAATAAATCAAATGTTATAAGAATATATTGTAGGTATATATAATTTTTTGAATGTAACAAAAAATAAATTTATATAAAAATATGTAATTTTTATAAAGGTAATTAAATATGTTTATATTATATAGGTATATCTGGGAATTATATAGATACAGACAGAAAATATAACAGTAGATATATGGGACTGTGCATAGATAAGTATGTATATTTTGTAAAGAGAGAAAAACAGGTTTAGTAGGTATCTCCGTCTCAGGTGAGTCAGTAATATCAGTGTGTTACTCACGCGGTGGACTGTACTCAAGAGGATTTCCCATCGTCGAAGAGTAGGTACTTACAGGATTGTCGTTCTCTAGTAATAACAATTAAGCCCCTTTATTTCTTTAAAGAACACTTGACAAAAAAGTGTTAAGAAACAGCAAGAATTAGCATGATTTTCGAATGACACCATCTAAGGTTCTATTTCAGGTAAAGATCTCCTTCAAGTTATTTCATTTCATTCTGCCTTGCGCATCCCTTTTAGTCCGGCTACTTTTAAATAAAATAGTAAAAAAAATATCATTTTTTCCTTTTTATTAATATATTTTTTTAAACATAATATAGTATTTCTATTACTAAAGCTAAGTATAATAATGTCGCTGTGTTTGTATAGTTATTTTAAGACTCACGTATTTGTACAGTATTAGATATGTAAACATAAACGTAATAAAGAATGGATTTTAAATAAATAAAAGATAGGTAATAAATTAATTACATATTTATTTTTAATTAAAAAGCTGCCACATTTAAAAAACAAAATTGACAGAATTTACATACGACAAATCTGTATAACACAAATCCCAATCGTGAAATTACTTACTTAATTTACTTACTTACTTAATTAATTAATTAAGGGTCCTGTTGCTGCAAAAAGTTTTAAATGGGCTGCAAACGAAACAACTTTTTGTTGGTATTTACTGATCAATAACTAACCAAAATAGAAACACCATAAATCTTCACGATATGAGACGTAACGTGGTTTTTCATTATTTTCCTATAATTATTTTATGTGTAGAAAAAATACTAAATCACCTGCAAATTATTGACATAAACCCATTTTACTCTCTCAAAGGAAATCTTATGTATTATTATCGGCCTTACTTATAATAATCTCGTTAAGAAACAATAAGGCATCTTTTAAGTAAGAGAATCAGTCCCTAATCGATGAATTTATTTTACTTTTTTTTCACTTATAAACGTATATTGTCTGTTTTGTACCTATGAGGAGCACAGAACGAAATATGAATGATTAACGTAGGTTGTACCCAAAATATTCAACCAAAGAGGAGTTTATGGGTGAGATTTTCATTAATCGGTTGCTGAGCAGTTTCTTTAAATTTAAGAAACGATTATAAGTACTACTATATTTCATTATAACTTCATTCACAATAAAATAATAATGTATCTTAAAACGACCGCGTCTATGAATCCCCCGCTATCGCCCGGTAAATCCTCGAGGATGTTGGCATTGCTACGAGCCTTAAGTCTTTCTTTCTGTCTCTCTTTTCTTTCACCTTTTCCCAACTATTTGGGGTCGGCAAAATATGTCTTCCTTTCACACTCCTCTATTCTGACATACTACATCTGTCACACCACAAATCATCATAGACACACAACTACAAATACAAGAAATAAATATCACGATATTATATTCACGTGCTCTTTTTTTATAAAAGACTTTGGAACTTTGTATTTTAAGTAAAAACTACAGATGATCATGAATAATGACCTTGCATGCCATTATACAGGCATATAGCGGCTGGCAACCGCTGACGTATAGTAGACGTAGTATTATGATGAAATGGAAAACTGACAGTCTTAGTTATTTATTGTTGTATGTTATAACATGTTTCTTATCAAAGTGGGACAGCCAATGTCAGTGCATCCATATTAATTAAAAAGTGGAATGATTGAAATACAGATCGCTACAAATGTGTTACGAAGACTAGAAAGGAAAAAAAATGTGCGTCACGGGACGCCCGACAGAAGTGATATTACTTAAATTTATTTAAGTTAAACTATTTAATATTGAAATTGTTTAGCTTGTTTTGGTTATTAATTAAATTTTACGTGTTTATATAATAATGTAAGTAATGATTATTTATTAATAAAATCTTCTGTTCATTATAAAAAATATTTTATTTTAGTTACAATTCTTGAATGTGTACATTATTAGTATCATTATTTAATCTAACTACCGAAATACGGCTAGCGTTGTGGGAAAGAGTGAGAGAGGAGAAGCTTGCCTACCGCTGCCGTATGCGTGAGAGAAAGGAAAGCCAGACAGACTGACGCCGTAACGCGTTACGTAACGAAGTGGTTTACCCTCCCATAAAAAGTTATACCTTCAAAATATAGTAATTATTTGCAATAGCAACACACACAATAAAACAGATAAGAAAATATATTACATACAAAAATTGAATGCTGCAAGTTTAGAAATGAGTTCAATTATTATGTGATCTTCAAAATCACTTAATAATTCTCATAAGACCCTAGCTATGTAGATAACCTTAAGCGATTATATGAATAAATATAATATATAAGAATTATACAGTAGAACCTCGATAAGTCGAAAACCTCCTCGAACTCTAACAAAACAACAAAAAGTCGAAAAAAAGTGTTCCCTTCCATTATAAGTCAAAGTAATTATATATATATACAGTAATTATATATATATATATATATATATATACACATAAATGTCTGACACACACACGCATACATACTCTGTTATACATTGTTAAAGTCAAATTAATAGTGTAAACCTAATAAATAGTCTGACATTAATTAAGTCGAGTTTCGAGTATGGGGGACCACTGGTTATTAGTAATTATATTATAAGAAATTCTTATCTGCAGTAACGCCTATGGAACCCTGAAAAGAATCAATCGCCCATTAGCAGTCAAACCGCAAACAACAATGTTCCCAATAGTTTTTTGTATTGAATCTGTTCTAGGAAACGTTATTGATTGGGTTTTGATTCTAGTTTTTGTTGATAAGTTTGTCGGCTCTGGACGAACATGGATTGGCTTTCAAGGCCCTATTCATAGAACAACTGAACCTACTTATACGAACTGGTGCCAAAGTACAATCCATACACATAAAATTGATAAAAAAAAATTGAAGTGTCTGTTTGTAATGTCAAAATAAAAATGAGAAATAAATCAGGAGGGATAAATCGCACCAGGAGATTTTGAAAATACAATTTTATTATGTATACATGTCGCGAAAACTTAAGAATAAAAAATTTAAAAAATATTGATCAGTCAATACCAATGAAAATTTGTTTCATTTACACAACAATTTTTATACTTTTGCGGCAGTAAGAGCCTTAAAAGAATCCTCAGTATCGTATTGCTCTAAAATCTACATAGTTCCGTTCCGATAAAGCGCTAGAACCGGTTCGTTGAAAACAATTAGTTTTTATGCGCCTCCATCCTCTTTTATTTCAGAAAAGAAGTCTTTTGATTTTTTCTTTTCTTTATATTTATATAGAATAACTCTGCACTACATATTATTTATGATTACTGTATAATTTTAGAAAAAAAGTAAAATTAATGTCTGTGAATTTAGTGGATTACATTGTTTTTTGTTAATTAGTTGATTTTCAACTTAATTACTATTTGAATGCCTGAAAGGGCAAGAACATGTGAAACAAAAAAAATAGTGACCATATTTTTAAGCAAACAAATGATTTGATTTATGTTTTTTACTGTCTCGAAGGGCTGGGATAAATTTTGTTTCTCTTTTCTATCTTTTTTCAAAAATACTTATACACTAATACAAAGTTTTTCTTATGCTATTTTTTATTATACATTATATTTTTATATTATTCTCTTATATATTACTAATTTTGTTCTTAATATTTATTTACAAACTTCATTCCTCATGTATCGAAAACAATATTCGACGAGATGAGTAGTGTACATATACACAGAGAGATTTGATCGGACCGAGATCAAAGCGAGAGTCAGTGTGAATCGAGCCTTAAGGTGAATTTGATTCACTGGCTATTTTGAGGGCACCGTAGCTATTTTCACTAAAACGCAACCCTTGTGGAATTGTCGTATCCATCCGCCCGTCACTCCTGTCTTTGTGCGTCAGTCATTTCTCTGGGAAATTATTTAGCCTGAAAGGCAGGAAGGTGCAATCCGTATAGCGTTATAAACCTTTGTAGACTACTTGGCATACATGTACATAAGGATTGTATTTTTATCCTTATGTACTGTTTGTAATATAGGGGTTTATGGAAGATTACAAAAATATATCGAGAAAGACTACAGGCATTTTAAATATGGTATTGGAGGCGTAAGGAAAGAAAAATCCGGAAGGGGAAGAACACCAATGAAGAAGTATTGACCATAGTAAAAGAGAAATGTTAAATTATAAAAATCACAGAGGAAAGAACAGGAAGTATTTTTGGACATGTACTAAAACACGGGGCGTCGTGTTTTAGTAAATTCGCCCTTCTTTGCAACATAATAGAAGGCAAAGTGGAAAGTAGAAGAGGGAATGGAAGACCTAGGCTGTTTATCTACCAAATAAAGGAAGGGATAGGTGTCATATCGTATAAAGAAGTGAACCAGCTAGTCGAGAATAGAGAGGGTTGGAGGAGGCTCCATCAACAAGATGGTTGGCGGTCGCTTCCTTCCATGAGGATGTGATGTTCAACAAGGAGTCTGCCGTAATACAAACGGAGGAGAACGAGCTAGTGTGAATCGGAGACATCGCTATGCTCATATCATTCCAACGTAGTGTAGCCAGATCGAGATCAGGCGACCTTCCTGGTTACCTACAGCCAGGACGCTGGATGCCCTGGTCCCACGGGCACTCCTATTGAGGGCATGCGTCGAGATGTTATGAAGTCTTGGCTACTGTACATCCCTAAGCCTCACGAAGACGCGGCGTGACGGTAGTAGGATTAGTGGGTTACAGCGGCCGACATCTCTCACAATTCCTTTCCGAAGGAAGATGTGTGCAGAGCCGGCTGCTGGGAGTCCCACAGGACCCCTCGATGACCTTCCCGGTACCCGACGTGATGCGCATGCGCATTCTCTCACCATTATCAAAAAACTGTTACACCGATAAAAGTTCAACTACTTAAATATTATGATGATGTAAAATGTGTATATATAATATAGTAAAATATCTAGTAATAAGACTGCTCAACGCCCGCATATTGACTGTCTATTGGAACTACTATACATAATTATTCCTACTTAACACAGTACCTAAGCTATTAAAGATATTTAGTACATTTCGGTCCATTATCCGCTTCATATAAAATAATTAATAAAGTTTCCTAAAACCTACATTATAACAATGTTATGTAGTGCTCGTATAATTTTATTATGTACCATTTTCCTCATAAGTGTAATAAATAAGTCACTACGCATGGGTAATTGGTCTTTTATTTTTCTACCTATAACTATGTAGTTATTTTAACTTTTATACAACAAAAAATCCTTTCACTTACTTTAGTTATATTTGAAATAAGTAACCAAATAAAATATAAAGAAGCAAAATATAATAAGTTTATGTTTTACTTTAAACCCGGTTTCAAGCTGTAGTAAATATTTAATATATTCTGCTTTTTAGTTACGTAAACATTTCAATAGTCTTAGATACACAATTATATGGAACACGTGGTATGTGCCTCTAATATTCGAGGGTTGGTCTGGATTTTCCTAGCATCCGGATCAGACCCTGACTTGGTGACTTTGTCACCACTTCAAGAGCATGCATTTTCGAATGACAAAAATATAGAAGCGGTCGCCAATTAATGGACAAACCGCGCAACAAATATATTTTTACGAGTCACGAGACCCGAATTAAAATCCCGTTAGAATTACTATGGAGTTTATTAGAACTATAAAAACACGTATAACACAGGTACAAATATAACCAGACACAACAATTCCAAATGTAATGCAGAAGATCGTAATTCAATTAAACGCGCAAAGTCCGTTAATTATTAGATTTCCGATTGTAGTACACACGTCTCGCTTCGCTTGTGGTTCTCGCTCGATTGCCTCCCCCTCCATCAGGTCGTCGTTTTATACTGCACAAGTGCAATGTCCTCGTATCGAAGTCGACTTAACCCGTCACACCTGGCTAATGACTCGGCCGCAAACTGCCATAAAAGATTACAATAAAACTATGGGCTGTTTTCTAATGACAAATCTTAAAACAAAAGAAGACGACCATAAAAGAATTTAAATGTTATTAGTTCAAATGCCGAAGGGTAACAAATGTGCTTTTTTCAGATATGCAGGTGGATTTTGTTTTTGTCAGGACCCGAATTGTAACAATATAAAACACGGTCGAATTGAGAACTTTCTCCTATTTGAACTTGGTTAAAAATATAGCTAGTATATCATCTGAATCCTGCAAGAAACCATTTATAACATTAAGGTTGTAACTTTTTAATTCATAGCTTAGCGGAATACCTATAAAGTAGCAAAAGTAAGACGCGTCCATGACAAAGTTAAAGAAGCCTGCTGGGTCGTAAAAGTGACCTAATAAAAATACATTGTCATCTTCATATGTTTTATAGACTTCAGCATTAAAGAAAACTGTCCCTGAAGACAAGCCAGTTTTAATTAAAAAGTTGATAGAAACAGTTTTTGATATAATTAAAACTGAAGATCAATTTTGAAACTGAAATCACGCACGAGACATAAAGTGCAATCGACGTTGTATTGCCGGTCGGGTTTATATTAAGACCTAGATCGTTGCGGGTTGGTGACAAATAAACTGAAAAGTCCTTCGCTTCATTATGCTATTAGCAGCAACAAAGTAACAGCTAACAGTACATCAGTCCTATGCATGCATATACATACATACATATGTTATGTAAGTGTATTGTGCGTTCGGAGTGCCATCTTATAACACTTGATGAAAATGTTGTTTTTGAGTTATAAGCAGGCTATTTTACTGTTGGGTAGCGAATACGATGAAGATTAATTTAAAGTAATAAAAAAGGTAGGTAATGGGGGCGTCTTATTGAGAAATTTTACGATTATTGTAAAAAAATATGAAAAAAGACAGATTTTTGCCAAAAAAACATGTTTATTTTCAATTGAGGCTAGTTTTTTTCCACAATTTTCATTTTATTAGGCCGCCTAATTACTTCCAATCATGATGGCGCTTGTTTCATCGTGATAGATCACTTAATTTAAAAGTTACACCGTTTTGTTTACCCTGAAGTCATCGTAGCGAACAATTTTAAAAATTCCATAAAAAATAAAATAAACGTCTTTTTATATCTTTTCTGTCGATAGAATTAAGTATTGATTCCCTAATTTCAATATGTGCACATTATGAAGACTCACACTATATATATTATCGATTAGTAAATAAATAGTATTTTTTATAGAAGCATATGATATAACTATATTGTTACGAGCTACGGGACTCGAATTAAAATAAATGGAATTATTATAGAGTTTATTAGAACTGTACAAACACGTATAATACAAGTACAAAATAAAACTGGATGCAACCAGTTCACACTGCACGATTCAATGCAATTCAACACGCGCTAAATCCGTCACTATGTCGCTAATCGAAAGTACTACACGTCTTAATCGTATCTTAGTCTTCGATTGACTGCCCACCCCTCCGTTCGGGCATTGATTTAAACCAACTATACAGTACAAAAAAATCAACCGCGTGGACTGGAGTTTCCGAGAAACAGTAATTTGCATACCTGGTTATCTGTTCCTGCGAACGGCCAACAAAGTCGAAAACAATAACAATAGGCTATTACCTAATTGCAAATTTTAAATACCAAGTAAACAAAAAGAATTCCAAATGTGAAAGGGGCAATAAACCCGGTGCGGTATTTCTTTGTCGGTATGTTACAATAGGTTTGCAGGCGGCCCAATTTGTAACACTAAATAACAGTCCATAAATGTCTTACTACTGGGCTCGGGCCTAACCCTTGCAGGGGGAATGGACAGTATACCCGCCACGCTTGTCCAAGGCGGCTTGGCAGGTTTGACACATCGGTTATCTCGATGTACAAGTTGCAGCACGATGTTGTCCTTCGCAGTACCACGTGGTAATTGTAACAATATGCACATTAGGTCAGAATACACACCCTTTGAGTTTGGGACGCGTGCGCTAGCCGTTACGCTACCACGACTCTGGATTAAAGTGGAGTCTCATCTGGGATAATGTTATAGTTATAGGCCGGTTTACGTAGATTTAGCGATGGGTTGACGCGTGATTTGGGTTGCGATTTGTGTTTAATTGTAATGACGTCACATAATGACAGATAACGTATGTATATATACTACGCTGTAACACGAAATAAGTCACGCAGACGCGGCGCTACGGTCGCGCAACGGAATGTTTGGAAAGATAAAATAATTTTAGAAATATTCCGTTTTATTAGTATTACTTAATATAATAATAATTTAATGTAATCCATGTTGTCCCTGTCTTCTATGGCAGTTTTGGGGCCACTGCAGGGGGTGGCGGTTCACCGTCGGCCCATTTTACATGTACCCAGAGCCCATGTACCAATAGCAGTGCACCCCAATAACCCGGTACTTTTGTCCTCATTTCCATCAATAGTCCTACACTGGCCGGGGCTTATCCTTGGGTGCATTATTATATGGTATAGACCGGGATAATCGCCGGTCAGTGTTACGTCACATTTACATTAAATTTGTTAAGGGGCCTCTACGTGTTGGCCTTTGCGTGGCCCCGCGCAAGCCCTCCAAATATCCGGGCCAATTTCATGGCCCATGCTCTTCAAAGACATACAATTAAATTAATTAATATAAAAACACTTGATGAAGACACAATAACAACACGGATGAGCTCATCTATGTGATTAGTTCGATTGTTTGCCGCGGGATTTTCTGGGTGAAACGCACTCTAATATTATTAGTTATCGACGTTATTATTAAGAGAGTGTCGGGGTAAAGGTAAGGAAAGGAATGCTCCGGTGGTTCGGGCATGTGGGAAGAATGTATGATGAAAGAATGACTAAACAGATATACAATGCAAAAGTGGATGGATGCAGAAGTCGCGGAAGGCCACGACACACCTTCCATGATCAAATTGATCATGTATTAGCAGAAGGTGATGTCAGGAGCCTTAAGAATAGACGAGCGTGCATGACAAGAGCTATGAATGTCAAAGAAGCAAGTGAAGTGTGTAAGAATAAGCCTGTATGGCACTCTGTTGTTCGTGCCTACCCCGCAAGGGACATGGCGTAAAGTTATGTATGTATGTATGTATGACGTCATTATCAACTTTATAAATAAGACACTTGTCCACAGTGAATAAATATTTCGTTATCGCAGGATCCGCCCTAGCATTAGCAACAATTACAAGTAAAAACCTAAAAATAACACCTTCGAATGTAATTTGTTCTATTAAATCGTCAGCAATTGTATGCGCGGTCGGTTATGTCCATTTGAACGAATTATAGGGCGTCAACGCTAGGAGTTTCAACGAAAGGGTGGAATGGGGTTAAAAAGTCGCGGTGTTTATTTATTACTCCTCAAGTGGCGTGTTGTACGAGACAAAACAGCACTACTTATTCAGCACTCGCTCCATTATTATTTCGCCTTTGTACATTATACATGTTAGTCTGAACAAAAATTTTACTCGTGTCTCATGAAATACATACATGTACTATGAATTTATACTGTGTTTATTATATTAGGCAAACTCTTAACTCATAAGACGCCAAGACTATTACATTTATAAGAAGTTAGAGAAGTATATCATTGTGTATGTGAAAAACATGATGTTTTACATATCATATACTCTTGATAACTCTGATAAATAGTACGTTTTTTTTTTACTGCAAATCTAAAAGGTTGCCTGGATTAGATTGCTTTTAGACTAGTTATAAGGCCGCTTGATATATAGTATATAAGATAATAAAGTATATGTTTCTTTCTATGATGTCATTGTATAATAAAGAGTATTGTATGCCTTAAAATCGGAAAACAGAATATAAATTCAAGTGCTCCCCACCGACACTGACCTCGAATCAATTTTTTATCTGTAAATATTTATATAATAGAAGTTTTATTTTTAGATGTTTTATATTTTATTTATGAGAAATGGTCGTCATAGGAACATTTTAAAACTTAAATATAATAGTTAAACTTTAATTAAATCAGTTATTACAATATTTACTTTTAATTAAAGATAAAGTTTATTAGTTATGACCGTATCAACCGCTATTGGAGCCAATCTGTCCTGTTCATCGGACAGTACAGTGGCTCTGAGGCTTCCCAAGAAACTCTCCACTCAGCACTTTCTCACGCGCAAGCTTGAGTCACCCACAGGTGGCTTGAATGAGGCGTTTTCGTTGAATTTTGTAAAGCTGTAGTGATAAGTAACGGGGTTACCTCGTATGTGTGGAAAACCGTAGGGTTCCCACACATTGGGGAGGGGGGGGGGCAGCTCGGCCTTCGTCTTTTCGGGCTAGAGGTGAATGCGTGAGTGTGCCTACAGCCTGGACATGGGACTCGACGAAGATCAGCCATGGGTTTTTGTGGATATTCCCAACCGCGCTGTAGCAATAACATTCCATGTTAGTGCCACCCCGACGAGGCGAATCCCACACGGCCTAACGCGGTTTGTGTGCAAGCGGATTTCCGCTGAAAAAAAAAAGAGTTACCACACATAATATTTATATAAGTGCTAATGTAAATAGATAACGAGCAAATTGTATAAAGATAATGAGTAATTATAATAAATCCAAATACAAACGTTTTTATTGAATTTTAAGCAGAGTAAGCGGCAAAAAACTACACGATTATTTTAATAACAAAGTGATGGTTTTTGTCTTTTAGATAAATATATACATCACCCAATTTTTTGACAAATAATTAATGAAGTACAGCAAACCGAACAATATATATAAAAATTGTTTAATTAATCATATTAAGCAGTACAAGTTTTCGAAATTTCTCTTTTGGGATTTATTGTGTACATTGATTCAATAACTACGTGTGGACGGTGAAGGAAAATATCGTGATGAGACTTGCACATCAAAATCACCGATATGTTAAACCCGCCAAGCCGCTTTGGATAGCTGTAGCAAGTGTCTTTTCCCTGCTCAGCAGTGGGACATTTATGGGCTGTTAGTATATTGTGGAAAATTTACATACGCCAGGTGGTAGGGTATTTGCCCATCTGGATGACTACCACCATTGGTCATAACAATTTTGATTTCAAAAACCAGAACAAGCAGGTATTTGAGGGCCTGGAAAAGGTCGACGAAAGTATGGAGATTGCATATAAGATGCGGAGCAGAAACCCGAACACGCACCGAGTGGTCCTAAAGGTGACTCTGCCCATCTGGAAGAGGCTGACTGAGGTGGGCACTGTAAGAATAGACTTGCAAACCTTGCAAGTTACGGATAGGTCGCCCTTGACCCAATGTACAATCTGCCTGGGATTCGGACATGGCAAGAAGCTATGTACCGAATCCCAGGTAATGTGCAGTTACTGCGGGGGTCCTCATACGATGAGCGAGTGTGAGGAGCCCATTGTTGGCGCGCAGCCAAAATGTAAAAATTGTGTCCGCGAGAAAAAGACGGAAATAGGGTATAACGCTTTTAGCGAGAGATGCCCTATAAGAGCAAAGTGGGACGCAATCGTGCGCGCAACCGTCGCATACGAATAGGTGGAACATCGGGAACAACAAAATAGTAATGGGCCGGAAACCGTGCCTCGCTGAAAAAACAAAGAATGTAAAACTGGTAACAAATTATGATACATAGGACCAGTCAGCGGGGAACGGTCTACGGCTCGGCTATTTTGCGTGGGAACGATTGTCTCCACCTAAGAGTGTGTGGCGTCGCCCCTATGAGGATGTTATGAAACCTAATGGCGAAGGCAACTGATGGAACAGGGAGTCTACGAGTACGAATCACAAACACAATAGTCAAAACACCTGAACACAACAAACACGTAGAGGGAATACCTAAACACAAAACAAATTATACACAAAACACACACACACACAAAAAAACGCAAATAGACAACAACATTAGTAGTAGCAATTAACACTAGCAAAAAACACATAATAACAGCTCACAACATAAAAGAAACAAAATACTTTTACTGGAAAAGTATTTGTTTGTAATACACATAACTAGCATTACACTATGGCACTAATATTACACACAACAAAAATAATACAAAACACACATAAATTGTCAAAAATCCACTTACCTTACCGTAGGCCCCTGTACTTGTAGTAGTATAATCTGAAAATATAAAGCAAAAAGTAAGTATAATATATATTGGCCAGTAAAAAGCCATAGTAATAAACAATTGTAATATATAAACCTAAAGTAATATACCAGAGTATATTTACTATTAGAGTTAAAATAACCTGTAAAATATAAATATATATACATATACAAATAGAAATAGTAATAAGGAATAGTAATAATGTAAAATAAGAATAACAACTACTACATAAGGAAGCACTGGTTGTAGAAGCAGCAGAAGTATAACAAACCATCAACAAAATGCATAACAAACTACACATAGAACAACGAAAACAAGGTAGAAATAACAAAGAAGAGAAGAAAAGTAAAGAAGAATACATAGAACATAACTAACATAGATGTAAATCTAAAGTAATTTAGATTAAAATAATACATACATACATAACTTCACGCCAGGTCCCTTGCGGGGTAGGCACGAACAACAGAGCGCCATTTAGGCTTATTCTTACACACCTCACTTGCTATTATAGCAAATAAGAATAAAATAGCATGTAAACAAACAGAATTTATAATGTATTAGCAACCCGTAAAACTAAACTTAAAAATTTATGTACACAGACGTAAAATATTGTATTAATAAATAAGTAGAACAAAATTGTAAACACATATAGATAAATAAGCACATATAAAATTGTAAAACGAAAAAATTATAACTACCTTGTAAAATATAAATAAAGAAACAAATAAAGAATACATCCCAACCTCTCCCAACCAAATTCCAAACTACCAAACACCAATAACCTTGTACCTACCCAAACCCTTCTCAAACCAACCACAACCAACCATTCCCAACTTGAAAAAAATATTTGTGTTCAAAGTAGTAATAAGTAGTTCATGCATGTATTTTTGAGAAATAAAGATAAAACAAAAAGATATGATGACTCTGTCCTGCCATATGACGGAGAGACCGGGCTGGAAAAATAAAAAAAAAATAAAAAAACAATTTTGAGTTGTATTCCGGCATTAGTAGCCAGGTCCCAGTCTCACTTTAGAGAGCTGCAGCACATTGTTAGCGCCTTTGGTGTTTGTTACAAATCCGTCTGCCTAAAATTGTGTGTGCGTGTATGGAGTTCACACTCAGTAGAAGTGAATCTTCAGAGAATATACTCACAGGGAATTTATATAAACTTTTATATTAAAAATAAGACCTTATAATCGATATTACACAGTTTACATTCGAGTATGATGACAATTGTAACTAGAATCTCAAATACAAAACAAGTTTCACTAAAAATAAACTAATTGAAATAAAACTAATTATAAATAAATATTATCTAAAATTAAACTAAAATATAAATAAAATAAAAAAATACCATCTATACCAATACCAACTTTTATTAATATAAATATAATTCCTTTCGCCTACATTCGACAACATATTATAATTCAAAATGAACTTCTTAAGTATCACTCACTTCCATTTCTTTACTGTTTTAGTATAAAAAAATATTATCAGTTTTATTTCGGTCCAAAATGGACCTTTATTTAATCGTAGGTTTTATTGACTCTAATCTGTGCTGCTGCAAAATTTGTATCTCATTCTCTCGCAGGCTTAGTTAGTTGCGTTCCGTTAGACATATAGTTTCCTAATTTCGAATAACAAGGACTTCACTAAAAAAGCCTTTGTCTACATTGAAGAGATTTTAGTCAGTTTCTGTATCTTATTTATTATATAGAAACGCCATACAAATAATGTAAATTTTCTACCAATAGAAAAGCTGACATTAGACGGATCAACCAAATTGAATCAATTTAAGGTTAAAGACGTAACTGAAGGGACACAACAGCATTCAACGACATTGAATCATTCAAGTTTATCTTTATATGATCACTTTGGTTGATCCACCCAATTTAAAAGGCTTCGGCTTATCGGCTTAAGGAAAAAGTATGTAATAAAAATTTCCGACTGTTGTCTGTAATGCAACTAATTACCAAATTGGGTAAACTCACCTTGATATGTGACAATCAGTTGGAACTATGTTATCTTGTGATAAGTAATCATCCACAACGTAAGCGTGTCAGCTACTAGCGGGTTGGTGTAAGATAGGGAATATCTCTGCGGCCTTATCTAGCATAGATTTCTAAGTCTTAAAAAGATTATATAGTTTATAAAACTAAAAAAACACGTATTTAAAATTCTTATTAAAATAGAAAGTTTTAAGCATTAAGAGTTTGTTCTACGGTGTGAATTGTGAAAAGCGTGCCTTGCTTTAGAGCAGTGGTTCCCAAAGTGGGCGATAACGCCCCCTCGTGGGCGCTGCAAGCCTAAAAGGGGGCGGTAAGAGACCCAGAAAAAAAATGGGAATTGGCAGGTGTGGCCCATAAGAGTTAACTCTAGACCTCAGCGCCGTTGTGTACCACCTACTGCGCTTAAAAGTCTCGTTTAGAATGAATGTTTGATCTCCGCTAATGTAGCTCTCAATAATCAATTAATTTAATTTGACGTTATACTGGTTTTTAAGTATGTGAAAAAATGGGGGCGCTAAAAAATATTTATTCTTGAAGTGTAAGCGGTATACAAAACAAGTTTGGGAACCACTGCTTTAGAGAGTAAGAGATACGACACTTTTGCTCACCAACATTTACAATTATAAAAACTGACCATATTTACAATATTTTCTACGCAATACAATAGCCTTATCGATTCAGGTAATCTCTTCCAGGCAAACTAAATTTGAATCAGGCGATATAGTTGTTGCAGGAAAAAGGCAATAGATACAGAAATACTAAAACTAATTTAAGAAATAAATAAAAAATACATATATGCATAGTCGCACAATTTAATCATACCATCCGAGCGTTAAATCCCGGTTGCGTTCGAAGCCATTACTTCGACGCCCAGAGTCCGCTCGTCATATATATAACAATTTAATAAATCGTACACTAATTGCTATTTATAAAAGTAGTTATTACGACCATATAGTAAAACGCAACCCATACTTTTCTACTGTAACATTGTAGAACAAACTCTTCATACATAAAAGTTATATTATATTTCTTTTTAATTATTTGCAAATTTTTGGACCATGTGAATTGCATATATTTCGTCTATATTTAAACTATAATAATATAGATTTGAATAAAATCTCATCAAGACTTACACCATTGTACGTAAGCTAATTTCTAAGTATATTTTTCACCAGGGACCTTTCATCATACTAATTTTATATACATAGAATTTACGTCATAGAATTTTTCAGAAGTAATGAAAATTACAAATTATTTGGAAGATCTAGTATTGCTCAATACTGGATTGCGTGATATATTACTGCTTCGGCGTAGTGCGCAGGCGACTGAGGTTTCGCGATAACGCTTCTGATACCATTCCGTGTCCATCACCCCGGATGATAACATATTGATAGTCAAGCGATATCATTAGAATATATTTGCGATACACTGATTTCTTCCACGACTAGTTATTCTCGTGCGTGAGCAAAACTTGAATGCATAGGATACAGTTGTTTCTATCAAGGTAGTCGTCTGTCTGTTTGCTAAAATATTAATGGAGTATATCTTATACTAATATAACGGGTCGTCTGGAAGAGATATATAGATCTTAGCGATAAGACCGCCCATTGTGCACATTTGGAATATTTTTAGGCCATAAGTTTTTCTGTGTTTTTTATAATGGTGTACACTAAAGTGTTATCTATCTATTAAAGCTGAAGAGTTTGTTTGTTTGCTTGAACGCGCAAAATTTAGGAATTACTGGTCTGATTTGAAAAATTAGTTCAGTGTTAGATAGCCCATTTATCGAGGAAGGCTATAGGCTATAATACCAAAAGGAGCGGAGCACCAATGAAGAATGTTTCAAAATCCAAAATTCAAAGATAATTTGATTTCATACTCTTCTCACGGCAATTAAGCAATGAACTCTCGCCATATTTGCATCACCTTTATTTTACGAAGGGAAATCCGTTTGAAGACTCCACCGTGTAGGATTTGCGAAGAAGTAAGAAATACTATTGCCAAACCGGGGTCGGGGATTTACACCAAAATCTCTCGGTGTTTCTTCCTTCGCTTTAATGCCAGGGCTACGGGTATATGGTCTTGCCACTCCGCGATACCCTGGCAGGCGGTGTTTCAAAGTAACATCCACTGCCGGTAGATCAGTGGAGCATCACCTCATCTAACAATTAACGTAGACGCGTCACGCGACATAAATCAACCCGCATAGATTGGTTTTGTGAAGATGACATGATGGTTTATGGTGAGCCAAAGGGCATATGCGAGAATAGAGTATAGAATGATAAGACATATTCAGAGCGCCTCTTTTTCTTTAACCTTATTCCTAGCCTGAAGCGAAGGTTGGCCTCATATCTCGAAGACTGTACTCCATGGATTGGTTTTATCTACACTCTGAGCCTTAAAAGCGTAGTTCCTAGCCGCCTTGAGAGATTTATTGACCTAATTTCGGTGATTTTTGACAATGACAATGTGGTCCAGAGATACTCACCCCTGTCACACTTAAACCCAGATAACCAACGAACTGTGGCTGCACGATTGTGCAATATAGATAATAACAGATGTATTTATAATACAAACATTACGATATTTATGTTATCTTAGAAAAAAAATGTTGTTTTTAAACATGATGGATAGATATTGTAGGATCGTGATGAACGGCTGCTCTATTTGTTGTAATACATTGTAGCTTAAAATTTACGATGTTATTTTTGAAGTAAAAAACTTTCAAGAAATGTAACCATTTAATCTTGGTCCTCGAACGCACTAAGATTACACGCGAGCGGTTTAACGATAACTAAAAACGCCTTGATACACGCACAACTTTTTTTATATTCCTCCCTCCGGACGAACAGGACGCCCGGGCTTTTTGCTATATTGCTAATTGCTGTTTATATATATCTATTGCTTAATAGATATATATAAACAGGAAAGAATGTATGATGAAAGAATTACTAAACAGATATACAATGCAAAAGTGGATGGATGCAGTAGTCGCGGAAGGCCACGACACACCTTCCATGATATCTTAATGTTAACAAATATATACTAACTATATATTAGCAACATTTTATTAGCTTTTGCGTCCTATTAATTGGTATCGCGTACCGCATCCCAGATTTTCTTCTTGCTCATCAACTCTTGAACATTTCTTAGCGTGACGTCCACGTCCAGGGTGCTAGCCAAGTTGTGCCGCTCCCTTATAAAAAGGGGGCATTCAAATAGGGCGTGTGGGGGGGGGGTTTCTTGCTTCTTCTTTCTTCTTGTTCCAGGTGCACAGGGACAGGCGGGGTCCTCCTCCAACTTGAACCGGGCCAAGTATCCAGAAAACCCTTCGTGCTCTGTGAAAGTCTGGGTCGTTATTGATGACGCTGTAAGGCGTCACACTTGTGTAGACAGATCTCACGTCGGGGAAGAAAATCTTCGTGACGCACGCTGTTGGCTCCCATATCTCCGGTTCCATTTGTCAAGCGTTTCCATACGGAATATCCGCTTGACACATGAGAATGGGCATATGTTATAGGCGGCTTTCGCCAGAGCATCCGCAAGTTCATTTAGCTTCTTGGTCTCTAACTATAAATATAAATAACTACATGTTACATTTTCTGCGGTTTCAAACCGCACGCGTTTTATCGCAGTGCGTGCTAAGCTTAAATACTAAAAACCATGATAACACATAAACGAGTACGAGTTCGTATTTGAAGAAAAACGTTACGATATTTGTACGGTAATCAATTAGCTAGAGCGTATAGGAAATGCTGCGTCTGTAATGTATACTCAAAAACCTACACGCTTTCCGTTGGCCCTGATGGAGGATCGAGTTGCTCGAGTTGAATATATTTGGCTATTTACAGGTAGCGTCTTTCTATTGGTAGAGTCATGTTTGAATGATGTACGTTATGTAACAATTTCTACGGATTCTATGTTCCGTTACAATATTTAGAAATGAGAAAAATTATGATCGAGAAAGAAGATTTAAAATTCTGAAAGATTGAGGAGAGAAAATAATGTTTATATAGAGTTATTTAAAATGGAAATTATACAAAACAGTGTGACAAACGCCAAAGGTTAACTAACTCTAAATTAGACCTAGCTCCTTTGTCCCGTACAAAATACATTTGTACTGATACGGCTCAAAATTTGAAATGTACCGCATCAAAATTGACGTCTACTACTCAAAAGTAAGAGGAAGGACGGAACGAGGCTTATGCTGATATTGACATGAAAAAGAGGGACAACATGACAATGTCATAGTACGACTATTAGTAAAATGAGGTGACCGAGGCCGAACACATCTGATTCTTAACGAACATTTCCGAACTAGTTTTGAACGCGACAAATGAGGGAATGACGCTCACCGCCTCACCCGCCTAATCTCTTTAAATGTACAGCCGCGTTACAAACCGTACAAATGTTCTTACCTCATTTGAAGTGGTACATTGTATTGGTTCAGTACAAAATGTCATGTTACTCTTACAAATTCATTTTCAAAATTAGGTAACTGCCCAACACTAAGCGCAACGCGGGAGCGCGCATATTAGTAGTTGATCTATCTCGCTGGCACATCATCCGTCTCGCTCACACATTGTGCTACATATTGTACTAGATGTGCGACTTGTTAATATTTGTCCTTAAGGTTACCGTTACCAAAATAAATGAGTGCACATCAGCACTCGACAGTGAATACTTTCTGGCATCTGAAGTATCCTTTAACCTCTATCTCACACTGCCTTACTATAAAAAACACAACCACGCTTACCAAAAGGTGCTTTCGAAATTCGTAGGTAGTCTATTAGCCTTCGGAGATCCTGCGTCCCTCTGCGTATTCTACCGCCTGTACAACGGAGAGTGTTCCGAGGAATTGTTTGATCTGGAGCCAACACCTCATTTTTACAACCGTACCGCTCGTATCGACGGGATAATCACCCCCATTTCCTGGAGCTCCCAAGCTCAACTGCGCAACGGTTCTCTAGAACGTTTATACCGCGTACAACACTGATCTGGAGAGAACTTCCCGCCGAGGTTTTTCCTTTGCGCTACGACATGGGGTTGTTTAAGAAAGACGTTATTAAATTTCTTAGATGCTGGCAACGCCCCTGGTTGTTGCAAGCGTCCATAGGCGACAAAAAAAAGCCAAAGCTGAGTATATACTGGAATTTTGTAAATTGAGTTAAAATCAGTACAGCGCTATCGAGTATAACTGACTTCCATATTCTTAAATATTTTGATCTCAGTCCGCATCAATCTGAATCAGCCTTTATGTATGTATGTATGAAAACATCAGACAAGTGTTTGCCTGATCTTGAGGTACCGAGAGTTCCGAGAGATGACAAACGTCCACCGTTTTCAAAATCATTAGTATTCAATTAATTGCAAAAGTTTTTATTCAAAATAAATTCCGCTGTGTGTGTGTCGCATTAAGTAATAAACGTTCTTAGTTTTTTTCTCTCTTTCTATAAACTCCGCAGGCCTGCGTAATACATTAAATATGACTGTAACATACAGAAAACATAAGGATGTTGTTTAACCGACTAGAATGTGCCACTGGTTGGTATTCTTATCTCGTCCTTCGGCATTCTATTATTTAAAGTATATTCATTTTCCTAAATTAGTAAACAACCCGAGGTTTCTCTCGTATTCGTGCTCGGAAAGGTTGGAACCTTATCCCACGAAAACAATGCTATTGTCAGAGATAAGAAGGATTCTAAGTCCATTCTCGGTATTGAGACAACATATATACCAAAGGAAAAGGGGATTTTTGGACTATGGGATAAACGTATATAGCGGAAAATGAGGCCGCTGTCGTTTCGATTCACCAACAAATGACGCAGTAATGGAAACGAAATTTCGCTGGCAAAGCTGCTAAACTACATATAATATTAATGTATACTCCGTCTAGCCAACTTTCCCCGGGCAATAAAACAAGTAGTTATCTTCCAACGCTGCTTCCTTCCTACCCTCGATAGCCCCCTTTATGGGCTTCCATTGTAAGCAAACTGCATTTCAAGTGCCTACAATTTGCTATCTAACGAAAGCACTAAAATATAAACTTTTGTTGTCCTGTAGATGAATGAATAAAAATAATAATCTCATAAATGGCGCGATTAAAACTGTTAAAAAGTAGGAAAAGATGAATGATATAGTTATTATGTGTACATAGGCGTACAGTACATAGTCGTAATAGCGTACTGGTTAGCGCACGCGTCCCGAACTCGAAGGGCGTGGGCTCAAATTCTGGCTGGAATGCATTCACCATATAAGTAGTTTTATTACCTAATAAAGCTGCTTATGTGTGTATGCATAACCATCTGCTGACACCGGTGAAGGAGAACAGGGTGATGAAACCTGCACATCGAAATGATCGATTTTTTTTATTGCAGGAGTTCAGCAGACATGCAGAAGGCTCAGTTGATGAATAGCGGTTACCATCGCCTATGGACATTTGTAACACTAAAAGTGCTACAAATGTGCTGCTGCTCTTTTAAGGGAGACTGGAACCGGGTCACTAATGCCGGAACACAACTCAAGGTTGTTATGGTGACATACTTTAGACCAGAGCCATCCAGTCAGGCGAATGCCCTACAACCTGGCTGTGGGTTGTTTTGTCGCCTCTTGTTATGATGTTTCAAACCTGCCAAGTCGCTTTGGACAATCGTTCCCCAACAATTGAAAGCTTGAGACTAGCAATGGGACGTTTATGGGCTGTTATTATTTATTATATATTTTATTACTATGAAATGAAATGGCGTAAAGTTATGTATGTATGTATTACTATGAATCATTTGCAATTTGCCTGCTTGCCATAAATAGCTGAGGAACAAGTCACTTTTACCTCAGGACCAATATAATGATTCAACGTGTGGCTAACGCACTAAAGCAAATTTCAATTTTCCCTAAAAGTAGGTCATATTTATAAGTAGTTGGTAGGTATATGCCATCATTTTTATTTTAAAGTTTAAGTTTGCACAAAATCTCGATTGGATTTTTCCTGTAACATAAACCTTTTTAATATGTTTGTAATTGTCAATACTAATAATAATATTTATACCTCATTTCCGACGATAGTCCTACACTGGCGGGGGCTTGTTCTTGGGTGCATTATTACATGGTGTAGACAGGGATAATCGCCGGTCAGTGTCAAGCCACATTTACCTTAAATTTGTCAAGGAGTCTCTACGTGTTGGTCTTCCCATGGCAAGCCCTCCAAAAGTCCGGGCCATTTTCATGGCCCGTGGTATCGAAAGATAAGACCAAGGTTCTCTTCGTAACTTTGCAGGTCAAACCCTAATTGATAACTCTAGTTTATTAAGAGAGCATGCATTCCCACAGGTTAAAATTTGGAAATTTTATTCAAACCCGCCTTCACCTGATACAGATCCAATTTGTACGAGGAAAGCCGCGTGGAAAGTTACTTTGTCCTTCAGTAAAAGAACAGTTTCGTCGGTTAAAATTGTCACGTAATAGACTTCGCAAATTAAAAATGGTTGTAGATAAATCAAATAAAATTCAGGCAACGATAAAGAGGTTTTTTGTTTATAAAAGCATCTGTAAAAAAATTCCACCTAACTTGCTTTTAATAAAGACTCCATATGTAAAGATAGTACCTACTCGTATGTAAAAGGTTTTTAAAACCTTTTCCTTTATCCCATCCGTTTATTTTTTGTTGCAACGTCGTTCGTGTTAATATAAAAGCGTATTTTATATATTCCCTTCCTCGTTAAGCATTTAATTCGACTTTATGCAGAATCTTTTATTTCTCCCAACCGTCATATAATATTTTTTGGGTTATCTAGGAGTCTGTGTGTAAACTTTATATTATGTATGAAGCCATTGTAACTTAGTGGTTAACGCACGCGTCCCAAGTTCAAAGGGTGTGGGTTCTAATCCTTTGGAGATCACGCACCTCGTATACAGTCGTCTAGTGTGCCTTTTGTTATAATTACCATGTAACGTCGTGATGAAAGTTCTGCTCATCCAGATAATCAATGTGTGAAACATGAAGATCGGCTATGGAGAAGCGTGGCGAGTATGCTATTCGTCTCCACATAAAAATGGTAGGCTCGAGCCCAGCACTGGGATGTAAATGGGTTGTTATTATATGTAGATTACTAGAACGCCAGGCAAATGTCCTCCCCTGAAAATATAAAAGTCTAGAATCCGATTGTAGCGCCAGCGCCACCTATCGGGCCAAAAAGTCTAAACCATCCAGGGGCCTATTCAAACACACAATAAACTTGGAAACCGTTTTCAGCGCCCCGACTACCGGATCTGTTTATGAATCTCAAGCCGCGTACTCATCTGCGCGTCGTAACTGTAACCCGAGCGGATACAGTAAGTGCTCTACTGTGCATGCCGAAAATGAACCTCGTTCGCGACTACCACCGAGTCGTCTTTGGCCGCGTACTTATCAGCGAGTTGTAACTGTAACCGCATAGTGCTCTAGTTTGTACGCGTGAAACGATCTTCTCACGCGACGCTTTTGGTCGTGTACTCAACCGTGAGTCGTAACTGTAACCGAGCGAATACAGTACGTAACGTGCTCTAATTTGGATGCCGAAAATGATCCTCGTTCGTGACTACCATCGAGCCGCCCTTGGCCGCGTACTTATCTGCGAGCCGATTGGATACCGTTATGGTTACAAAAGTGAGTACGAGGTTATTTTCGGTGCGATGTGTTCGCGAGCCACTTCCACACCATGGTTTTTGGTTGCGGTAACTGGAACGGTTACGGTAACGGCTCGCAGGTGAGTACGGGGCATAAACTATACCCACTCAAATGCACACAAAATGTCAACAAAATCGGCCAAGCCGTTTTTGAGTTTTAACCAGACTAACGAACAGCAGTGGATTTTTATTTATAAGATGTACAAACATTTTTGATCTTGAGTATATAGTTTAAGAAAAGTAATATTATTAATATTAAATCTTTGAAGTGACTGAGTATTATTATAGTACGAGGCTAATTCACAAAGTTTAAAAATATTAATTAAAATGCTATTTGATTTAACGTTAAAAGCGACTTTCGTATTGCAAAAGTTTTGATTGTTTACAAGTTGGCAGTTTTTATGACACGCACTTACCCTACAATTTTGCTCCCAGATTGTTTGAATTGTTTGACAGAACGACGAGTGGTTGGCCGCGGTTTGATTAAACGCTTGCGGTTTTTATTGTCTGTCAAAATATCTTACGCTTTCTGCTAATTTATTTTACACACGGCTAAAACATAAAATAAATAAGCTTTTTTTAAAAAGGTTCTTAAATACAAGGTTTTGAGATCCTGGATATCTGATAGCAGCAGAGTGCTGGACAAGACGAGTAGAACGACCCCCAATACGACGGATCTATCTTGTTCTTCCGACTCTATCATCAGATCAGCTCTATGGTACCATATTATTACATTGTCAGGCGATATACATATTCGTGAAAAATTTCAGTTCAATAAGAAATCGGGAAGTTGGTCAAATTTAACTTGCAAGATTCCATCCGAACTTACATACATACTAACATACATAGGTACATCCATTGCAAGTTAAATAAAAGCTTGTAAAAATTTACAGTAGTTATGAAAAGTACTTTTTTAATCGAGTTCTTTCTACATATTGAAGTCGGTGTGAAGTAAAACGTAAAATTTACTATATTTTGCAAATTTGCTGTTGTTCAGGGGCGTAGCTACCGGCGTATTAGCTGTATCAATGATGTGGGGTCCCAGGCTACAGGGGCCCCGAAAGTGTGTAAACAAATATACCTAAAATGTTATCCACAATCTTAATAAATAACAATTTTGAAAATAACAGCCAGGCTAACAGGAATGGCTATCAGACTTGTCATTATTGTCTATAGAGGCAGAAAATCAAGAAAAACTGAAATCGTCTTCAGCTATGGATGATTTGAACAATAAGCTTGCCGACGGAAAGTCGAGAAAAGTATATCTATGATTTTTGTTGTTTGAAATTTAGCTCTTGGGAGTATTGAGTATAAGTAATAACTTACAATTAATAGATAATTATTTTAATTCAGTTAATTTTTCTTTATATGAAAAACTACCCTTCCTATGGGCCCCCAACACATCTTGATACAGGGCCCATCTAAGGCTTAAGTCTGCTTTGACATATCCCGATCTTACGAACCCGGTCCCGCCTGCTTCATCCAGTCCCTACCGGCGACATTACGCAGTGGCTTAGACAGGCTACGTCTAACAGTGGACATTAATTGGCTGAATAAGTTCAGCTTAAATCTTGCAGAAACTGTTTTCTGCAATAAAAGTATTTCACTAGCGTAAAACAAGAAAAGTAGGCCAGCTACCTTATCCGTGACGCAGCATAATGCATTGCAAAAGAAGGGCGTGCGCTGACTGGTACGGCCACGTTTTATGAGAACCACAAAATGTGTGACAAAAACAGACCAGTGTATCAAACAAATGTTTAGAATTGGCGTCTCCGTCAGGCTTGGGTAAAGATGGGAATCCCAAGAAATTTTGTGTATCATGAACGACATATGCCTTCTATAGATCGTAGATGGGGTGACATCAAGTAGAAAAAGGATCATGTTATACAGGCTCAAATGTTGGGCCACGATACGATAGTTGGCAAACGTCTCCACTCAGCTGAGATGTGTTACAAGAATGGATAAGGCGAGAAATGAATAAATACATCAAGGAATCTGAAAGTTGCACCTGTGACTGAAAATTACAGACGATATGACTAAGATGGGCGGTATCAGCATGTAATGAGGAGGGACAAAAGTCACATAACAAAAATAATATTAAACTGCAACATTGCTGGGTGTAAATGTAAAGGTAGATTTAAACAACAGATAGACGGATTGTGTGAAAGGTGATATAATGATTTATGGTGTGACAGAGGACGTGTGTTAGAATAGGAGTAAGGAAGAAAGAGACATATTGTGCCGATACCAAAAATTGGGAGATGGTGAAAGAAAAGAGAGACAAGGTAGAAAAACGGATTTCGCGAGAAAGTGGAATTAACTCCCGCTACGGATAATGCTACCGTAAATAATTCCCAAATGTATTATAATGTCAGTGCTTACATACTACTCCTATACTCAGTTTCCGCATGACACTGGGCAATGACATATATCTTCTCTTTAATATATTAATAAGTGAAGCAAAACTTTTACCCCCTTTATATAGTATTATGGCATTTCGCACATTATATAGAGGAGTGCAGAATGAAAATATTTTTTTTTATTATGCCTAAATTACACTTTAATGTATAATGAAAAAAATTACGCACATTAACATGTATTTGACACACACACGCATATATACTCTTTTGTTTATTGTTAAAGTTGAATTAACAGTAAATCTGTGATTATAGAAGTATATAGTCTTTGACAACAAATGATTATGGTCGAATTTCGACTATTGGCGACCACTAGTTATTATATCTTACCGAGTGCGGGACTCGAATTAAAATGCCGTTGGAATTACTATAGAATTTATTAGAACTACCTATATACGAACACGTATAACACATGTACAAATATAACTGGACGCAACCAGTACAAACTGAACGATTCCAGAACACGCGCAAAGTACGTCACTATATAGCTAATCGAAGGTACGTCTTGCTGGTATTGTAATCCTCGCTTGATTGCCTCACCCCTCCGTTCGGGCATTTCTTTTATCATGTACAAATACACTGTGTCTCGACGCAAAACAATCATTTCCAAGAATTAGTTCGACACACCTGTCTAATGACTGCCATAAAACAAGTACAATAACAATAGAGTGTTTTTATTGATTACAAATTTTAAACACAAAGTAAACAAAAGAAGTCCAAATGTTGGAAAGGTAATAAACCATGTGTGCATTTACTTTGTCGGCATGTAACAATGTATAATTGTTGTTTTAAATTTTGTTTCAGGTACGTTCTACTCGTTCATATATTCACCATGCACTTTACGACAGTTCAGGTAAGATTTACTATCTCTTGCTGGTACTTTAACAGGCATTTTAGTATTGAAGTGGCATATGTAGAGATATAGGGTACCATGTCAGGGCTTAACACGTTTACAGTGGCACTGGTTTGTCTGTTATTTCATTTCTGCGGTACGGGGTGTTTTAGACCTCGTTCTAAAATTTCCATTGTGGCGACACGAGGCCTAACCAGCCTCATAATGTTTTATAAACTAAAATATTTTTTGACTATTATAAAATAGTTCATAGATTTTTGTTTTGCATTGTGCAGTACTAGGTAGGTAGGTATACTACGAAACTCTGGTGTAATAGAACATTGAAGTTGCGCCCTCCGCACCACAAATAAGTCTTTTTTTTTCTTAGCCGCACCGCAAGTAAGTTATGTTCGGGGCCACTTCGACCTTGTTTCGCAGTAAAAACGTAAAACAATATACTATTCTGGCCTTAGAAAATTATCGATTCGGTAGTGGAAGATGTGTGATGAAGATATATTAAGATTTGATTCGAAGAATAAATATATAGACAATTTGTGTCTTTTTATCCCTAAATATATGGAACGAACAGTGCCAGAAAAACTTCTAACGCGTTGTCATAACGACGTGTTTGCTTTTGAATACTTATTCCCCTCTCACACAGAAACAACATCATTTCTCGAGATAAAAAGTATCCTACAGTATAAACTTTCTTGACATGACATCACATGACACGGGATATAATCTAGCTTTGTCGAGTATCATTGATATCCGTTCAGTAGTTCGCCTTTATTTCTTTTTTTTTAAATCCACGTACGGATATCGCACCGTGTGGGAATCACGTCCTCAGGCGTGTGGAAACTCGCCGGCCTGTTACCGGAATACCCACTAAAACTTCGCGTGCTCTTCATTCGTCTATAGCAAGGGTCGCAGGAAGTGGCTATCACCTGCTACGCAAAGGTCCTGGCAGAAGCCGGCCAAACAGGCTTCATCCACTGTCACACCAGGGCACAAAAACCCCGACATAATGCGGAGCGCGGAACAACCCCGTTTGGTAAGTCCGGTCCTAGCGAGAGTTTCAATAGGTCACTCTCCCTCCCCTTCTCATGAGGTTTGCACTTAACTGCCTGTTCTCCAGCCTCGAAATAAAAATTAATAGAAATATTTATATAGTTGACGAGAACAAACTCTAAAGTGCGCAAATAGGGTTGCCAGATGTCAATGATCATTCAGCGAGCCGTTGTCCGGCTGCAGCGGGAGTCTAGAGCTGTTTAATTAAACAACTTTGGTACGCTACACTACACAATCGACCGCCATTAACATCATTACAGTCAAAATGAATGTTTCACTCAGTCGTACATTTTCCGTGTCACCATTTCAGATGGTAACAAAATTTATTATTGTATTTAACTTATAAAGTAGTTTAATTATGTAAATTTAAGTTATGTCTCTTGTCGTGTTAGTTAATTAATAGGTGCAGATATCACTTACCTTGCCAGATTATTTAAAATATTCTTTGAGATAGATTGTCTGGAAGGTTTTGTTTTAATCGATAAGGACGTGTGTTACCAAGACGGTTTCTTTGTCGGGCTTATAGGCGACTAAAAACTGGACTTACGGCCGTGATAATACTGTGTGATCAGCCAGCGCTAGCGTCGGTCAGGTTCGATGCCGACCCGGCGGCTGGTCAGGTATAGTGTCTATGAGACAAGTTCATTTTGATTTTTTTATTTGTATACAAATGAACCTCAAGAAATTTTAACTATTTTAATAATTATAAATGGTTTAATATGTGATCTGTTTAACTGTTTTTTATGTTATTGTAAAAAGTTTTAAATTTACTCAACAGATTAATAGACAAACAATAGTCTGTTGGTTTACCTGTTTGTTCGGATTATTCTCTTCAAAACTACTGGGCCGATTTTGATGCGGTTTTCGCTATTTTATCCCGGGAATCCAGCGGGATTTTTTTCGGGAGCGGTTTGAAGTTATTCGGTTAGTTATTACCACCTTCTTCCGATAAAATTTGCACTAAAACTATAGGTTACATTCTTAAATGCCGCGATACTTCGTGTCCCGGGAATCCCCCGGGAATTTATAATATTTAGGTAAAATTCCTGTTGTGATATGGAATATTATCACAGGAATCCGCCTAACCATTTCGAAGCTTTTTTTGACATACTGTCAAAGAGATACATTCATACTCAAAACGCTTATTTATTAATGTCACAGACAGACATTTCAGTTTTATTATTATCATAAATGTGTAAGTATATTTTTATGTTTGTTATTTTTATTTATTCAAACATAAAAGTATCCAAATAGGTACTTTTATATACTTCTTATATACAGAGTATTGAATTGTAGACTTTTCTGCATGTAATTAACTCACCCTGTCTTAATCTGACGCGCTTGAGTTTTTTAACGATCGATTTTTTTTACTATTCTGATCGGCTGCGCTAAACGCAAGACCCTATGTGTAGAGTTCATGTATGGTGGCGGTACATAATAGGGTGTAAGGTTTCTCTTATGTTATTCTGCCGCACTTGAATAAATCTCAAAATCACCACTTGGCCTCCCATACTATATATATGTAAGTGAGTATGAATATAGCTTTTTTTTTAAATATTCGCCTGTACACCGCTGACGGTCTTCGGACCAAGATCGTATTATTATTATTTATTAATCTAAATATTATGATTCTTGGTTTTATATTTATTAATAGCACAGACATGGCTTGTTTAGAATTTCATATTGTAGATATAGATAATTGAGTTAAATAATATGTCAGTTTTCTCAAGTACGGCCCATACGTCTTGCCTCTAATGTTGACCGTCACTTACGTTTTCCCAGTAAAAGGACAGCGACCAGAGAAAACAAGTTTGAGGCAAAACGTTCGCAGTTACAAAAACAAATCTATCCCCTTTTAGCCGCGTTTTCACAATAAGAGTGTACACGGATAGTGATTTACACACGATAGTAGTGCACTCGTATTGTGGTCATTTGTCTCCTTTCACAATCAAGATGTCGTCGACTGATCTGCTGCTGTGAGGTATAGAATTGTAGCAGATACGTTAATAGCGGAAGTTCAACATCACGAAAGGGGATAAAAACGAAAAGAGAAAAAAAATTGGACAGTGAAATGGATTTTAAGACGTGACCAAATGGGTGCATCTAATAATTTGTGAAGTCGAAGAGGAAGATAAAAACACGTTTAAAAATCATTTGAGGTTAAAGAACGCACAATTTTTAGTTGTCGCCATTTTGTTTTCATAAAAATGATCCGAGTGAGCTCGAAACATAGAGCACAGTCCGAGTCTACTCGGATTAGATGCCGGCGTCCGAGTACGCTCGGACTAGGTGTTTACATAATACGAGTATCGACCGAGTAGACATCCGAATGCACTCGGTCCGAGCCAACTCTATTGTAAAAACGCGGCTTTATGGACTGGAACTATTATTTTAACTTCACGTATGTCGAATATGTATACATTGTAAAACCTATGTATTTAGTACGTTTTGCTTTTAGTAAGAACTTTTTCACAGCTAATTGCTGCTCCGTTTCTTGGAAAAAAAGTATAGTGCAGAGCTTTCTGCATTTATTAAAGAGAAGAACGTTTTAAGACTATATACAATATAAGGTTTATACATACATACATATATAACTTCACGCCAGGTCCCTTGCGGGGTAGGCACGAACAATAGAGCGCCATTCAGCCTTATTCTTACACACCTCACTTGCTTCTTTGACATTAATGGCTCTTTTTATGCACGCTCGTCTGTTCTTAAAGCTCCTGACATCACCTTCTGCTAGTACACGATCAATTTGATCATAGAAGGTGTGTCGTGGCCTTTCGCGACTTGTGCATCCATCCACTTTTGCATTGTATATCTGTTTATTCATTCTTTCACCATACATTCTTTCCACTTGCCCGAACCACTGGAGCATTCCTTTCCTTACATGCCCCCGACCAACTTTCTTTCTTACTTTGGTATTACGAACGCGGTATTACTCCGCAAATTTTGCGTAGTGCTCGCATCTCTACGGCGTTTACTATACTTTAATGCTCTCTGTTCCATATCCAACTCACGCGTCCATACGTGACAGAGGATGACCATGACGTGGCCGGGGGTGTATTGCCCCGGCATTGAAAGAGGCCTCGTGAGGGTGGCCCACGCTTGCCAGGGCGCGCGGAGACGGGCAACGCAATATCCGTAGCCGTGGAATGAGGCGCAGGACGGCACACCCAGGGGTTTTAGTGGGTAACCCTAACTGGGTAGTGGCAATAGCGTGGCACCAGTTCTGACTGGGCACGCTAGTGCCACCCCCGATTTGGCGAATTCCACACTAACACGGTTCGCGAAGATCCCCCAGGCTTCTGTGGCTGTCGCGGCTTAGTCCTCAAACGGATTTCCCCTGGCCAAAAAAAATGGTGTGACAGAGGATGGATGTCAGAATAGAGGAGTGTGAAGGGAAAAGTTATAATTTGCTTTGAAAAAGCTAGAGATGTGGCATCTATATAATATGCGTGTATACATGTATACGCCGCCACTCTATAACTGCTATGGAGAGGACTGTATAGTTTCAAAGTTCATGTATAATTTAGGCTCTCGCTAGCCTTTTGAGTTATGTATGAGCTTCAAATGGAAAACATTTTCTACTGAAAATACAATTTTAGATGCTTTTTGTTGACTAATTATTCATATGGAGCTTATGTCAAATCTTGATCTACTTATAGTAAGACAAATGAGCGGTTGCTAAAATGTAGGAACTGGCCATAAGATATCAAAACCGTTGACTAGTGATTGTTTGCAAAAATCGTATGTATTTATTACTGTTACAACCTAGGCGCCGACAAAGACAAATACCACGTAGTACAGATTAGTAGACGCACATATATTACCCGTTGGCATTTGAACTAATAACATTGAAACTATTGTAATTCTTTTATGATCGTCTTCTTTTGTTTACTTATTCATTGACATACGATTCTAGAGAACAGCCCATTGTGTTATTGTACTCTTTTATTAGCCAGGTGTGGCGGATTAAGTCGACTACGATACGGGCACATTGCATTTGTGCCCAATGCGCCCGTAACAAAACGATGGCCTGATCGAGGGAGGGGCAGTCGAGTGAGAACCACGATCAAGGCGAGTCGTGTGTACAATCTATTAGTGACGGACTTTACGTGTTTTGTTGAATTCCGACCTTCTGCATTACGTTTGAATTTGTTGTGTTCGGTTATATTTGTACCTGTGTTATATATAACGTGTTTGTATAGTTCTAATTAACTACAATAATTCCAACGGCATTTTAATTCGAGTCCCGCTAAACTCGTAACATTACCAACATAATTTATAATGAAAAACAATGTACTGTTAATAAGCTTAGTTGATTGATGAATGTGTTTTAGAATTTCAAATGGACGCAGTGGACTTCCCTCTCACAGTCGTCTATTTACAAATATTTGCACTGCTCTCTATATACAAACACGCAATGAGAACAGACTGATCTACGCCATGCCACGGATAGATTTAATTGTTTGTTTTTGTTAGTTAGTTCCTGTTTTTTGTAAATTGCTCTCTTATTTATTACGTTTGTACAGAATGTTATCATATTTTTAGTATTTAAAACATTATAATGTACATAACTTCTTCCTTAACCTTCATTAATTAACCCCTATTAGTCTCACATTACCGATTAATTTTTGACATTCTTATAAACTATAATGAGATTGAAAAGTTACTCAAAATGGTAATTTAAGTTATAATTATATAAACACACACACACACACACACACACACACACACACACACACACACACACACACACACACACACACACACACACACACACACACACACACACACACACACATACACACACATACACACACACACACACACACACACACACACACACGCGCGCACGCACGCACGCACGCACACACACACACACACACACACACACACACACACACACACACACAACATAAACAAATAATTGAGCATTGGAAGAGCATCAACACCTAATTAATACAGGTTTTTAGTTTTAGGTGTTGAAGCCCCCATTTATTAGTTTTAGATCAAAGTTTATTTGTCTTTTATATTGTTACTTTTTTTACTGAATAAATTATTGTTATTCTAATAAATAAAAAATAAATTACAAACCAGTGTTTTTCAATCTGTGGGTCACGACCACTAGGGGGGGTCTAAGTGCCTTGCGCGGGGGTCGCCGGCAAAAGGGAAAAGGCAATTTAAATTTATACCTCCCTTTACCTATTTACATACTTTTTAAGCCCAGTAGATTTTTGCAGAGTGTAGGTCCTTATAATAAACATAGGAAACAAAATAAAGAAACACATAAATGTAGTCTTATAAATGACTAACTTTTTGTCTATCATGACCCAAGCGGGTCGACAAAATTTTTCAACCTGTAAAGGGGTCGCGTATTGAAAAAGAGAAAAGCACTGCTATGAACCATATAAAAACTAAAACTAAATAAAAAATGGAAAGACCTAAAGATAAGTTATTGATCCCAAATCAGTGTTATTTGCTGGAAATGTTCCCAAAAGGGTGGCGACGTATGTATGTATGTATAGGCGTGTATGTCCTTTATAGAATCGTAAACTATACATTTGATCATGTGATCTTTAGCAAAGTTGTTGTGAGCCAAAAAAGGTTTCTGAGTTCGTTTACAATTGGACCCGGTAGGTGGCGCTGCTGTCGGCATATCGATTGAATCTTTCCGGGCAGGACGACGTCTGCCGGGATAGCTAGTTATATTATATATTCTACCGAATCGTGCACATCAAGATTAACAGTGTGTTGAACCGCCAGCTACAGCAGAAGCATTCGTCTGCAACAGTTTGCTTTGAAGATTTGCGGCATAAACTACCTAACAGACGACTCACGCGACATAAAATCTTGAGAAAATTTATTTAACTAACCGCCAGCTACAGCAAAAGATTTTTTCGTGATACGCAAGCTAGTAATTTTCTGTTTGGTATTCTGTGGTGTGGTGGTGTCGCAGCCGCTCTCCTACGAATCTGGACCGCGACCGATTTAGCACAGACGAAAAGTCAAAAGCTGTCAAGACAAAACGTGCAAGACGGGATGCCTCGGCTGTCTGTAGCGGACTATTCACATTCATTACTGACTACCTCAGGCAAAAATTAGCGTTGCCAACTTACGTAGTGCTACGTTTTTGGGAACGTTATCATCTGGCAGAGGTAGGTCATCTAGACCTCCTGCTTGGCAAATGGCTGAAGAACCAGATGCAGAAGGTGGTTATCCTAAACAACGTATTGTGAAGAGGTTCCTGTCTCTAGAGCCCGAGCCTCGGCCCCGCTGCTGGCGGAGTTCGACTTTTATATATTTTTTAATATATACTTTTTATGTATATCCATATGAATTAAAAAGCATACAAAAGTGAAATAATAATAAAATAGTTTATTTATTTTTTTATTTTATTTTATTTTTATAAGAGTAACAAAGAGTTTCTATTACAGTAAAACAAAAGTTAGGAGTAATTAACAACACCGGCACACATAAAAATGTTTGAATATGAAATTTGAGTAAAATGCGAAAAACCGTCAAAAAATTTGCCATTTTCAGTAGTTTTTCACAATTTACTCAGAATTTTGAGAGTTTACGAGCCAATACATGTGTATGTCAGGGTGGTCAGGTCGAATATAATTGATAAAAACTAGTGAAAACTAACTCCTAAACTAAGCCTGTATTATTAAGTTTCTTTCTATATGTGTTACTTGTGTTTCATTGTTCTTCACAAATGTATATGAGTCGTCTTTAACGTGCCGGTATGTATGCTATATCGGATGTCGTATGACAGTTGGTATATATGTACAGTTGTACACATATAGAGATAGCGAGCGTCTGCATTGCCATTGAAGTATTCAGGAAGCACTGTCGTTAGTGCGCATTGTAAAGTCACAAGTCTCGTCTCGAAATCTCGAGATCGAGACCGCTGTACTCGAAAATACGATTGTAGTTCGTATTATGTGGTTTGTAGACCCACAATAAGTGCTCATCTTTAAATAAGACGATTTGTAATAATTTCAGGGAACATCTAAAGCAAGTACATATGAAATCTACTATATAAGGAAACTTAACTTATGTTGTACACTATAAGTAGAATACTTAGTCTAGGTCATCACAATCAGTGGGTAGCCTGCCAGAATTCATCTAAGTCACTCCATCTTATATAGATCTGGTAATATTTGAGCTCAATGGCTGTGGAGACGAACAGAGGTAACGATTTTATATCGGTTCTGTTTTAAAGAAAAGCCTCACCAGTAAGTTCTTTACTTTGTGATCAAAATAAACGCATTGGATAGTATTGTAAATAGTGCAATAATAATATTAAAGGTCATTTTTATTCACTATTATTCATTCACATTTTTATTCAAATTCAATACATCATTAACGAGGTACGATTACCGTTACCACAGATCCTAATAGTTCTAGGGCACTGAAACGCCTACTGCAAATGCCAACATATGAACTAAGGCCCGCAGCATACGGGCGACGCGTCACAGCTACATATTATCGTAGTCAACTGCGGGCAACATTTTTCGTATATTAATTAGATGAATTCGCCGCACTAACATAAAACGCTCCGGTTTTCGCTACGTGTCGGTAGCACCAGTGCTGTTTAAAGTGGCAAAACCGTGCTAGCATCATTATCTCGATAAAGTTTGCTGGGTCGGCACGACCGCAGTTCTACAATACTCTCACGGAATATCAACATGAAATAGTTAGCTTGGAGCTCATTGTGTTTCGTACTGTGAGCCAGAGACCTGGTGGTCCAGTTTCTAACTCATCCATCCTTATATATTTTTTACAAGGGAAAACCCAATTGAAGGCCATCAGCCGTGCGATGGTGGAATATCGCGTCTGGTGGGTGGGATTCGCCAAGACAAGGTGACATTAGCACTTCTAAGCAGAACTAGAAATGCTATTGCCACACCACAGTTAAGGATATCCATTAAAACCCCTCGGTATACCGTCCTTCGCTTTAAATGCTAGGGCCTTACGGATATATGGCCTAATCCTTTCGATGGCCCCTCGCCCTCAGCCACTGCCGGGGAACTATTTTTGTCCCCGGCATCTTCATGTTCTTATTGCGGGAGAAAACTTGGCCGCGCGCGTATTACGTTCTATCCCCAAGGGAACACTCACGGTGGCCGAAGGCCAAACTGGCCCTCTGGCTTCGACATGTACTACTATTTTGGCTGGGGCTGAGCAAAGACGTACGTTTGTTACGTTTTGAGCTGTTACGTTTTTACTGTTATATTTTTGATTTGGTTATATATTTGGGTTTACATTAATTGCCCTTTTATGTAAGTGTGTGGAAATGAAACTACAAGGTATTCAGTTAAACAATCAAAATTAAATTCCTTTATTCAAAGACCCTTAAGTATAGATTTATTATATAACAAGGAAGTATAATATAAAGCTTAAAGCTAAAAATAACCATTAACAACTGCCTTTGTTTGATAGGGTTTTATTATATAAAAAATAACCTAGTTGGTATTTCTATATTTATAGATTTCTATCCACACTTATAAGAAGTCGACGCTCAGATTCGGAGAAGGGTTCTGTTCGGAGAACCAAAGGTTATGAGACTCTAGCCAAGATACTAATAATACTAATAGCAGGGTCGCAGGAAGCTTATGCTGATCTACGTATGTAAGCTAGGTATAGAAATATACGTACATAAAGATGCAAAACGATGGAAACACTAGATGAATTAATACTTAAATGATTTGAGGGCGCCACTGACTTTTGAGGGTCGAAGCCAGAAACCAAACGTCCGCTCCTTCCACGAGGACGCGTTCATAGGCCTGCCGTAGGAAGGCTGGCAGTGATGGCTGGGTTAAAGATGTGGGTGGGTTTGGTCGTTAGGAGCTCACGGAGGGTATGATAACTAACTCTGTTCATCATAACCACGGTGTTATACCCGACACGATATTGTACGATCGCCGGCATAATACATAATTCTTTCTATAATAATACTATACTAAGGTCTCTAAATATCAGCTAAACCATAGGCGACCAAACCATTAAACCCGTATACTGGAATAAGAGAGAGTTTTTACGTTAATTAATTAATCCAGTATACATTACGCTGGTTGGGAACAAGGAGACTCTAAACAACGAATTCCCACCAAAGATGAAATAATCTGTCCATAGGACGGTTATCAGTTAACACGTGGTAATTAAACACGGAGCTGCTAGTCCAACACCAGACGGGTGCTCCGAGACACGTGGTGACTGTCGCGGTAGGTATTACGAATATTAAATAATTTACATGCCTAACGCGCATGAGTAACTAGGAAAAACAAAATGCGTTGGTGACGTAGTACTGTATAAAATATTATTAGGGTCATATGAAGATAAACTAATAAATGTCATTACCTGTATATACGGGTTTTTAATCAAAGTGGTCCCGATGGATGTGTTAGTATCTCTCGGGATTATAACAAATATGTATCCGGCCAACGATCGTGCCGTCTAAAGTTGTGGATCCGCTTCCTGATACGACACGCTGAAACGTTCAAAAGGAATACGATTCAATAACTAATTATAAGAATACGAAGCGGGGCTAATTAAAAGGTTCAGCTACTTACATGGTGGCAGAACGATGAACACTTCTTAAATGTTATAAAATAAGTAACTGGTTACGAAAGATTTATATGTCTGGTCTACTCAGCTTGAAACGCACGCCGTATATGAGGCAAGAAAAATGAATTTAATAATGAGACCATGAGTGAATGAGAGGTTGAAACAAGGATGGAAGATTTCTTGGATGCCTGAAGAGACCTAGGTTTCTTCTCGAAACTTCCATTCTAACAAGAATGTTCTAAAAATCTAGATGTATGTTAGCCTAAAGGCTATTGATGTAAACTGCCCTACGAAATAAACAAAAGGGAATAACTGTAATCCAGTAATTAATTTGAGGCGAAGACGCGAGTCAAAACGCGTGCTATTTTAGTGTCCTATATTATGACAAGCTTTATTGCACGGAGATGTTACTTTCATTATCTGTAATCCCGTGCAAAGGGGCGCGGCTACGATCGACCAATTATGGGTCTCAAATTGCACGACATGAACCACGTGACCATAAGGTCCAACGGCGCGAATCTTTCAAAAATGCAACATTGATATTTTGAGGATAATTTCTGTGAGTGGTATCTGTTATACCACGTCACACGTTCACGCTCCCAAGCTTCGCCTCTTCTTTTGCAGGTATGACATGCTTGCAAAAAGAGGAGATAGCGTCCTATCCAGTAACGCTCTTGACCATGGTGCGAACCACGGCCGGGATGTGAGAAGTCATTTGCGAATTTTTCCTATTGGCGACCTCCAAGCTTATCTCCTTTATCCCATCCTAAAACCTGTCGAAACATTCATCGTCCTGGTATTGCAAACGTTTATAGGCAAACGTAACCACTTTCCATCAGACATGTCTCTTTACCCGCTGAATATTATGAGAAAAGCCTTCTAAAAACGAAAATGCCGACAGTCACCACTCGCACAAATCTCATATCTCTTTCATTTCACTTTTATTATGCGGTTTAACAATTGGGTATATCATCTGTAAGTTTACGAGCAGCAGTGAAATCAAACTTTTTAAGTCAAACTCAATTATTATGTTGTAAGCAATTATTATGTTGTAAGCAATTATATAATATATAATTAAAAACTCGACTGCAAAAAATTACAATTTTTAGTACACTTTTTAGGGCATTACTTTTAGTAATACACTAAAAAGGCCGAATCAAGATTGAGCGTAGAAAGCAAATTTAAAATAAACTATAAACAAGTTAAATTCTACTTCGGTTTAACAGACTATATTATGAGCTAGAAGCCTAAATAACCGCATTATGTTTATGTATGGTCCATTTCTTCGCTTTCAATAACTTTTTAAATCAATTTATTACTACTAATTAAATGTGAACATATAACTAGATATTTCTAATTCCTTTATTTTGATACTCTACTTGATAGTTTTTAACTATTGCAACTTACTACTATTCATATATACAACTTACTATTTTGCGCTAATAATTCGACATAGTTTATCAAACACTAATATATAGATACTCGAGTTTTTAAGACGAATATAATGATGCCTTAAACGACAACATCCATTGTTTGTAAGATACCGAGGTAATAAAGAAATTTACAAATATGTAAGCGAATAACATAACCTTTCCTTGGCAATCCGGTAAAAAGTAGTGATTACCGACTTTTTGCGTTGACCGCCAACCACAACCGGCTGACTAGTGTTTCCGCTACGTACCTGCTTCCAGCTTCAGTTGGTGGCATTTTGTAGCTGGCACGTGTAGCCCGTGTGCGTCGTGCCTAACGTTCGATGACTGAGGACAGCTAAATATACGCTTCTCCTTCAACACCAGTCGCGACTAATGATTATACGAATTTCCACTATAACACCGGGATAAACTACGGAGTTTGGTTTCGACGTACATACATTTGTGAAATCGAAGGTTAGAATCTGGTGGGTATTCCAATTTTACATAGATTTGCTCTTCGAGTTTTGAGTTTCAAAAACAGATTTCATTTATTACGAATTAATAGTTATATAGATGTAACACAGTCCCTTGAATTTAGAGTGTGTTTTTTTAGTAATTAGAGACAAGTTTTTATGAACCTGTCGTAACAAGTTCCCACAAATTCCTTGCAGATATTGCGGCCGAGTCTACACACAAGGATTGAATCAACAAACGAATACCCAAAAGTTCATTCATATTATCGTAAAATTTAGTTTGTCTACAGCCACAGATGGTCAGCAGAATCAATATTTTCTCATATTTTGAAAGTACGTTTGGAGTTTTCAAAAGTCATTCTGTAACATAATTCTGTAGAACTTGAAATATAAATAGAACAACAAATATAAAGAAAATCAATTTTAAGCCGGACGTGTTGCTGGGGAGTTTCTTACTGCTTTTTCTCCTTAATAGCAATAACGCGTTGCGAAGCGGTGTACATAGACTAAGACGTAAAATTAAATTTCAAGTTCTATGTATTGACCTTCAAAAAGTGTTCTCTAGTGAAACTTATTTTGAATAAAAACTTGAATTTTGATATAACGTCTGATTTTATCCGAGAAATAGTTGTTTGTTTGACTATTTAGTTTTTTATTTCCTTTCCTCATATTAGAAAGGAAAGCAGAGTATGAAAGGCCTATTTAGGAAATCAAATGATTAGCGTCCTCGCTACGCTCGTGCGCCAAAACGTCTCGTGCCTAAATACGGCACTTTCACCTCCCTTGTAACAATCAACTATTTCTTATAAATGTTTAGGAAGGTTGTAAAGTTATATCGAAGTATTTTTTATTTTACTGCCTCTGTTGTTGAGCGGTCGAAATCTTAGATGGCCAAACTCGCTGGAACGCAGAGGCTCTGGGTTCGATTCCTGGCTTCGTTAATTTCGGAAATGAACTGTCTATTAATTGTCTGTTGTATGTCACCTATAACGCAAGCGTTACTTGCTTAGCTTGAGGATTTGCAATGTCTGTTTTTCTGCCTTTTAATATTATTATTCAACTAGCCGATCCCGCCTGCTTCGCAGGGCGAATGACATAGAATTTTTAAAAACGGATCACGGTTTATTATAAGTGAAAATCATCCGCATGGAGAGCGCTATTTAAGTAGCTAAAAAATTAGGCAACGTTCGTAATTAATTTCTTCCTCTGAGGTTCACATAAAAAAGGTAGTGTAAACATGAACAAATGACTATAGTTGTTTTTAACATAGAGGTTATGTTAAATCATGTTCCTCTTTTATGAGCTAGAAAACAAATGAACAAAGGATAAATGCCTCTCTTTTGTTTTATGGGAGAAAATAAATTAATAAACAAACAAATTGAGAAAACATGGCAAAGGGCTCATAGAATTTGAAAAATATATAGCCTATTACCATCTACAATTAATTCCGCCTCGAATGGTTGTTGTTTCATGCTGATCGGTGCAGTAGTTTTCGAGTTTACCTCGGACAAAGAAAACAAACTTTGCTTATATACATATAGATTACCCATTCAATCAGTTAGTATTATGAAGTTGAAATTGTTGATGGGGGGATCCAGGTTCTGTAGTGCATCAGGTAGTTTGCAGAAGCACGAGTTGACGACTATTACGCTGTTGTTAGGAAAAGAGCTGCCTCGTTGTTCTGCAGGATTCGGGCCATCTCTAACAACATCCTAAAAGTCCTGGCTGACAGGTTTGATGTGCCCGTTCTCAATTGTAACAAAACTCCAGGCTATAAGTTCTACTAACACTTATTTCAAGTATTTCTGTTTTATGTGATTTTACTAAACAACATATGAATTGATATCAATTAATTCGAAATAAAATGATTATTATTAGGCGATATGTATACGTATTTTGAGGCTGTCTAGCAAAAAGTGTTGTCTTTCTACCAATTTATATAGTGACTTGCGCGAGTAGCGACGTAATTCTAGTAGTCCCTTCATCGTCGTTATAACCGAAATATAGAGCGTAAGGGTTTTCTTACGTAGGATGTTAATGACAGATTTTTTAGGATGGAATAGGAATTCTTTATTGCCAAATTATGGTAAATGCTCTAAGATCAGCTGTTTTACCGACCGATCGAGTACGCAGCTAAAGGAGTACTGATATGAATGAAACACGGTAATGTACGGCTGTTGTTAGCCCGTACGTAGAGTGTCTAATAAAAAAATAGCTTTAAAAACAATACAAAATAATCCAATCTCTAAATTCTTCCTTTAACCTATGTCTTTATTCTTTGATGGAAGCAATTTGTTCTAAACCGGGAACAGTTGTTTCGCATCAGATATTCTTGGTTTGTAAAGGTGGATTAGTGGAAATGAAATTAATAATGCCACTTCAATTGCTGTAGTTTGTCAGAACGGTGCATTTTAAACAAGCCAATCAAAGGTAAATGTAGAGTGCACTTGAATAATAAAAGTTATGTTTTTCTCTTTGTTTTGGAAAATCAGAGAAGATCGAATAGATGCGCAAAGGTCCGAAGAGGTGATGAATGAATATATTATAGTTGACAGTAACACAATAGCGTTAACATACTGTTTCAAAGAGTAAAACGAATTCGTCTTACGTTTCTGTTTGTTTGTATATCCGCTAACTCCTAAACCACGCAATTGATTTTCAAGCGATTTTCGCAATGAGTTAGATAATATTGCACTAAAGGATTGTGTATATTAAAAAACCTAATTAAGTTTACATGTAAGTAAAATTGTCATTGTAATATCAGATGTCGTGGTAGTAGTACTCATAACCCTTGCACCACTTAGAACAGAGCAGTTTTCTGACGTAATGTGTATAATAAATAATTAATAAGTAATTTCAAAATCTTACAATCTATAAAGAAGACTCGCGTGACCAAAGAGCTGGCCTATATTTAGGGTAACGCATAAGCGTTGTTACCATACAACGAGGGAAGGCGGCCAGCATTTTGGGAACGCTTCCCACCGACAGCGATTTGGACAATATATTTTTCTTGTTATTAATATGTTTATAGTAGTATAAATGAATTATTATTAACAGCTGAAACATTTAAAAATATAAACCCATACATATAGATTATATATATAAATAAAATTGAAGTGTCTGTTTGTAATGTCAAAATAATAACTTTTTACTAAATGCATATATGAATGTGTATACGGTACTTATACCAAAAAGTCTATTGCATTTTTTGTGTGTCTGGATTTTCCGGCTAATTTATGAAACGACTGAACCGATTTTGATTTAACTTCCACGGGCAGGTGTTACAAGAAGTAACCTAGGCTACTTTTTTTAGGTGGCCGCGAAAAAGATATACACGCGGATGTAGTCGCGGGCACAGCTAGTATAATATATAGTAGGATAAGAAGTTGTATTGTTGAAGTAGTTGTTACTGTTAAGTGTTGTTGTTGAGTGTAGTTGAACTGTTGATCCAAACATGATTGTAATATTTTAGAAAAATAAAAAAGACATTTTATTTAGGACAAAAATAATACGAAGTATTATCAAACAATAAAATAATAGAAACAGAATAAGTCATAAAATTGGACCCAGTAAAGCAATAAATAATGAAAAAAACAAAAGTAACGCAAAAAAGAATAATATAAAAGATTTAAAAAACTACAAAAAGAATATAATTTCTTCACAGGTCTAGTCAGGAAGTGGAAGAAAATAAACGCCTTTATCTTAGCTCAATCAGTATAATATTAGTATCATTAAACTTAAACAAAAAATAAACCGATATTTACGAGTATACAACATAATTATAAACCGAATATTGGTATCACACGGGTGTAAGTGATTATTTATGCGTACAGAGTTTACATATGGCCGTTTTTCTGGACCTCTTCGAAGCTCGCGGCCCTTCCACATCATGAGTAAATGTCCTGCAAAAATAAAACGGGAGACATATGCAAATACTCTTCAGGTGATCAGATATCCGGTGCTGATACTGGACAACGGATTAGTATGGCAATTCAGCACGGAAACGTAGCCAGCCTTCCTTACCCACAGAAGGTCACCTAGGCACAGTATTCTACTTATAGTCTTGAGGAGTTAGGTCGACTGTAACATAAATAAGTCTTTATTTTATTGAATTAGTTTATTATGTCTTAGTTTAAATGCAACCAATAGATTTTAAAAATATGTTTTCAAGCTATTGCAAAGCTTTGAGCGCGGCGACCGAATCAGGAAATTCCGTAACGAAAATAAAACCTAACACCCCCCACTCCGCTTACTATGTAGCTCGACCGAGCTAACGTGTATATATATGGTACGACTGTACGAAGCTCGCACGGATCGAGACGAGCTGCTCTGAAATTGGACGAATACGTAAGCAGCTGTTTGTGCGAAAGTATATAGGTGTGTAGGTATCTATCATATCTTTATAATGCCACATTCACCACATGTGCGCCCCGTAAGTATACATGTAGGTATATATGTATACATAGGTGTATATATGTACAACAGTGAATAGCAGTTGTTGGTGAATAGAATTCTGTACGCGTAAAATTTGTGTATGAAGTGTTTTAAATATGAATAAACAAAGTGCATTTATAAATGAAGAAAGTAATGAAAAATAGTGAAAAAAAATGAGTGATTGCTTAAAAATACTGCATAAATAAAAAATAAATAAATAATTATAAGTTGATAAAAAAATGCTATGCAATAGCTTTACCGCGGCAGTCCCCGAGTGCCACAAGGAGATTTTTCATTACTGAAGCACAGCAGACAGGCTGATTGCCCAACTGTGCTCAATTACAGAGTATTCGCAACACCAGAGGTGCTGCTTATGTGCCGCCGGGCTCAACACATCTGTTGGAACTTTTTAGAATGTTTTATTTTTCATAATTTTATTTTATATGTGATATTATTTCTTTGTTTTTATGTTTGTCACTTGTGAAATTTTTCTGTGAGATCAAGTCCAATGAAAATGTTTTAGATACGAATTTTATTTATTTACGTTTTCGTTATAAAATATATATCACATTAAATAATCCATAACAACATCAAAAAATTTTACGGTGGCATAATCTAGACCAGGAATGGTAGTCATTCAGTCGGGCAAAGGCCTTACTACCTGGCTGTAGGTTGTTTTCCGCGTCTTACGACAGTCCGCATGTACAATTAGTATGCTTTTTCCCGTTTTTGCAAAGATAAATAATTTCTAACATATTTATGAAATGAGATTTATATTAAAATTAATTAGTTAATAATATTTCTATTTGATAGAAACGTATTAAATTCTAAACTGGTATAATAAAGGAAACTTGTAAACTACCTATACTCCTTTAAGACTAAAAATACTGAGCCTAGGTAAATGGGTAAAGTTCGCCAGTTTAATAAATCATTATAATCATAACTAATTATCATTTTTGATGACCACGTCGTCGATATATGTTCGAGGGGGGTTCGATCAAACCATACATTTTGGAAGACAAATATTTTTTCGAATAATTTCGAGAGTTATGTTGAGATTTAACAAAAAAGAACTAGTTAATAACACATTCTTGAGAATCATCAAATCGATATATTTCATCCCTGCTACTCCTGTTAGCAACCACAATCGAAAATGTTTGTAATTGAAAAAGTTGGGTGTTTGATCAAAATGAAGCTATTCACGGATTTTAGCTTGATAAGTAATCAGGTGTATCCCCGACTGTAATAAGTACATTCTGTCAATTTGTATCTGCAAAAACTGTAATGTTCAAGAGATCCTTAATGTAATTGAATGTCTCAACGATAATATCAGCCTATAACTATTAAAGCCAACAAAGAACAAATTAAGTGAATACTAACGACTCTTGAATCAGACATTCTTTCTCTCCAGACGCGTGTACTGGTATTGAACCCATTTCTTCTCCTCCCTTTTCTTTTCTTGTATTATTCAAATTAACGCTGAAAAATTACATAGATTATAATAACTCAAGTTCATTTCCTGAAGGTAGCTGATAGATGCGCTTATCCCAGAGGTATTGTATTAAAGAGATATTTAAAAAAATTATTATTGCAGGAGTTACTACTATTTGTTGAACCAGTACATCCACGGTATATTGGTCATTCGGTCATTGCATACTTTACTGCTGATATTAGAAGTTTCAACCAAATTGAATATATTTTATTTAAAGGCGGAGAAGTGAAACGAAATGCCGCTATATAATTAATGTGAAATAAAATTAATGTGACAAGGATGGCCTAAGCCTTAACGGAAAGTTCCTGCAACGCAGAGGCTCCGGGTTCGATCCCTGGTGTAGTAAATTTCGGAGACGTATTTCATACGTATATATATATATACATACATATGAAAACTCCTCCGAAACGGCTTGACCGATTCTCATGAAATTTTGTGTGCATATCGGGTAGGTCTGAGAAATGGACAACATCTATTTTCATCACCCTAAATGTTAAGGGTAGTCCATCCCTGTTTTTTAATTTTTACATAGTATTTTTTAAATTTTTATGATACAGCATTAAAAAATACATACAACCCTAAAATGTCAACCTTCTACGATGAACCCCAATTTTTTATTCGTTTATTATAAACTTTAATAATACATTGTTATGCTATGTCGGCATATCGATTGAAGCTTATCCGGGCAAGACGACGTCTGCCGGGATAACAGCTAGTATATATATTTATTCATTATTAAAATGTAGTTTGTACTATATGTTATGTATACCACCTTGTGTTGTGTTTCGGCATTAGTGACCAGGATCCAGTCCCTCTTAAGAGAACAGTAGCGCATTTGGTGTCGCAAATGTCCATAGGCGATGGTAACCGCTTTCCATCAAGTAGGCCGTCTGCCTGTCTGCTGATCTCCTGCAATTAAAAAATAAAAAAATAAAAACCATCGCCATTATCCCCTCACCTCAATCATTCCTGGGGTTGTCTGGAAGAGATCTCTTTTTAGCAATAAGACCGCCTTTTGTACATCTTATATATATAAATCTCCTGTCACGATGTTTGTCCGCGATGGACTCTTAAACTACTCAACCGATTTTAATCAAATTTGCACACCGTGTGCAGTTTGATCCAACTTGAAAGATAGGATAGTTTTTTTTCGTTGGAACCGGTAGGTGGCGCTGAGATCGGGTTCTAAATTTTATTTCTTCAGGGCAGGACAACGTCTGCCAGGACAGCTAGTAATTATATATAATTGTAGTCTTCAAGTTCATTTTTGTATTGGTGTATAACAAAGTGTTATCAATTTTTACTCGTATACTTACAATTAATTACTCTAGATAATCAATACTACTATTATAAATGCGTAAGTTTAGATGTATGTTTGTTGCTCAATCACGCCAGAACGGCTGAATGGATCTAGATGAAATTTGGCACAGGGACAGAGTATATTTTCGAATGTGCTATTCGAATAGGATATTCTTTATCCCGGAGAAATGTACACTGTCCGTAGGATAACATTATTACGAGCGAAGCCGTGGGAAAAATCTAACAATATAATAAATCTGTAGAGGGGTCGAGTTTGTATAATGAATACTAAAAAGTTAGGTTTACGAAGTCAAAAAACGAAAACGTCAAGTGAATACTAACGACTTTTGGTTTAGAGGCTCTTTCTCTTTAGAGGCGTAGTTTACTGGTACGGAACTCATTCCTTCCATCATTTCATACCCACTGCTTGGAGGGTTCAATGTTTGCGGATTCGATTTCGACAAGCGAAGGGGCTTTACTTTTTCATCTTTCTCTCGTTGTTCTTGTTCCTCTTCTCTTCCCTCTTCTTTTCGTGCATTTATCAAATTAGCGCTGAAAAATTGGTAAAGTTTAAAATTATTTAAGTTCATAGATTCCTGAAGGTAGCTGCTAGACGCGGTGATCGCAGAGGTACTGCGTAAAAAATGTCTCGCGACCAACATTCATCTAGTAATGTAATGAATATACAGAGGGGTTTGCCTTGTACAATTAATTCTAAAAAGCAAGGTTTCAGAAATACTAGGACGGCCATTTTTGGCAACACCTGTTTATAATACTTCAATTTGACAGCTGCACATAAGGGTCTCGAACAAACTATGTTATTATTGTAGTCGTAACATAAATAGTATATGTAAAACGAATCGGAATATATTATACCCAGTAATTATTTCATATATCACATAACAAGCAAAGGGGTCCTCAATAACCATAACGTCGCATCGACGTCAAGTGAATACTAACGATTCTTGGATCTGAGACTCTTTCTCTCCAGAGGCTCGTGCTGGTGTGGAACTCATTTCTTCCATTGTTGCATTTTCACCTAGTTCCAGTTGAGGTATCCGAACAGTCTCTACTTCTTCGTCTTCCTTTCGCTTTGCTGTCCTTGCGTTAATCAAAAAAAAGCTGAAAAGGTGCCATTGTTCAAATTCATACATTCTTGAAGTTAGATGACAGACGCGTCAATTGCAGAGGTTCTATGTGAAAGAGATTTCGTGACAAGCTCAAGAATTTTGAATGGATAAGACAAAAAAAATAATGAAAATAGTTTGTCGTGTGAATTATTTACAGACGCCAATATTAATAATATATATATACATATATACACATATATATATATATATATATATATATATATATATTTATATATATTTTATTATATATGTATATATATTTTAAACTATCTTAGAAATTATTACTAAATAGAAAACTTCGCGATCCCTCCTAAAGCATCGCTTTTTGCCAGTATTATAAAGAGGTAGTAAAGATTGTGAATTAGGTTGCGGAAAGTAATATCTTGAACTTCTAAACCAACTTTGAAAATGCTTTCATCAGCAGAAAGCTACCTTATTCCTGATTGATATAGGCTATATTTGATTATGAAACATTTTTTACTGAAACCCAACGACGTGGGCTGTCAGCTACATATAATTAACTTACAAAAACATGATAACAATTAATACCAAAATTGCGTTTAAGTACTATTTGATGAAGGGTAATAACTCAACATACTTATCTATACTTTGATACTAATATTAAAAAGAGGTTAACTTTGTGAGTTTGTTTGCAGAAAGTAATTTATTGAACTACTTAACCGATTTCGAAAATTCTTCCACCCGTAGAAACCTACATTATTCCTGAGTGACAAAGGCTGTATTTTGTGTGCGCGTGTGTATACTTTAATAACGTCACTAATTACTAGTGTAATATAATAAAAAAAATGTATATAAAAACTAAAACTAAAAAAACAGTTAAAAAGTCACTTATGAAGTCTTGTTTTTACGTTAATATATTTTTTTTAAATGTTTATTTTTTATATCTAAACAAATTAAAATATAGAAAGAAACCCGTCTCGTTTGGGCTTAAATAAATACTTTATTCCTTGTCGTTCTGCGACCTGATATTCGTTTGGGTTATTTTCAAAAACTAAGTCTTCGTAGCTACGTAACCACGGAGCGCCTACGGCGATTCTACTTTTGTATATTTTGCTCCGTTTTAGTGATACCTGAAAATAATGCCTTGTGTTATTATTTAGTAAAATTTTATAGCCCTATTATCGAGGGTTTCATAACAAATGGGCGTACTGACAAAAGTGCAGTTTTATACAAGGGACAAAGTTGTGAATAAAACAAAACTAGTCGATTGTATAAGGCTGAAATTTGGATTACCCTTCTAATTAGGTACACTTGCATACTGGTATGACTTTCCAAATTAAAACATGCATAGATTTAAAAAATGGCATTTTTGCGTATATGTCAATTTGTTATGAAGCCTTCGATATGGTCTAGATACGGTTGCCTTTGGGACATTGCAACTCTGCGTATTCTACCGACCGTACAATAGGGAGCGTTCCAAGGAACTATTCAGGACGATGCCGTCGTCTTCTTTATATCTCCGCACCGCTCGCCATCAGGTGGACGTTTATCCGCATTTTCTAGCGCCACTTCGCTCATGTACGCAACGTTTCTCAAGAACGTTTCTCTTACTTACCGTGGTGATGTGGAATGAGCTCCCAGCTGAGAATTTCCCACAGCGCTACGGATATGGATGATATGGAGTTTTTTTAAAGGGCCATAACATTTCTCAGAGGCTGGCATCGCGTTAGCGACATCTCTTTCTATTCAGCCATACATATAAAAAAACTTACCACTTTTAGAAACTAATCAATCAAGATATATATTATGCAACATATCATGAGGTTTACGTGAACAGTTTCATAAAAACAACAATATATATGTAGTATTTGTATTTATTCGACAGATGGCAGGGCATTTATCTGTTTGGATGGTAACTACCCCTAATCTAAAGCATAAATAATGCCGCCACATCTTATTTTGGTATGAGATAGACTGTCCTTGTTGCAGAACATAAGCTGCCCTTTGTCGAAGACAGTGACCAGTTAAGTAGTGAACTTAGTGACAAGTTTTGTGCACAGTTAAGTGAAGGAGTAGCGTAGTCTGATAGAAGATGCAGACGATTACACGCGGTAAATTCGAAAGTGAGTACTGCAGTGGCAAGAGGTCGTCTACGCAATATCAGCGACAGTATTATGAGTGAGAAAGCTTATTGTCGGGACAGTGCGTAGTTAGTTGTGCGTGAAGAGGCGACCGGGTGGAGACAAATCGCGTACGGCTGTGTAAGTTAAATAAAAGCTTTTCGTTCAAAATTAGTGTTTCTTTCCAATCCTAAGTGCGTACCCCCGCTCTCACATAACAGAACTAATATCTGAAACCGTATATAAAAAGCTGAAAAATAATACTACTTACCGTAGCTATTTCGATATTCCGATCGATAGGGCGCGGTAGAACTGATGGCACGTCTACCTCGAATAGTTCTGGTCCTCGTTCTAGTTCTGGAATCTCTAGTTCTGGAATCTCTAGTTCTGGTACCTCTAGTTCGGGTAGCTCTAGTTCGGGTAGCTCTAATTCGGGCAGCTCTAGTTCGGGTAGCTCTAGTTCGGGTAGCTCTAGTTCGGGTAGCTCTAGTGCGCGTAGTTCTTGTTGAGGCACCTTTATCATCTCGGAATGCTCATACTGGACTTTAGGATTGTTAGCAGTCGTGTAATATGGCTTATTTAGCATGTAGGACATGTTCTTAATCTTATAGTTTTTAGCTGTAAAAAAATTATACAGCGTAAGGAAAAAAGCGTATATACTGAACAAGAAAGAATATTAGAAGTAGTTTGCGCATATACATAAATTGTATGTGGATGTAGTCGTATGTAGAGTAAAAATATTTAAGACAGCTGTGTGAACGGCAGAACTGATGCCGGTAGACCAATAACCAATTCCCACATTTTCATGTTTGCTTGTAGACAAACGGGTTTCTTTTGATGACGAGTGGTTACTGTCGCCCATGGACATCTACAGCACTAAGAAACCCGGAGCGTTGTCTACCTCGTTGAGATTTAATAAAATATATATCCCTTTTTGATATTTTGAAAGTCATGTAATTATAAATGCAGTTTGTATGACTCAGAGACCACGAGCCATAGGAATGGCCCGAGGTTGAGGGCTGGCGTGGGGGCCATGGGAGGACCAACACGTAGAGGTCCCTTCACAAATTTAATCTAAATGTGGCGTGATTTTGACTGGCGAATGTCCCTGCCTACATACACCATATAAAAATGCTCCCAAAGACAAGCCCCGGTAAGTGTAGGGCTATTCTAGGGAATGAGAACAAAAGGTACTGGGATATGTGGATGAACTGCTTGTTGTTGACTATGGCGTCTGCCAGTCGCAACATTCAAAGAACATAGTAAATATGGGCAGACGTGCGTGGAAATAATACAATTTCCTGCGGCCGGGCGGCCTGTCGTAAGAAGCGACTAAATAACCCACAGCCATGTGGTAGGGCATTTCGCGACTGGATTGGCTACCATTCCTGGTCTAAGGCATGTACCGTAACAACTTTGAGTTGTGATATAAAAATATTACTTTAGGTATTTGTAATGCAAAGACATAACGTGGCCAGCGAGAAACAGTTTACTTGCTTTTTTTTAGGGTCTGGCCGCAGACGTGTCGCAGGCGGCCCGTTTGGGCGCAGCCTATATGACCTGATAATCATTAGTCATCTACAGTATGAAGAATATTTTTTCTCTTTCATATTATTATATTTCAGGCATTAATATTTAAGACGAGTAATCGCAAGTTTACGTTGAACGTAAGACGCTATAATCCGGTCGTGTTATCTAATAGAGCATAATAATTATGTAGACAAGTCTGTTTACTTTACATTGACGGCGTACATTTAATGTGGATCTTTATGTAGGCCGAAAAATATGAGAGCAGCAGTTTGCCTAAGTCATTTTATAGTTTCATGGCCATTATGGTATTCTTATAAGAATATAATCGTACTTAACTGTACTTAAATTATTCAAAATATGTCTATTCTTTGTTTTCATCGTGTTCTAATTATAAATAATGTTAAATGTTAATTAGTTATTTTTTCTTCTGTGAAGGTGACGTCACTGCGTGGCACTTGGCAGCATTTGCTGAGTTAGGGCCTGTTTAGGGTTTCTTTTTTTTTTTTTTTTTTTTTTTACATGGGGAAATGCGTTGCCGCACCGTCAGCCGCGCGGGGGATCATGCGCGGCTGGTGTGTGGGGCTCCCCGACGCCGATTCAATACGACCGGCTGCCGGTATACCCACTAAAACCCCATGGGAGCCTTCCTTCCGCCTAGCGCCGGGGTCGCGGTACATGCGTGAGCTTAACCCGCAACCCCGGCAGCGGCCGGCCGCCTCGTAAACAGAGGCGGCCTCTCCTGTGTGCGGGCCGGGGGAGATGGTGGTCCCCGGCCCTGAGAGGGACGCGCGGCTACCTCTCGCGCCCTCTCGCGGCATTAGTGCGGGCGGAGGTCTATTTTGATCCCCCAGACCTCGACGCCCGCTGCCGCCGGGAGGGGGAGGCTGCAAGGAATACTCCTGCGCCATCACCCCTCCCTCTCCTTCCTCCTCCCCCCGCCGCCTCGCGCACTCAGCAGCGTCAGCGGCGGGGGGGAGTGTCTTCGCGATGGAGGGGGGGGAGGGGGAGGCTGCGGAGGATTTCTCCTGCGCCATCACCCCTCCCTCTCCTTTCTCCCCCTCCGCCGCTTCGCGCTCGTAGAAGCGTTAGCGGCGGGGGGGGGGCTTCGCGGCGGGGGGAGGGAGAGGCTGCGAAGGATTGCTCCTGCGCCAACACCCCTCCCCCCTCTTCTTCCACCCCGCCCCCCCCACCGCCTCGCGCAATCGGCAGCGTCAGCGGCGGGGGGGGCCTCGCGATAGGAGGGAGGGGGAGGCCGCGAAGGATTTCTCCTGCGCCATCACCCCTCCCTCTCCTTTCTCCCCCTCCGCCGCCTCGCGCTCTAAGCAGCGTCAGCGGCGGGGGGGGGCTTCGCGATGGGGGGAGGGGGAGGCTGCGAAGGATTGCTCCTGCGCCAACACCCCTCCCCCCTCTCCTTCCTCCCCTTTTCCCGTCGCCTCGCGCACACAGCAGCGTTGGCAGACGGGGTCGGGGAGGATAGGTCGCCTGTCAGGAGGGCGGTGGTGGGGTGGACATCACCACCGCCGTCCTTGACAGCCAGCGGAGAACACCTCGACGCTGGCGGTCGCATCGGAAAGGAGGGGTATTTGGGGAGGAGGTTTGGTAAGGAAGGGCAGGCATTGGGATTTGGAGGCGGAAAGGTGGGACACCACTATCACGGAGTGAAAAGGGGAATGTGACAGTGGCCGCTCGGGGCCCCGGGGACGCATCCCCTTGTGCCGCTACCTGGACGGGGGGGAGAAGTCCAGGGCGGCACCCCCTGGGGATAGGGTTTCTTACCTTTACTATAATATATAGTATGTTACTATATTTTAACCGATTGCAGAAACTATATATTATAGAAAAATTATACAATATTAATGTACTATATTTTCATTGCTAATTCAATTATCACACTTTGTATTCAGATTCATATGATTATTTTAAAAATAATAAATCTTTGGTGGCCAAAACAAAAAATACTGATAAATAAATGCAACAATAAAATAAATGTAAAATAGAATAAATAATGCAAAAACAATGTGTACTCTTTTGTTTATTTAATAACTAGCGGCCCCGACAGACGTCGACTTGCTCTGAATAAATAAAAATCTAAGATCCGATCCCAGCACCACCTACCGGTTCCAATTGTGGGTTTAAACCATTCGGGGACCCACTCAGACATACAAAAACAATCATCAAAATCGGTCCAGGTGATTAGGAAGATTCAAGAATCCGATCTCAGCGCCACCTACCGGTTCCAAGGGCATAAAATTTATCATATGTCTGTCGCCTGGTTCTAAGCTACCTCCCGACCAATTTTCAACCAAATTGGTAGAGCCGTTCCTGAGTTACAAATAGTGTAACTAACGCGAATTTCTTTTATATATAATACTAGCTGTCCCGGCAGACGTCGTCCTGCCCGGTAAAAAATAGGGGTTGATCGTAGAGGGTTGAAAATTTAGGGTTGTATGTATCTTTTAATGCTGTATCATAAAAAAATAGAAATTAAAAATTTTGTCTAAAAAATAAAATAAAAAATTTAGGGCTGGACTACCCCTTACATTTAGGGGGATGAAAAATAGATGTTAGCCGATTCTCAGACCTACCCAACATGCATACAAAATTTCATGAGAATCGGTCAAGCCGTTTCGGAGGAGTATGGCAACGAAAACTGTGACACGAGAATTTTATATATTAGATATAGATATAAATTAGTTATTAGGTTTATAAATTGAAAATTAATACTGTATAACTAATGCCCCTGGAATGCTTTCTCTTGCCCTGAAAAATAAAAATGCACAACCAGTTTCCAGCATTTGCAAATCTACACCATCCAAGGACCCAAACTCACATTTTTTATTTGGGAACCGTTTGCATCACCACCTACAGATTCAAAATGTGAATTTAAACCAACCCGGGACCCACTCAAACACATACATACACACACAAAGTTTCTTGAAAGTCAATAAAACCGTTGTTGAGTTTTGGCCATAACGAACAGCAATTTATTTTTATTAGTAAACAAATAAGATGTAATTTCAACATCTACGTATATAAAGTTACAACATGGCTCACCTATCTCGTATTATTGTCCTTCCACGTTTACTTTCCGCAATGGAACTCGCAACTCAATAAATTAACTCAAATATAAACGTATAACTCTTGAAGTTGAATTTTACACAGCGTTAAACACCTATTTCAAGAACGAAATAATTACATCTATATATATTAACAAGACAAACGCGTTATTACTCAGTCGTTGATATAAAACTACAGATTTTTGGTTTAACTACGTTTCCATAACAGTTTAAATATTCCACACGAAAGTTATGACCGACATCTTGAAAATATTATTGACTTACAATCAATTTTACAAATTATTCGAAACTACCTTCATTTTTTTTCACAAAACAGTACTGGCAAGTAACAAGTAGTAGTATACGCCACAAACAACGGCAGGCGAGGGAATCTTAATTCATACATCTTATTGATGTATAAATAAGTCTTCGTGTTGCTCAACTGAATTGTAGGTCTGCAACAGAGTTCTTATGAAAACTCGAAAGTCCGCATTTCTCACAAAATAATATAATTACTACACAAAAATTATGAATATCCTATTGTTCGATTTATGGTAATATTATACATTTTTAGGAAATAAACACAATTCAGCACAATTTCAGTTTCCGCCAAAAAAACACAGTATTGGATGAATTGAAAACTACGTACGTTGTTTTTTTTGGGATTATGACTTGGCAACTAGGCCGGAATATTTCGATTGGGAGGTTTCTGAATATTGTTATTCACATATAAAAAAACAAAAATAATGTTTGTTTTAGTAGTAAAAACTTATTGTTAGATTGATTTAAAACAACAATGATAATGGAACCGGCCATCAGAGAATTTAAGCGTGTTTTTGGCGGGAGTTTGAATGGTAGTATGTTTTGTGCAGTTCTGCGTTTTTTAAAAAGAATAGGCAAGTGCTTGGAAGTCTGCGCATATTATTGTTTCTTGATAGTTTTCCGAGCATATAATGGTTTTAATTCATCACTTATTTTACTGCTTCTGCTGGAATAATACTAGTGTTTGTAAAAATAAATAATATAGGGGAATATAATATGTATATACACGAGTACATTTGGCTACAGTCGCTAACAGTAGCATTATCCTAGATGGAGCAGGGACATCGGTGTTTCTCTAACTTCACGACCGATTTAGATTATTTTTTTTGTTACAACTTAGGACATAGGATTGGTTTCATTTTAATTTAAAAAAAATGAGCCAAAGCAACGCGTAGCCGTTCAGCTAGTATATATATATATATATATATATATCCCTCTAATATATAAAATTCTCGTGTCACAGTTTTCGTTGCCATACTCCTCCGAAACGGCTTGACCGATTCTCATGAATATATATATGTATATATATATATATATATATATATATATATATATATGTATTATACATGTTTGCAAGTGAGGTGTGTAAGAATAAGCCTGAATGGCGCTCAGTTGTTCGTGCCTACCCCGCAACGGACCTGGCGTGAAGTTATGTATTAATTTATATACATGTTATCTATCTATGTATTTTATTTTAATTATTTATTATTATGTATGTATGTGTGTAAGTATATACTGACTTTCACTTATGTATATTATATACATTTATTGTGTTTTTAAACTTTAGTTCGCTTGTTAGCTCACAAATGAATTCAGATAAACCTTTGTTGTTGTTTTGTATTATTGATATGCGCTGTTGGGTTTTTTCAATAAATAAATAAATAAAATCGCTTATTTCACAAGTGGTCGTATTAAGCGATTTGTCTTATAACAATCTTACATCAGTAGCACAAAATACAGTTTACACCACTAATACTCGAAATACATCACTCAAATAAAGTTATTAATAGACATAACGTTTAACAACAAAACGTAATATTTAACCCTAAGCTCCGTGGCATGAAATAAGATCAGTCACGAAATAAGTTCCTAAGATGATTTGTAAACTGTAAACATTGGCTCGAACAATAATAAGCACTGAAAGTGATACACCAGCCGTGTATTCATTCCGGACACGTTTAGTTGCTAATTCCGGAATATTCCGGACTTAGCATTATGTGCATTTCGCTTTATTAGTGTTATGTTACTTAATTCCCAGTTTTGAGTTTCATATGCATAGTTTATGTAGTCTTTCCTGTTACCAGCGACTATGATAGTGTGGACTTTATTACTTACTGACTTACCTGACTGGATGGCTACCACCCCTGGTCTAGACCATGTCGCTATAACAATTTTGGGTTATGTTCCGTAATTAGTGGCCAGGTTCCAATCTGCCTTAAGAGGGCAGCAGCATATTGTAACACCTTTGGTGTTGCAAATGTCCATAGGCAATGGTAACCCCTTTCCATCCAGTGGGCCGTCTGCTTTCTGCTGAACTCGTGCTATAAAAACACATGCACACCTAGAGTAGAAAAAGCACATTTACTACCTGCCTACCTAATTTCATTGAAACTGTTTTACGACTATTTTCTTTTGTTTACTTTATGTTTAAAATACATAATTAGAAGTAGCCTATTGTGTATTGTGATCACTGCCAGGTGTCTCGTATTTAAAATATAAGCTGGTTCTAAGAAATCTCCAAGCGGTCGAGCTTTGTGTCAAGACATATTTGACGGTATGAAGCAATGCGGAGACGAAGGGGTGCGGCAGTCAAGCGAGTATTACGATACGAGCAAGACGTAGATTCGATGAGCGATATAGTGACGCACTTTGCGCATGTTATTGAATCGTGCCGTTTGTACTAGTGGTGTCTAGATATATTTGTACTTATGTTATACGTGTTTGATTAGTTCAAATCAATTCTATAGTAATTCCAACGGCATTTTAATTTGAGTCCTGCGTAACTCGTAACAATATTTATTTCTAACTAGCTGTCCCGACAGACGTCGTCCTGTCCGGAAAAGCTTAAATCGATATGCCGACAGCAGCGCCACCCACCGGGTCCAATTGTGAACCAACTCAGAAACCTTCTCTGGCTCATGCACAACAACTTTGCTAAAGATCTCATGATCAAATGTATAATTGACGATTCTATAAAGGACATACAGAAACATTCGTTTTATATATATTTCTAACTAGAAGCAGGTATATAAAATTTTGTGCCGCTCACCTTGAAAATGACGGATTTTGATACAAGTCATCATCATTATCATACCATTTATACCCAGTTAAGGCATGAATTTTCAAAAAATCCTCTCTTAGTGCGCACCTGTAGTATAGAAAGTGTCCTCATGCAAATTTTCACGGTGTTAATCCCAGTGATTTGGGCTGTGCGTTGCTGTCAGCCAGTAAGGTCATGTATAATATACTTTTTTAAATTTATTTTCAGTAAAAATAAAGTTACAAGATTATACGCACAGTTACTTTGCCAAACTGCAGCGCTGCTTGTCGGCAGCGTTCTCGTAGATCGCATTACATTAGGGGGCGTCCATAAATTACGTTAGGTGTTTAAGGGGGGGAGGGGGTCGAGTCAAATCTCATCTAATCTTACGTTGGAGAGGGGGGGGGGTCTCGGCAAATATCACGCAATTTTTTTTCTGATTGAAACAACAAAAAAACTATTTTGGTCCATTTAATCCAGATTGTACATGCTTAAGATTTAATCTTAAGCGTAATCGTAATACGATAAAATTCGTTTACTAATTCTTTCGAAAGAAAATAATTTCATTCATGCTTCAACGTTATTAGAGTAGGTATTCTTTTTTTAATCACAGTAGTTACGATTTAATTATTGTATTGTTAAATTTTTATTACACTTATAATTAAACTCTCAGCAATATTGATTACTAGTCTTAACTAGTCGTAAATAAAAGCACGAAGCAAATTTGTTTTTTCTTTTTACAATAACAATCCCACGCGTTTGCGTAAGAAACTCACATTTTGAAAAATCTCACGTGAGATTGGGGGATGGGGGAGGCGGTTGAATAAAATCTCACGACATCTCACCAGGGCGGGAGGTAGGGGCAGAAAATTTAAAAAAACATCTCACGTAATTTATGGACGCCCCCTTATACCTTATAACTTTCGTGTAGTGAAGTACTTATACTTTTTTAATTCAATTAATGGATTAAGCAATTTTATTATCACTGTTATCTAAAGTACATATTATTATACACAAAATCCATTGTAAAATCATTTAAAACGTTTCCATTGATTCCTTAATATACTTGATATAGTTCCATTGTACACAATTAGAATAATACTAGTTCGTAAGTTTTCTGTAATACATACATACATATATAACTTCACGTCAGGTCCCTTGCGGGGTAGGCACGAACAACAGAGCGCCACACAGGCCCATTCTTACACACCTCAATTACTTCTTTGACATTCATAGCTCTTGTCTTTTCTGTAATAATGTACAATAAACTGTTATCTATCTATCTATATAAGTGTGTGTGTGTATCAATTAATATTTTCTTAAGTTTTCGCTACTACATGATAAAACTACGTTGCACGGTTTGAAGCGAGGTAAGTGATTTGATTTTTATGATTCCTACGTTTCAGCCACTTTTCTATAGTCGGATGATGATCCCGGAATACAAATATTTATGTCAAGTATCAATGAGTATTGTTAAAGTTTTATTTAGCCTACCGCCAACTAGTTCATTTTAATTATTTAATTTTATTTATGGTTATTATTTACTCTGTGTGAGCCTAGTCTATTTATCTATTAACACACTACGTGTTGTGAAGCGGTGGTAAATTAGATTTCATTTTTGTCTTCAGTGATCACGCCTTCGAAAAGTGGCCAAAACGTCGGAATAATACAAATCAAATAAATTATCGCGCTGAAAACCCGTTAAGACGTAGTTTTATTATGTATAAATTAATTTTTCAACACACTTGCTCATAAAGTGGCTCTATGGTCACCGCAATTAGGCACAGAATGACACCCATAATCAAACGGTGACTATAAAAAATTATAACTCACTAGTGAGTTATAGATTTTTTTTTAAATTTTATTGGGTGAGTTGCTTTGTTCTTAAAAAAGTTTTTATTAAAAAAAAAGATCGTGTTCTATAGAACAAATAAATTAATGTTCCTATTGCTTGCCCCACTCATGCAACTTCTTATTTAAATAGATAATTTTAACTCTTACGTGTTTAATAAATAAAACTTTCACTCATATATAACTTTTTTTTTCTCTGTAATAAAAGAGAACTTTAAATTCCCCATTTTGTACGTGGCAGAATAGACGCAAACCCTATGCACGGAAAATAAAAAAAAAACCTCATCCCTTTAGTCTGTGGCCGATCGCAATGCGCGCGCATAGGAAAACTGATATTTTTTCCCGCCAAAGCGAAACATTTTTCACAACTCGTTTTCACTGTTGAAATTATAGTTATTTATTGATTAAAATTTCTACAAGTACTAGTTACGAAGAAAATGATTTATGTTGTACACCGCCCGATATAAGATGTGAAGCCCTTAACGTTATGGAAAGTTTACTACCTGAAAACTCCAAGGAAAAATATCTATTTTATCCACTAAATAAAATGAGTTTTTGTTGTTATTTTATTCACAAGTGTGTTGAAAAACGTCGTATGATACACGTATGTATTGATGATTACCGTCCTCGGCTCTCTTAAGACCCTCGCCTACGGCTCGACTCTCAATGGCGCCTCGGCGGTAATCACCAATGTTACACACTAGTACCATAATGTACTATTGTAATAACAAACTCGGATTTCTTATGTTTTCATCATGTCGTCTGTCTGTCCATGCCTATTATCAAGCTTGTTTCCTGTTATCATCCTGACTAATACTTAGTTTCAGCAACTTTCATTAATCTCTTCCTAAAACGTAAAGTCTACCGTGATCCCATTGATTTTATCTCTCTGATTGGTCCTTGGTAGTAGCAAAGTCAGAGCGGGCATTATCAATGCCGAGAGTCGCCGACACCGAAGCCGCTAATTGGCACCAATCAATAAACTTGGCACAAACATCGATTGACGATGTCGCATACTCCATTAACCGGGAACTCCTCTGGCTCGATGCTTACACAGAACTGTAGTCCAGTCAAACACTCGCTACACGCGGGCAATAAGGTGTGGAAGTAAGACAGCGCCTGCGTCTCTCTTTGTCCCACTTACAGGCCTAATAGAAGGCGTAGTGATGCACCTGTGTAGTGTCGATAAGGTATGGTTATCGATAAACACAGCACGTCTCTCTCCCTAGTGTACCGATTATTTATGGCACCGAGCTGGACTATAAGTTGGAATCCGTATAAATGAGACGGAGACGCTTTCATAAATTATTGGGCCCAGATTGTGAAAAGGTGAAAGTGATTTTAAGATTTCGTCGTCGTAAACGTACCACTAATAATACAACTTTTAACTAACTATACAACTATTTTTCAATATTTATATAATAATTATCTTATATAAAGCTGAAATTTGTTTATTTGATTGCTTGAACACGCTAATCTCAGGAACTACTGGTCTGATTTGAAAAATTCTCTAAGTGTAAGAAAATAATAAATTACAACTCGACTGAATTCAAAAGTAAAGCGATTCATCTGTTATATTCATATGACTGTCATTTTTAATTTAACATGTTGTATTTTATCTGATCATTGAAAAATCGGGATATAATAAGTAACCGACATATTAACAAGTGTACCTTCGGTACAAAACGCACGATTTTCTCACAGTATATATTAATACTAGTAAACTCATGCTATTAATTTTTATAGAAAATCCGTTAGCATTGCTCTAGTTGAAAGAATCATCAAAGTAGATAAATCGATTAATTACTAGAAAATGTATTTTTTAACTTACTTCAAAAATGTAAGACCTTAAATGATCCGTATATCATTTCGAATTATAGTACATACTGCCATGTCGTAAAATTACCAACCCATTTGAATGGGTCCTGAACGACTGAAGAAACGTGAACAGTACAGTGGCGTGTCGCCAACGCATTTCCTAAAATTTGTCTGTCTAGGCCGCAGACTCTCTTCAAGTGTTTATATATCGTAGACCACTCGCTATGTTTTTCGATTTTAGTTACCTAGTCGAGACAATAATAAGACATGAATTAAGTGTAAATAGTGTAATATGTCTGGGCGGTGCTTTGGAACAACTATTAGTAATTATACTGTGAAACTATTCAGGGACGTCATATGGTAAAGTATGTCGTACTTATTTATTTGTTTGTCCATATAATCAGACTTTGACGGTTACATATGTGCTAAATGGATATGTAAAGAATTTACTTTCGGATCATAATATCGTATGTAATTTTATTATTAGGCAACTTCTATAGTAGCAAGCAGAATACAACATATTATGTTGAACATACACACAATTGCATTGTTCACTTCCCTCGTTAATATTCATTACTGTGCGAAATTGTACCCGGGTTCCCGGGAGAACAGTTTTTGAAAGTCATACATCGTCGTCAGCTAATCGCAGTCCACTGCTGGATGTAGGCCTCCCCAAGACGCGCCACTCATCCCTGTTCTCTGATTTCCTAATCGTCAACTTGCTTATTTTGCGAGCTATGTCGGTTACCTAGGTCCAGAGATCCTCATTTCTAATTTTATCCATAAGTGATACCCAACATAGCTCGCTCCATAGCCCGTTGAGCGACTTGGAACTTGAGGACCAATCCTGCAATCAGTGTTCATATCTCGGCCCCGTAGGTCAGGACGGGGAGGACGCACTGCTCGAAGACTTTTGTCTTCAAGCATTGCGGAATGGTCGACGACAAGACTTGACGAAGTTTACCGAGTGCTGCCCAGCCCAACTGAATCCTTCTATAGGCTTCCCCCTCAAAGTGGTGCCTGCCGACCTGTATTTTCAAAGTTATACATATAAGTTAAAATTTTAAGAATCTTTCAGGTGAAGAACCGGCAATTGCTTCCCCAGAAACACGTCTAGCTAAGAATTCCTTTCTTCATAATATTTTTTTATCTAGACTTATTGCTGGGGAATTATTTATCTTATGCTCTTTTTTAATAAATACAGAAAAGTGTACAGTTAGTTTTCGAAGAATTAATGGAGTTGTAGCATCTGTGTAGGTAACTACCGTCTTGCTTAGTTCTTCCTCCATACAATTTCGCTGTGTTCTGGAAAGAAGGGCAGGATATGATATAGAGTTACTGCCACCGAGACTAGATACATTATATTTCAAGACGGATAACACATGGCGAAAGCCTGAAATGTGCTAGGCGAAATGTTACCTCTAGAGAGAATGACTCTTCTCCTCATTTGCCCATCTGACCTACCTGAAATATATATAGTAGTATACCTGAAATATACATAGTGAAGAAATCACATTTTACCCAGTGAGTGCGTACTATAATATAAATTTTAATCTGAACTATATGGTGTACAAACTGTAGAACCCGTTAGTTAAGAATTTTTTTCTTCTTTATGTCTGTTTATTTGTCTTTTCTATCGTTTCTAAGGGACAATAACACTTTTCTTCTCAAAACTTATTGCGTAATACACTTTTTAAATGCTATTTATTACATAACTGTCTTAATTATTATTTACTGTCTATAAATGCCCCCATACTATTAAAAAAAATGGCACATAAACACACATTGTATCCCCAAGCTCAGCAAGTTACGCTTGCTTTTAATAGAAATTGAGTTACATCGATATGTAATTATGCCCAACACTTTTGTGTATTGGCAGCACTTCTTTCTTCCGGCTTCCGTGTTATACTGTCTCACAATAACTTGTGGGATATTGTAATTGAAGTATTAATATATTATATATTAAGATAACTGAATGTAAATATTTTTCTCTGTCTGTATGACGACATTATAACTAGAGATGCAACGAATACTGGGTTGGCCGAATACAGAATATTCGACGTAAGATATGTGCAATTCGCGCGTATCACCTTATTATCGAAATAATAATAAAGTGAAGTATTTTTTTACGAATAATAGGGGCACATAATTAAAAATATGTTTTCTTATTGATATAATATTTTGTAAAGTGGATAATATTTATTGTAAATTTATAATTTTTAATAATGCTTATTATGAACATTGTAACATAATTATTTTGAGACTTACATACTGTGTATATTTATATTCAAACAAAAAATATTTTAGTTCTTGAAATAATATAAAAAAATAATAATGTTAACCAATAAATGTATTTAGATTATTTTTTTATATACGTATATATGTATAACTATTATATTGATGTATGCATTCAATTTATAAATTAGTGGAGGTATGTATATTTAAATTGTCCAGTCCTATCTTTTTTTCTGCTCCACCTACTGCCTCGGAAGAAGGGGAGTGTGAGAATAAGGCTCGAAGCCCCCGGACGCGCCATCTTTCGAAGTTCGGTGGGTTCCCATATCATTAAATGACTTAATTTTTTTGTTTTAATTTATAAAATAAAATCTTTCTAATAAAAGACGGCAATTTTATTTTGTTTCATTTCGATATTGTTCAGTTTCCACAAGCTATGAATATCAAGTCCCACGTAAACGTTGTGGTGCCTATATCTGAATTAAATAAATTTCAACCGTCTTGCTTCTATGTAAAATTTCATCGAAAACGGAGAAAGCCTTTGACGCCGTGTACAGACAGGCCCAAAAACGCCTAACGAACACATTTGCTTGACTCATATGTACACGTTACGTCGAACCTTCGAAAACAGGGCATGGCTATGTTTAATATTGTGAAAAAAACATTTTTAGAATTCAAATTCATCTATTTCTGTAACTAAATTTAATTATTTAAAATAAACTAACTTTTAAATAAATTAAAGTAGTGAAAATAACAAACAATATATGAGTCGCAAATCGCCAATTTCTGTAAACTTATTTCTAGGCCTTAACACGTCTAGACGTTTAATAATGACCTATCTTAATCATAATAGTTAAAATGAGGGCTACATGTCTTTTGGTGGCGGTGGCTGCTCTATACTCTGGGTTTGTATGACACACCACAAAGCATTTTGGGAACTAGTATCAAAAAGTTTGTGATTTTGTTTAGTGACGTTTTGTCAGTGGGAATATATTGAATAAATCACAAATTAAAGTCAAATTATCGATGAAGTTATAATAATGTCATTTGCTGTCTTTATTATTTATTAAACCCAATTTATGTACAGATTATTCAGTTGCTAATTCTCATAATAAATTAATAATGATTTGAAGGAAAAAGTGGGTTTAAAATGATATGTGGGTAAAATTGGTGAAATAATATAATTGTAAGGAAACTTTTCTTTGCTGTGTGAAAGTTTCCAGATCTCGATCTAAAGACTAATAGAATAATTTTTTTATCAACCTCGATCTTACTCGATTACTTTGGTGTTTTCTTCACGCAGCGTATCAGCGAATGTCAACGAACGATAGTTGGCCTGCGTTGGACCTGTGTATACGCGGCATGGGAGCTGGTATCGATCTGGGGATGAGGCAAAGGATCAAACCCTCCCGTCGGCTGGTATTGGGACCCGGAACGTGCCATGAATGTGTCATCGACGATGCCAACTATTCGCTCCTTGAGAATCTACGAAGAATTTCTTCTTTAAGATTTTCAAGTATTTTAGATGCGTTGTCTGAAGTGTCCATTTTCATAAAGTAATATAATAATGGGGTCACACCTACGATAATGTAATACTTATAGGCTGTTTCACGCATATGTGGTGTAATGCGACATTGTGTTTAAATGTTGTTTGTCACCTCTTACGAAACTGTTCGCCCATATTTTTAAAGGGATTGGGATACCCGTGTCCAGCAATGAGCTGTTCTTTAGTCGTATATTTGAAGTTCCTGAAAAAAGCCCTTGTTAAACGTATTGTCTAACCACGACATAGATTAAAATGTAGTGAAGATGCCTTAGGCAAACCGACCTGTTTATGCAATATAAGTACACTGGCAGTCAAAATTTTAAGACCACTTTATAAAAATGAAAAATCATACATGCGATTACTTTACAAGTATACATAATAAAACATTATTATGTGTATCGAAGAATGTTTAAAAGGTAATTAAGTACTATATTTGATCATGATGATGAGTATGATACACTGTTACGAAATCTATCAATGATTGTCAATGTGAGCCAGGTGTCGTAGTAATTGTTTTAATTCTATGAACTACTTAAGATTAATTGTTTTGCTTTTGTTTCGGACTGACACATATTGGCGGTCTCAATATAGTCTGGGGTACTTTTTTGGCCATAAAATAAATGGAAAACGAGCATCATAAACGAATTCTATAGTAAAATGCCGTTCTTTAGGGGGAATGCTAATTTGAAAATAGCTTTTTTCCTAACAAAGAAATGGTCTAAAAAAATCTTAATTAATTAATTAATTAATTTAATGTTGTTTAGAAGAACAGAGAAAAAAGAAACGATAAAACCATGTCACAGCCAACTCAGAGTTCTGATATCATTCTAATGGAAATTTTATTGAAAGTGCTTGATAAAAATATTCATGATATTCCAGATGTCTTTATGGGAAGACATGTGGGAGGCTTTTCAAGGAAGCTGGAATAATACTGCACAATAATAATAATACTGATGCTGAGTGAGACAAATTAGAAAGCGCAAATTTTTTTGATGAAAAATCTGTTTGAAATAGAGAAAACAATTGTTCTATAAGTCATTGTTATTTCGTAAATATCTTTATATCTTTAACTTGCATTTTGTCTTCGCCTTGCTGTTACAGCTGAAGTATTTGTTTTTTTTATACATTTCAGAATGTCGAAGTTTTATCTTATTTTCTGCTTTAATTAAGTTCGCCTTAAACTTTTGGCAGACACTTTACGTAGCATAGTCTTGTAAAATTTTAAAACAGTTATATTTTCTGTTTCAGGTATGTCTTTGATAATAGCTGTAAACGGTAAGAATTACGGTTTTTAATTTAGTAGATTGTTTAAATACCTTCAATTCAATGGAATTTTAGCAGAACCGTTGTGAATTCAACTTTTAAATACTTCAATCAATAGGAAATAACGAAGTATAGAACAGTGTTGGCAGGCACCATGCTAATTCCCAGCAGTTACTGGTTTATTACTTCTAGTTTGTATGCTACCATAGTTATTAACTTTAATTGAAATATTACTCTACCCACATTGAATTTTGTTCTCCAGTTCGAATTGTCTTCTGAATCCATTATTGTGAATCTCTTTTATTTCATATTTTTTTCATTGGCTCTAATACCTTGGGCATTGATTTTCATTGTCATAGTAACATAATATTTACTATAATTTTAACGCACTTATTTTATTAGTTATATTATAATATAATTTACATTTAGCATATATCCAATTTCTAAGAACACCATGTAACATCGGATCAAAATCGCTTGCAAATAAATATGTGGAATTTAAAAATTTATCTCAGAAACTCCTTCAGCACAATCAATTAATTTTACATGAGTTTAATTGCTAGTCAAGTGATTTTCATTTAAGTTGATTGGAGTGTTTTTATTGCAATGACACTCACAGTTGATTGATTCCCCCCCCCACATTTCCGCACCTACAAAAAATCGTACTGTATATAGCGATACGTTAGTTATATTTTAAGCAATCTCCAATAGCGTGGCGTGTTATTACTTTTTCAATTCATCCACGAATTGATACGAGACCTTGATTAAATACAAACTGTAGATAGATGAATAGATAACACTTTATTCTACATCAAGGTGTGTCAGATGAATAATTTTATGTTATGAAAAAGTGAGCATGAAATGAAGATTGTTATTCCCTGAAGTACGCAAATATGAAACTTCTCACTCGATGGAAAGAGGTTATCGTCGTCTATGGGCATTTGCAATACCAAAGCCACCAATGTGGTGCCGGCATCGAGTATACTTATGTCTCTTAACGACAGGCTAGCCGGTTGTTTTAGCCGATAGGAAAGAAGCGGTCGGAGGCACCGGTAACTCCTCCTTTAAAATATCGATGAAGTAGGGTAACCCCTTAGGATAGCTATGCGTACAGGCGTCACGGTTATGTCTACGGCACTAGTTGCCATTGTACCTCATAAAAGCGAGGTTTAGGGACCAATGTTTAGGTTTAGTGGATAGCCTGACGGTTGGTTTCTCGTGACTTCTTCCACTCGGAAGATAGAGTAGAGGATCAATCGTTAGGAATCCCACACGCCCACCGGTATCCATCAGTGTCAGTGTAGAAATGCAATACCTATGTGTTATTCAAAAGAAAGCCGTCCTACTGCAGGAGTCAGTAAACCTTCTCTGTTCTTACACGTATATAAACCAATTACATTTTGATGTGTGTAATTTTACAGTAAAAGTAGAGTCTTTTAAAATTCATACACAACCTTTCTGTCAGCGCAATAAGTACTCGTAATCTGACCTACTTTTGTACCGGCTATAAGTCCTAGAAATCCTTTGTTTGGTTCAATGGTTCGATATTCACAGTCACGCCATACCCCAATGCTGAGGTTTTGGAATGCTATTCGATCTATGTGGGGATGCCTTAGGAGTATACTTCTTTAAAACCATTTCTGTAGTGTTTTAGGATGTCGATACTTAATGTTGACAAGAAAGTCTTCGTAGTAGCGATAAATATCACTCCCGATAATTAATGATGACGTAGTGTATGTATATTATGGATTAATACGAGTATAATATTATATAAAAACTAGTCTTGCTACTTTGACGTAAAGTTAGCATGGTTTTTAAAACCTTTTTGATACCTACTACCTGAAAAACGGCCCCGCTCTCAGCTTAGCGAGTATCCATTTCTTTATAAGTTTATGTTAAACTATCAATCCGGAAAATTTAATCTTTCCTAAAATCACGTAAGTCTGGGATCTCACTCTATTAAGCTCTATTTTAACAATCGCCAGACAAACTAACACATCGTATATCCACAATCTAAGCTAGTTACTTTAGTGTTATGGGTGATATACAACGAACAGACACCCAGACCATAGTAAATAGCAGAAAGGTCGTTCCCAAAATTTACCATGCTTGGAATCGAAACCGGAGCCACTGCGTTCCAGCGAGTTAGATCGGCTAAGACACAACCCACTCAACTACAGAAGCCGTCATATTATATCAAGCCAGAAGAAGCCAGTGCTGACTTCTACATTCCCTATTGAAAATTTTGAAGTCCACTCCCTAAGTCAGCTGGATCAATGAAAACAGCCTTTAGAAGCGATTGACAGAACATTACCTGAAAAAGTGCGATTGTTGGGTTCAGACTACGCTGGTCACTGGCCCGTGAACACCGTGTCTAATGAGTCCCTTCCCTTCGTGCCAACTGGACCCTGCGATTTGGCACGGTTGCCACGTGGAAGCTTTGTCATGCAGCTATTTTCGTCATACTGATATATTCTGAGGTTGTCAATGATGTTTCCCTAATCACCCCCCCGCGCTACTCCCCCTCTCGCCCTGTCTTCACCTTGTTCGCAAGCTTGAATATCTCAATATTTTTTTATGTTCTATTTCCATACGACCGTCGGTACTCGGCCGATTGTTCCGTTCACAATTTTCGGCATTTTAAAATTGTTATTTTTTTTCATGGTAGCATCTTTGCATTACGTTTTGTTAATTTTTTTATTGAGCAATTTATTTATTGCTTTATTTTTAATGACTGTAAGTCTGGTTGTTACATGTTTATTGCTCGAATTCACTTGTATTTAAAATTGCTGCCACATTGTTTGTCGATTGGTGGAAAACCATTTCGAGGAAGTGTTAGTCTACATACATACATACATAACTTCACGCCAGGTCCCTTGCGGGGTAGGCACGAACAACAGAGCGCCATTTAGGCTTATTCTTACACACCTCACTTGCTTCTTTGACATTCATAGCTCTTGTCATGCACGCTCGTCTGTTCTTAAGGCTCCTGACATCACCTTCTGCTAGTACACGATCAATTTGATCATGGAAGGTTTGTCGTGGCCTTCCGCGACTTCTGCATCCATCCACTTTTGCATTGTATATCTGTTTAGTCATTCTTTCATCATACATTCTTTCCACATGCCCGAACCACCGGAGCATTCCTTTCCTTACCTACACCCCGACACTCTCTTTCTTACTTAGAAACTAAAAAAAATCGTGTCTAACTACATAATTTAAAAATAATACCAGCTCATCAAAGTCCCAGTGCTGGGCCCAGGTCAGGAAGCGGATAGTAATATTAGCCACGCCTGCCCAAGGCAGTTTCGCGAATTAGACAAATCAGTTATCTCGAACTGTACGTTTTTTCATAGTAAATACGTGGTATTTATAACAAGTAGTGCTCGGCTCGCCTATGGTCGAAACTCGACCATAATAATTCATTTGAATTAAGTTTGACCGTTGTTAAGGTTCTTTTCGCAAAGACTATTCTTCTATAATCACACATTTCGCCAAAGCTACAATGTATACTATACTATATGCGTGAGTGTGTGAAATATATATATTTTTTATTAATGAAAAGGTGGCACACTCCCTGAAGTGTGTCCTATAGAATACCGACAAACTAGCGACCCTACATCGATGACTTAGGCTCTGAAGCCTCTCGTCGAATAGTCGGTTATTACCTATCAATTTCCTAACTCTTTTCTCTATTGACTCGAGTGTCTCTAACTGGTATTTAGCTAAGCCATCCCAAAGATGAGAACAGTATTCCATGCAAGGCTGTACCTGTGCTTGATAAGTACCATACTAGTAACATAGTAGTTAGATATGTACATAAGGTTAGAAATCTGCCTAAATGATATGGGTACCTAAACCGGTCATAATTCGAATCTGCACCTTTTGAGTTTGGATCGTGAAAGCTACTACACTACCGCACTAGATAGAAATGATCATCAACACTATTCGTCAAAATGGTTATTCAGAAGAACAAATATTTATGAAGAAAATTACATTCCCAATTCTGCAGAATTCAAAGATTAAACTTCAATTATTACTTTGATATTTCAGTAGCTCAAACAATATTGTACCAAGAAACATAAATATATAAGCCACATTTATTTAACTGAAACGAGACGTATTTGAGATGAGTACTTTTCTCAGAAAGGCCTTTTTGGTTTTCGGAATAACAAGGGTTACGGAGAAATGATTTATTTACTGTTGGCGAAATTGAATTCTTAAAAATGTTTCCTCCGAGATTTAGGCAATTGAAATCTTCTGAGAATCAACGTAATTGAACGATATCAATCAATCAATTTGTTTATTTGCTTAGTAGGTATAATGCATTTTAGATTTTAGGACATACAGTTTCACATGATACTTTCTTATTAGGCGTACAATACAAAGATAGTATAACTAGTATTATATTACAGATGATTTTATTCGCTTAATTATATATTTTATGTAACTTGTGTTTAGTTTTATTATTGCCATTAAAAAAATCATTTCTTGCATTATAACATTTGTTAATTAGCCAATTGTGTAATATAGTTTTAAATAATTTGATTGATTAATCATATATTATCTCAAGAAGGTTATTATATATTAATGAGGCCATATAATATTATGCATTTTTTGTAGAGTAAACATTATCAGAACATGATGTATGTAATAAACTATCAAGAATTGAGAACAAAACTAGGCTCTGACAATCGCCCGGCATTAAACCTAAAACTCTACAATTACAGTTTTCGTACTCATGCTGTTTTAGTTCTTAAAGAAAAACCATATTCAGGAAACTGTTAGACAAGTTGTAAACAAACCATGAATAGGAGATTGTTACACAAGAGTTGAAAGTCTACCTATTTAGGCATGAGATGCTTTGGCTAATAGTTCGAGTGCCTAAATAGGCCTTTTACCCGAGGTCAACACCTTGCTTTTCATTTTGGATATGAGAAAAGTAAACAATAACTGATTCGTTTTACAAACAAGTAGTTCTCTAATAAAATCAGTCGTTAACCTTTTATGTCGGAACCACCATAATTTGTTGCCGAACTGTCACACACCACCGGAGAACACTTTTTGAAGGTCATACATGTAGGTTAAAATTTAATTTTACTTCCTAGTCTATGTACACCGCTTCGCAACGTGTTATTGCTGTTAAGGAGAAGAAGCGGCAACAAACTCCCCAACAACACGTCTAGCGAAAAAGTGTTTTGCTTTGTATTTTTCTCTTATTCTATTTATATCTAAGGTTAGTATTAAATAATAATAAAATGAATAGTATTTTATAAATATAAAATAACGTTACAAATTTTTGAATATTATTTTATTACAATTGATGCCGCGATTTAATAATGGCTATAAAAAATTTGGAGCATGATTCGCATAGTTTTTAATCTTTTTGACAGCAAGTAAAATAGTTTCGTAGGGACGAAAAGTGCTGTTTTCATCCCTGTGATCAGGGCACTCCACCAAGTATACTTTTAGAACATGAATAATGGAAAGTAGAATGTTCATTTCTCATTTTATGAAAATATAATACTAATATAATAGATAACAAAGATATAATGATATAATCTTATCGACAAATTAGTGCTAATGTCTTTTCTAAAGTTTTCGCGACCTGTACACATAATAAAACTACGTTTTAACGGTTTTAATCGCGGTAATTTATTTTATTTAGGTTTATCCGACGTTTCGGCCGCTTTTCAGTTGCCGTGGTCACGGAAGACAAAGATGACATTTGTCAAACGTGTATTGTCAAAGTTTTTATTCAGCCTACCGCCAACTTGTTCATTTTAATTATTTAGTTTTAATTTTGTTTATGGATATTATTTACTCTATGGGAGCCTAATTTACCACCGCTTCACAACATGTTATGGCTTGAAGAGAAGAAGCGGCGCAAGAAACTCTTCAGCAAACATGCCTAGTTCTAAATATTTTTTTTATATAATATTAAAATAAGTGGAAGGAAAAAATAAAATAAATTATCAGTCAAGTCGGTTTGTTTCGTTGCACGCGAAACAAACTGACTTGACTGAACACGAAACGTTGGATAAACCTAAATAAAATAAATTACCGCGATTAAAACCGTTAAAACGTAGTTTTATTATGCTAATGTATTGTCAATATTATTTTAAGATTTAAAGTATAAACGCTAGAAAGAGTCTAAAAGGTTTTCGTGATACATTAAAAGCAGTAAACAGTATTTTAATATTCAAACTAAAACTTTAAAACTGGATTCAAAGTGAACAGCATTTTCCTTTGAAAATACAATTTCCATCTTCTCGCACATTGGTGGCGGAAGTGACTGGAGCCCACTCTCATTTGGCACAAAATTGTGCAGTCCTTTGACATTTACGTTCTCGAGGGAATTTCGAAATGTATTTTAAAATGTCGTCCGTTTTTTATTATCAATTTGATAACTGTGAATGGTATTATTTTATAACATACCCAACATAAAGCTTTGCCATTTTGGAAAAAATACTAACTAAAAGTAATAACTGATAGAACTAAGTTTCACAAATGTGTGCAACGAACAAAGCAATTCAAAATGCAAGAGAAACTCTGCGATACAAAGTAATATAATTAATATACCCTCTAGCCTTGTGGCGAAGCCTTAGGGCGCGTTCCCACTATGTCGTAACGATTAATTCATCGTTGGAAAACTGTCGTCTTTAGCTGTTCCTATTATAACCACTGCTTGTCATCAAAAATGTTTAACGATCTTTTATCGTTTTACGACTGTTGTTCTAGCCGTTCCCACTGTCATTACAGTCTGTCGTCACTGCAATACTGTCGTCTACGACAGTAAATCGTGTCATTCTAAATGTGAACACCTCCATGTAAACATATAAGCCACGACACTTAAAACTGCACGACTACCTGGTGTCACGACATAGTGGGAACGCGCCCTTAGGCTAGCAACACATCATACCCGACTCCGAGGAGAAGGTAAGGCTCCTCCGTGCTTGCCTTAGCCAGCTGGCCCGTAGTGGAGATCGCGTTTATTTTAAATTGTATTTAAAATATTAAACAATAATAACGGGTAAAGAGAAATTTTAAGTAAACACTTGGAAAGGGTATTATAGTCTGGCTAGCAAATGACAATTATTATTTTCGCACACTTATGGTTTAGAAGGGTTGTAGAATGCATTTTTTTCTCAAAAATGCATTATATATATATATTAGCGTGGTCATTAAAAAATAAATTTCTTGCGACGCCCCCCTAAAAAGCTTCCTTTTAATGAAAAAACACTGGGATTTTTTTATAATTTTTCAAGTCAAGACAACACGTGCCTCAAGACGATTCAAGTTAATTTTTGGGTAATATCATGTTTTTTCAGGAAACTTCTTCATACTTAGAAGTAATAATTGTTTTAAGATTGGAAAAGTTTTAACAATGAAATACCTTCCGTATTATCATTCTCAGTGATGTATTTCAAATTATAGTTTCAGAAAAAGTTTAAAATTCTTCGTGATTCAAGCTTATCTTTCAATTTTTCTTATATTTTTAGTTTTAACTTGAATCGTCTTGAGGCACGTGATGTCTTGACTTGAAAAAATTATTTAAAAAAATCCAGTGTTTTTTCATTAAAAGGAAGCTTTTTAGGTGGCGTCGCAAGAAAGTTAATTTTTAACGACCACCCTAACATATTTATACGCTTTTGGTAAATTTTTGTGTATAACTAGTTATACACAAATACAATACGTTAGTAATAGAATACGGCGATCTCTGCTCAGTATTTTACCCATATGGTCTTGAGGGACTATGGGTAGAATACAATACGAATAAGTTAAGTTTTCTTTTATTATATCATATTGAAAAATAACACAAAAAATATTTTGTCTACGAAGTACGCATAAATATATATATGTGTGTGTGTATAAGAGATATACAAGAGAGTGAGGCTAAGCAATTATATATGATCAGATATGTGTGCCCATTCCAGTTTGTCATCGTGACAAAAGCTTTGTCCAATATGATCCACTGCGTATTACGTTGATGGCTATAGGATGCGTCGGGGACGTGAGGTTTGCACTTTGATAGGCATCCATTAGCGTTGTTCTGGCACGGATGGCATCGAAAATTGCCCTTGTCATACTCAGGGCGGTGGCGTAAAACGGCTGAGAGGTTATGCTCGTCAGTCTAGTAAAAGTCAAATCTAGTATGTACACCGCTGTCCGTTGGAAACCCAAAAGAATGGCCACATTGCTTCGATTAATGGCAACTTTCCCACAGTATAAACTAGTTTTTTGGTCACGAGAGACATCCACCAGACTTTTAGCTATGTCTCGATAAAGCTTGTGCGCCTCAGGCCCCATGGTCGCAAGGGCCTCGACCCCAAAAGCCGTAAATTTGAAGGCATTTCCACTCGCTGAGCTGTTTTAGGGCTTCCTGTTGTGCAACAACTGTATCGGCAGACATGCTAGCGACTGAAAGAAGTATTTTATTCTATTAGAACAATATTAATAATTTTAATAAAGTATTTCTATTAAATGTTTATTCAAATTTTAAAAATATTTTGGGATAGATCTCTAGTAATGGACCATGTGTATTTGAGTGTGTGGGTAGGTGGACGGGTGGGCGTGGGGCTTAATGGTCCGAGCCAGCCAGGGGGCAGTCGTTAGTGTCCTGTTAAGGGAAAGATACGGGCGCTGAGTTGCGCAAAGATTACAAATAAGCGGCCATACCCCGTGCCATTATTGTACGGCAGTGTAGTAAATACAGGGGCCATTTGTGTACTTTAGACAGCCGAATTGTACCAGAGAAAATGTTGGAAGTCAGAATATTTGAACAGGGCCAAGCTGGTATTGAACTTCTTTTGCTGTACGAGTATAGCAGACTATAGACATGAGGGCCTAAATTGGTAGTTTAAGCAGATTCGTGTTACGAATATAAATTCCTTTTAATTCGAAATGCGAAAGAAACTCCGTCTCTCTCTTGCTCTTTCACGGAAAACCTAGTTGACCGTCTTGGGTGAAATTCTTCTACTTCTTCAGCCAATTTCATTTCGTCCACTGCTGGACGTAGGCCTCCCCAAGGCCGGAGGCAAGGAGGGTGAAACTCAGCTGATATATATTTTCGATGCTGAGGATGAACATAGGATAATTTTTATACCAAAAATGGGATACTTTCCAGGATAAAAGAATATTTATGTTTGGCTGTTATGCTTTCACGGAAAAATTATTTGACCGATTTGGCTGATATTCGATATATATGGAAGTTAAACATCTTGGATGGATATAGGACACTTTTTATCCCGGAAGAAGGAATAGATTTTTGTAAAGGTTATCCCGGAAAGTAGGATAAGTATTGTGTGATTTTTTGACAATTTGTACGTTTCGTCCAATTTGTCATTTTTGTTAAGTTTTGTCATTTATGTAGCTTACATTACAGTAGCTTACTGACATTTGCTGTATAAAATGAAATGAATCTTCCAATGGCAAATGGCACTAACATAAAAACTTAATACGATGTATCGTATAATCGTATTAACGCCTGCTCTTTAAACAAGAGATATGCACTAGAATTTGACAAATACTACTATAATGTTACAATATAAATGTCAAAAGAAACTGGAACTTCATACTATATCTTACACCTAATATTATATCTGGAAACGTGTTACTAAGCGATTTTTCAAAAGCGGGTGCTCTAGGCACTCGGATAAAAAGCAATTACCATCACCTATGGATCTGCTACACCTAAACCGTTTTATGGGCTTCGAAGGGGAGACTGGCCACTTATGTCAAAAACAGCTCTAGGTTTTTATGACGGCATAGTCTTGACCAGGGGTGGTAGCCATCCAGTTAGGCCCTACCACCTCGCTATGAACTGTCTCATCATCTACTATAATAACCCATTCGGTCAACTCTACGATGTAATGTTTATTATCTGTTATAATTAACTATAATATTTAAAAACATAAATCAAAATTAAACAAAAAAATATAATAATAAAAACTACATATAACATATGAGTCCTAAATCACTGATGCGGTATAATGTTCTGACATATGACAAGTTTCAATGCACGCCAGAATGTCACGACGTGACATGTAAATTTAATATATTGCAGTATAACTTATATAGTTTGGAATTTGTACCAGGCAATAGTTGAAAACATTAACAAGCACGAAACAACAAACTTGCGCTTGTTAATAACTCAAAGTTACTCTACGTTAGTTAAGAACTATCCACATTCCTGTTACAGATGGCAACAGTATACTGTAATAATATAGCAGGCGGTCGTCTACCTCGTTGGAACAATGTATGCAAATTTGTTCCTCTCGCCAAATGCTATTGAGAAGTGTAAAAAAATGTACAGCATATGTGACACGGCACTAATTGAGCCAATAAATGCATTGAATGTCATTGTTACATTTTCGATTTAATTGGAGTAACGAAAGTATAAGTATTCCTAATGATGACGCTACGACCGCATATAAAACAGTACGAAAAACCAAGCGGACCAGAAAGCGCGTGCAATGAAACACCTGTGACCATCCAACATCCGCTGTTGGACTGTCCCAGATAGGGCCGAGCTAGGTACGATCCGGAGTCTAGAACAAACATGAAATTCACTGAATTAATATTAGATTCATACCGCTCCCGAGAAAATCTATGCGGGATTCCCAGGATAAAAAGTAGCACAGATTTTAAGTCCAAGAAATAGCTGTAGACCAGTGATAACCGCATCGAAATCTGTCCAATAGTTTTTACGTTAATCCCGAACAAACAGACCAACCGACAAACGCAAGAAATCAAAAAAATTGCATCGTTTCTTCGTCGTTTGTATCTATTTTAGTTGTATTGCCATTTAGGAGTTTAGTGGCGCCATCTACCAGGTCTAATCGTGGATCTAAACCATCCCGGGACCTATTTGAACACACACAAAAATAATTCACCTACCTGATTCAAATTTGAAAATAAACAATCCCGGAACCCACTTTAAATTATGACTGTATCTATTTTATTTAATTCGTTCTTCCTCTTCAGTAACCTCCTTTCATTTTCGTACATAGCACCTCCCAACAATAAGTTTTGGTAATACTCAATTTGTTACAATTCAATTTGTGCAATTGTTAACAATCTGTAACACGACCAACAGCACAAGCTCTCGAATTTTCTGCCAGCACACGTCTGTAGTGCTGGCAGAAAATACTTTATTATTGGTGATTCTATAGAGCCAAGATGAGAACGTAGGACAGCATTTGAGTCACGTTCGATCTCAGTATCTTACAAGAATATCTTTTCTTTGAAATAGTACGCTCCCGCCCACCCCCAAACCGGGATACACATTATCAATAATGTTCTTCGAATAAGTTCATCGTTGTTCCGCAGCGACATGTAGTTTTGTTTTACGAACATATACTTTAAATATTGCATTTTAATTTTATTGCAAGAGTTCAGCAGACAAGCAGACGGCCTACTTGATGGAAAGCTGTTACCATCGCCTATGGACATTTGCAACACTCTATCTTTAGAGAGAATAGAAACTAGTCACTAATTCCGGAACACAACTCAAATGTTGTCATGGCGGTATACTCTAGGCCAGAAGTGGTAGCCATCCAGTCGAGCAAATACCCTACCGCCTGGCTGAGGGTTGTTTTGGCCGCCCGGCTTAAGAAAATTGTATACTTTCTCCGTTCCTGCATGGAGTAATAGATCTTACTTATCAATGATTTTTGATATCTTACATAATTTAAAATTTGAATTCTGACTTAAAATACATACTTATTACCTTATAACTTTTAACATTAAAGAGTAGACGCACCTAGAAGCTGTTATATTGTAAAATATCTTAAATAACGTTTTGTCTATATATAACTAAGTAAAGAGAGGTATGGTACACGGGTAAATTTTTGGCCTGTGTTTTCCTGTCACACTTATCGTTGACACCCATGATAAACTATTTGAACACACATACATAGAAATAGACATATTTGCCATCTCACCTTCCAAATTCAAAATCCTGCTTCACACAACTGATTCCTGATGATCATAATTTTTTTCTCTTGCTTTAATAATAATATTATAATAATTTAATGATATTATAATAATTGTAAATGTATAATACTAAGTCTAGCTATTTCACGTAAACACAGCATTCTTTTAATAATATCCAGTTATAAATTAAAATATTACTTAATATTTTAGTTGTAATTGTGTATACTATTTTGATAATATAACTGTTTGTAATTCTAATAAAAAATAGCATTGTACGTAATTAATGTTGTATATTTGTACTATCAATTGACTTCAAAGGCGTAATGTGTTTGAAGTAAAATCTATTATATTGAGTTAGTGTAGGATTGTAGGTTTCTTTAAGAACCTTGAAGAAGCCTTACTCTAACTCAATATGAATAAGCCCGTATATGTTTTAGTGTTATATAGTTTATATAAACTATATAACACTAAACAAAATGCTCGTTATTGAATCCATTGGTTCGAAAGTGTCGCCTCTATAATAAACTTACCAAATTAAATGCGTTAATTGATATTTTTAATTGTAGCCAATTTAAGTTTATGAATAATTACAAAAAAAATCTCTCACACAATCGGTATTAATATGTATTTTCGACGTGTCACTCATATTTTTTTATATTATTTGTAAAATAAATATGAATAACTTTTTTTTTGTATATCTATAATACGGCCGGCGTAACTTGGCGAATGTGAACATAGGCTCTGCGAACTTTAGCGCATGTAAACTCGTGAAGAAAATACAGTGACCAACTAGTACAAAGCAATGAACAAATACAGGGATGAAGGGCGACCAATTGTATTCACTGACGAGTCGTATGCCCACTCATCACACGAGTGTACATGCTCTAAAGTTCGCAGGCCCTATATATTACATTGTTATTTTTCCATTTTTAACTATTGTGATCTGTTTTGTGCTTAAATAAATAAATATTACTTTTTTTTATGCAATAGATTATTTTCTTTTTAATACAAAACTTAAAAATGAACTAAATTATAAATAGACTAATTAATATAAAGAATGTAGCAAATCGCTGCCAGAGGGGAGCGTGCCCAGAAGGCTGGCTGCATTGCCACGCTGTATGGCAATGCTGATTCGTTGCGCGAAATACGAACCAGCCTTCTGATCATCGGTGGTATCAAAGAGTTTCTTACAAATTTCTTTGAAGAAACCCTTTGCCGATGGACCCCACGGACCTAAAGTTTCAACTCCAAACGGCACAAATATGTAACCCCCTTCCTAGGGTTCCATATTTGCGTCGTTTAATATTACTTAAATTTAATACTCCTAGAAGATAGGTTAGACAGACCATTCAAATCAAAGGTACACTCTCGCTAACTTATTTATCAAATCATTTATAGCTGAGGGCGATTTAAGTTTTATTAGATTTTCAGCTTCTGATACCTGCCCTACCTTTTGGCCCAGCAGTTATACTCAAAAATGTTATTAACCTATAAAAGATTGATTATACATAACATTTTAGGAATTTATTATTACACATTTTCGGGGCCTCGTATCATTGATTCGGCTGATACGGCGTTAGCAACGCCCCTGTCCATAGGTATACATACGGTGATACTAGACACATTGTTTTCCAACTATTGTAGGCATACCACTATCTGTATCTCTGCAAATAAAGATTCATTAAATTCCAGTATTCTATCGAATGGGAAATCCGTGAGATAACATTTCTTTTAGGACTGATCGAATTGTTTCGATGCGGGGCGTAGTATAACGTACCTGCTGTTTTATAGTCTGCAGGGGCTACGGGCCGCGAGGCGACCTAAATATACGCCACGATAAAGCTACCTTACCGTTTTTATGTGTCCCACATTAGGCCGTTCACCTTAAATGGCAAACATTCTGAAAATACTTTCAACAACTGAGATTATCCATTTGTTTAAAACGCTTTACAATGAACGTATTATTCGATTATTTCTTGTTATCCGTGCAGGAATGGAATTTGTTGCATCCGAGCTGCCTATCGTAAATGGTGACAAAACAACCCACAGACAGCTGGTAGGGTATTTTCCCGTCTAGATTGCTACCACCACTGGTCTAAAGTATGGCGCCATAACAACCTTGAGTTGTGTTCCGGCGTTAGTGAACAGGTTCCAGTTTCCCTTAAGAGAGCAGCAGCACATTTGTAGCAGCTTTGGTGTTGCAAATGTCCATTGGCGATGGTAATTGTTCCTATTAAATACGCCGTCTACCTGTTTGTTGATCTCCTGCAATAGAAAAAAATCATAGCTGCATAGCACATATCTTGCCAAGGCACCTTAGGCTCAATTCATACTATGAACCCGGCCGCGGTTCTCTCTCGGTCACAAATCTCGCCGTGTGTACATTACTACTAGCTTACTGTTAGCCTGTATTGCTTCAGCGTGATATTGGATTGGAACCAAACGATACGATAGTGAGTATACTCCGATTCTTGTTTAACGGCCTAATGCCCTACTATCAGTTGAATTTTGACATTACATGTACGGAGCTTATGTCAAATGTTCACCGATAGTAAGGCAAATCAACGGTCGGTAAGTTGTAGGACAACATAGTATAAATCGAGCCTAAAAGGTCTATTCTAGTCTGTCGTTTAATTAATCTACTTAAGCACTTATTGAATAACGAGACTGCATTGCATGCAAGCTACGTCCCCTCATCCCACTTTAACACAAATTCAATAACTAACATTAACTTAAGGCACACTGTCCACAACAAAACTAAGCTTCTAAGCTTGGCTACTATTTTGAAAATGGCGCTTTTGAAACACGGTAAGAAGACTTATTCTCAAGTCCATTAGTTCTTTAAAGAGTAATTGTATAAAACACCTTTTATATACAAAAAAATTTTTTTGCCTAAACATGGGAAGTAGCTTTTTTTTACTTGCGTAGCATTTTTTTATTACCTGAATACGCATAAGGCAGATAGCCCTGATGGAAAGGGGTCAGCGTCGCCTATGAACATTTGCACCACCAGGGGTGTCGCCAACGCGTTGCCGACCTCGACCTAAGTAATTTTTCAACGCCCTTGAAATCCCCATGTCATAGCGCAAAGGAGAACCGTGGCTGGTGTTTCCCTCCAGACCATTGTTGTACGCGAAATGTTCTACACAACCGTTGCGTGGGAGCTCAAGGAAATGGGGGTGAACATCTCGTAGTTGGCGAGTGGTGTGGTTGTATAAGTGAGGCTTTGGATACCAGATGAAACAAACAATTTGGTTTCTAAAAACCTTCTGTGATATGTGTAACTTATGGTGAAAACATTGCTTTATACTATGTACAGAAAATATATTAAAAACCTAAACTGATACCAACCACTGCACATTATAAATAATATCCCTAAGCATAACAAGTTGCACTTGTAATAATATTGTTACAACTTAGACGCCGAGAAAAACAAATTCACATCTGCATACCTGTAAAAACACATTTTACTGCCTTTCGGCATTTGCACTTCTTTTACTTTTTTATTGAGTTGCGTTTACTAATAATTCTAGAGAACAGTCCATTGTTTTATTCTACTCGTTTATGGCCTTTGCAATCAAATCATTAGCCAGGTGTGTCGGATTTTAAGTACAAACTGATTCTAGGAAATTCAGTCTATGCGGCCGGACGCATATATTGCATCTGTGCAGTATAAAGCATTGGCTCGAGGGAGGGAAGAGGCAGTCGAGCGATAACCACGAGCGAAGCAAGACGTGTGTGCTACAATCGGGAATTTAATAAGTGACGGACTTTGCGCGTTTTATGAAATTGCGACCTTTGCATTACGTTTGGAGTTGTTGTGTTCAGTAATATTTCTACCTGTGTTATACGTGTTTGTATAGTTCTAATAAACTCTATAATAATTCTAACGGCATTTTAATTCGAGTTCTGATACTCGTAACATCTTACCGGACCATATTGGAATCGATATCCCCAAACGCCCAAACCATAGTAACAGAAAGTTCTTTAGCTAAATTTGCCATTACAGGGATCAAAGCAACCTCTGCGTTTCGGCTAGACGAATAAACCTCTCAACCACAGAGAACGTCAATTAACAACATATATAGCCAAGAACGACGAAACATTTTGATACCTGCATATAACAATAACGGAGCTGTTATAAAACGTCTCGTAATCTAGTAAAGGTGATCTAAAACGTAAACGATGCTAAGGGTAAGAGGCTTGTCCAAAGAGTATGTAACAGAAGTTTACTGGGTAAATAAAATTGGAGCGAACTTGTTAATATATAATAGATACATGGGTACCGAAAAAGGTGATAATTTCGTTCACGATCACATTTTATTTTCATGACTCCTTTTATATATATATATATCATGACATGAGTGTCGGGGTGAAGGTAAGGAAAGGAATGCTCCGATGGTTCGGGCATGTGGAAAGAATGTATGATGAAAGAATGACTAAACAGATATACAATGCAAAAGTGGATGGATGCAGAAGTCGCGGAAGGCCACGACACCCCTTCCATGATCAAATTGATCATGATCAGCAGAAGGTGATGTCAGGAGCCTTAAGAACAGACGAGCGTGCATGACAAGAGCTATGAATGTCAAAGAAGCAAGTGAGGTGTGTAAAAATGGGCCTGTGTGGCGCTCTGTTGTTCGTGCCTACCCCGCAAGGGACCTGGCGTGAAGTTATGTATGTATGTATCATGACATATAATGAAACTACGTTAGGAGTGACCCTTCTGTTATTTAGGTATACTTTGACCCGGGGCGCCCCCGCAGCGACTGCAAAGGCGCGCCGTATCGGAAGCACATTTCATTTCCGCCTCTGCCTACCACCCTACTTACGGAGATGGGTCCTAACCCACTTGATATTTACCGCGGAGCTATGTGCCCGTCACTTCAATATTGGTTTATTTTAGCTATTCACGCCACGGGTTGCGTTTTGTGTTATTGTTTTTTGAGAATATGTTTAAACCGACCTCAAAACCTGAAAGTATAAAATAACTTATTTCTAATTATGATATTTTATTTTTAATATATATGATCTAAAAGACCTTAAATAATAATAATTTATTTATTTAAAAGACAACACAGTCCACTTATACACAAACACAAAGAAAAAAAAAAAACAGTCCAAGAATTTACACTAATATACAATTTATAATGTTGTTAGTAATTAGTTTTTTTTTCTTATGTCTACGTTAGTAATTAATAATTAATGACTAGCACTGATTTAGTCCTCTTGACGAGGGACCAAATCAGTGGGCAGTCAAATTTATCAGCTATTCCCTTCAGGATGCTGTTGCTGCTACCACGCAATCTGCTTAGCAACGACGCAGTTTTTTTACGCCACAAAGCATCAAAACCATCTATGTGTGCTTCGGCGAACATAGCCGACACACTGCAGAAACGCGGTCGCCGCAACAACACCCTGAGGGAATTATTGTATTGGACTCGTAGGGCATTGTAAGCTCTTTGGGTATATTTGAGCCACAGACTTGCCGAGTACAGAGAGGTACAGTAAGCCTTAAATAAAGTTATTTTAACCGTCTCTGTACACCGAGCAAATCTGCGGGCCAACATGTTTGCCCGGACTGACAATGCCCTACGTTCCCTATCCATGTCCACATTATCGTCCTGGATCTCCGTTACCCAATGACCCAAATATTTAAATTCCTTAACTCTATTTATTGGAGTTCCATTGAGCAATAGAGGCGGGACAAATGATGGACACTTGGCCCGAGCCTTAAACACCATGTATTCGGTCTTTTTTACATTATATACCAAACCGTGAGATAAGGCATATGTCTCGCACACTGCAAGCATCTTACGTAATGCTGCAACCGACGGAGCCAGCAGCACCATATCGTCCGCATAGCTGATGTTATTTATGCATGCGCCATCAATGGAACATCCAACATTCAAGCTGCTGAGTTCCTCTATTAAATCATCAACATAAATGTTGAAAAGCAAGGGTGAACTCAGACCTCCCTGTCTTACTCCACATTCTAGCCGGTACGGATCCGAATGTTCACTTTCCCATCTCACCTCGTTTTCCTGACCAAGGTACCAGTATCGAATAAGCTCTATTAACTCAACTGGTAGATCCCTGTCTTTTAACTTCTGCCACAGAAGATCGTACGATACTAGATCGAATGCTTTCGAGAGGTCCAAGAAACAAGCGTAGACCGGCGTCTCTCTATCTACATAGTATTTAACGGTGTGCTTTAAACTAAGTATTGCCAAGTCAGTTGACAAGTCCGGCCTGAACCCAAATTGCGCATCATGCAGCTTGACGTGCTTAGCTATATAACTACTAAACACACTATCAAATACTTTAGCAATAATCGTAGCAAGCGAGATTGGTCTGTAATTTGCCTTATCAGAGACGTCACCTGTTCTATTTTTTACAATCGGTACTACAATGGTTTTAAGTAAATCTGGCGGTAAATATGTATGATTCACACACATGTTAAACAATAACGTCGTAAAGTCGGTGCTTACTAATTTTCAAAATGTAGTAATTTTTATGTTTTACTTTGCACCGACTTGAAGATGTTTTAGATAATGTATATAAAAAATAAGATATTATAATAAAATAATTAAAAATAAAAATAGCTAAAACTTTTATTTTAGCTAATAACAAGTTATTTTATACTTTTTAGTTTTTTAAACGAAGTTTTTATTTTATTTGTTACACTTTTTAGTGTCTAGCTATGGGTAAACCTGCGAAAGGTGCCGCGCGCCTTGAAAGATATAGGTCCCAAACAACGGGAACGAATATTTTTTACATAAAATGAAAACTACTGGGCCAAACTATGTTAAATTTTTAGGTGACAAAATGCCAACTATTCCGCATCAAACTAAAAAAGAATCACCTAAATTGTATCATAAAATTCAGCGTAATTGATGTATGTCGATCGATCGATGAACCTACTCCATTTTAAGTCGGTTAATGACAAAAGAAGTACGTTATTTAATAACGGTAATTAAAGTTGAGCCATTCTAAGAAGCCCTATTTCAAGTTTTTTATATAAATAGTGACGAACTAACTTTGTAGCAATTTTAATATAATTTATGTTAGATTAAAACACATTAATTAGCTTATTTCTTTAGAAACGTAACACATGGCAACGTATGTTTGTCAATTCTTTTATTTCATAAATATTAGTAACCTGAAGATTGATGTATAACCAAAAATTATAAATAAATATAAATTGTATTTAAGTTATGCATCCCTATTAATATTATAAATGCGAAAGTAACTGTCTGTCTGTCTGTCTGTTCCGTTTTCACGGAAAAACTACTGGACCGATATTTGGCTGAAATTCGGCACGTATGTAAATTAAATACTGAGGATGGACAAGGGATAATTTTCATTTTGGACTTTTTGGTAATTTTGGCCTATTTGGTAATTTTGGCCTTTTTAGTCATTTTGGCCTTTTTGGTAATTTTGGCCTATTTGGTCATTTTGGCCTATTTGGTCATTTTGGCTTATTTGGTCATTTTTCCTTTTTGTCATTTTGGCCTATTTGGTCATTTTGGCCTTTTTTATCATTTTGGCCTTTTTGATCATTTTGGCCTATTTGGTCATTTTGGCCTATTTGGTCATTTTGGCCTATTTAATCATTTTGGCCTTTTTGATCATTTTGGCCTTTTTGGTCATTTTGGCCTTTTTGGTCATTTTGGCCTATTTGGTCACTGTTGCCTTTTCGGTCATTTTGGCAATGTCGGTCAGTTTGGCCTCTTTGGTCATTTTGATTATTTTGGCCTTTTTGGTCAAGTTTTGTAATTTATTTTGTTGGCAGATAGACGGGGGATGGCATAATTAGCGATATAAAATGAAGTGAATCTTCCGTGGGCAAATACATAAAAAATGTAATATAATATAACCTTTAGCACTTGCTCTATAAACAAGAGACACGCACCAGAGGTTAACCCGCGGCGCAGCCGCGGGGTAAACTCTAGTATGTTATGTATTAGTCTTGGTAGCGTAATGATTAGCGCACGCGCCCCTAAACCGAAGGGCGCGGTTCGATCCTGACCGGAACGCATGCACCTCTTATTCAGTTTTTTCTGATCTAATGTGCATATTGTTACAATTACCACGTGCTAAAATAGTGAAGGAAAACATGGTGATGCAACCTGCACATCGACATAACCGATGTGTCAAACCTGCCAAGCCGCCTTGGACAAGCGTGGCGGGTATACTGTCTGTTCCCCCTATAATGGGAGGCCCGAGCCCAGCAGTGGGACATTTATGGGCTGAAATTGTTCAATTTTTATGCATGTGTTCTTCATTTTACTTGTTATTTGCAATTGATGTACCTGTGTATGTATGTATGTAAGTTCGAGTGGAATCTTGCAAGTTAAATTCCACCAACTTTCCGGTTTCCGATTAAGCTGAAATTTTGTATATCGCGTGACAATGCAATAATATGGTATCATGGAGCTGATCTGATGATGGAGTCGGAAAGTGGCTATAGGAACTCCTGTATTAAACAAGATAGACCCGTCGTGTTTGGGCTTGTTTTACTTGCCCTGGCTAGCACTTTGATGCTACATGATGACCAGGATCTCAAAAACATGTAATTAAAAACCTTTTTAAAAACTAGTTTTTAAAGTTAAGGCAATTAAACGAATAATATATGTTTTGAACTGAAACTACTTTCGAATCGTTGATTGATTGTTGAACTTCACGAAATGAAAAAGCGATATTAAGAAATAAATACATGAATCTGTAGAACTAAGCCTGCGAGATAATGAAATCCGAGTTTTACATTGTTCAGCACAGATTATAGAGTCAATAAGACCGATGATTAAACATAGGTCAAATTTGGACCGAAACAAAACGGATAATACTATTTTTTTGACTAAAACCGTGAAAAATTAAAAGTGATACCTACTCAAGTAGTTTATTTTGAATTATATTATGTTGACGCCTGTAAGCTGAAGGAATTATATTTATATTAATAAAAGTTAAAGAAGAATTACCTGTAAGTATATTCTCTCAAGTTCTCAAGTCAAGTCTCTGGTCGCTCGCCAAAGCTGTCGAGGGTAATTTCTGTCGGCCGTCCTTTCCATCGTTGCACACAGCAGACGACCAACTGGCTCATACCGCAAAAGATAAAGCCGAACTTCTGGGCAATATATTTGCGGCCAATTCGACTCTTGACGACGGAGGAGCAACCCCGCCTACTATCCCGCGGTGTGAGAGCTCTATGAAAAAAGTCCGCTTTACACAGAAAGCGGTTCGTAGAGCTCTTAGCTCCCTCGACGTCAAGAAGTCGTCCGGGCCAGACGGTATACCTGATGTCGTGCTCCGGACTTGTGCTCCAGAGCTATCTCCAGTCCTGGCCCGTCTCTTCACACTCCTTACACTACCAACTGTGTCCCGTCTTCGTGGAAAGTTGCCCTAGTTCATCCCATTCCTAAAAAAGGTGATAGGACCGACCCATCCAACTACCGGCCTATAGCGATAACTTCCTTGCTCTCAAAGGTGATGGAGCGAATCATCAACGTGCAGCTCTTGGGTTACCTTAAAGATTCTCAGCTACTTAACGATCGGCAATATGGCTTCCGTCATGGTCGATCTGCTGGGGATCTCTTGGTATACCTAACACACCGTTGGGCAGAAGCCATTGAAAGCAAGGGAGAGGCTTTGGCAGTTAGCCTTGACATCGCTAAGGCCTTTGATCGAGTTTGGCATAGGGCACTTCTCACGAAGCTGCCATCATACGGGATACCCGAAGGGCTTTGCAAGTGGCTATCCAGCTTTCTTGGTGGTCGCAGCATCAAAGTCGCTGTCGACGGCTGCTGCTCATCCACCAAGCCTATCAATGCTGGTGTGCCACAAGGCTGCGTGTTGTCGCCGACACTGTTCATCCTGCATATAAGTGACCTGTTGTCTATAGAGAACATTCATTGCTATGCGGATAACAGTACCGGTGACGCTAGATACACTAGTCGCGCCAATGCCCCGCGGTCGCTAGTAGAAGAGAGTCGGGTTAGACTTGTGTCTGAAGTAGAGAACTCCCTGGAGCGAGTTTCAGAATGGGGACGACAAAATCTTGTCCAGTTTAACCCCACAAAGACACAGGTCTGCGCATTTTCTGCCAAAAAGACCCCATTTGTCCATGCGCCACAGTTCCAAGGAACACAACTTACTATCTCCAATAGTATCGGGATCCTTGGGGTCGACATAACGAACGACGTGCAGTTTCGGGGTCACCTGGAAGGCAAGGCTAAACTTGCCTCCAAAAAGCTTGGTGTGTTAAACCGGTCCAAGCAGTACTTCACTCCGCGGCAACGACTTGCGCTGTACAAAGCGCAAATCAGACCGCATATGGAGTACTGCTCACATCTATGGGCCGGAGCACCAGCTTACCAGACTGACCCCCTCGACTCCATCCAGCGTCGCGCCGTTCGTATCGTCGACGATCCCATACTAACAGGCGGGTTAGAATCGCTTAGCCTTCGAAGAGACTTTGCGTCTCTCTGCGTATTCTACCGCCTGTACAACGGAGAGTGTTCCGAGGAACTGTTTGATCTGGTGCCAACGCCTCATTTTTACCACCGCACCGCTCGCCAGCGACGGGATGTTCACCCTCATTTCCTTGAGCTCCCACGCTCAACTACGCAACGGTTCTCTAGAACATTTAATCCGCGTACAACAATGATCTGGAAGGAACTTCCCCCCCGCGGTTTTCCCTTTGCGCTATGACATGGAGTTCTTTAAGAAGGGCGTTATAAAATTTCTTAGAGGTCGGCAACGCGTTGGCGACACCCCTGGTGTTGCAAACGTCCATAGGCGACGGTAACCACTTTTCATCAGGTGGGCCGTCTGCCTGTTTGCCGACTTAAGGCAATAAAAAAAAATAAAAAAAAGTTCCACTTCTACTGCGTGTAAACTGCATACATACACAATTTTTCAACTTAATTTTGAATTTGGTATATGGCAGATCAAACATTTCATTCGGAATCGTATTGAGGAAGCGTGTACCAATTCCCAAGAAGGAAGATAAAACTTTTTGTCGGTTATAAGATGGTAGTATCAGTCTATAACTATGCTTAGTGTTGAAATGGATTCCAATTCTCGTATTTTGTTTAACCGCTGTGATTTCACTGTGATATATTTGTTTAGAAAGGGTCCCAAAACAGCGTAGTGTAATAATTTGGTTACATTCTTGTGTACAATCGAACCATGGCCCAACATAAGGTCATTTTCCTACAAACATACATTTACTTGGTAACTAACATACTTGTTATCATTTTATTAGACATTGACAGTTACTGACTACGTTGTATTAAACAGATCGGAGAGACTCGACTATACTCGTGTGTAACATCTGACAAGACATTTCAGTTCGAGATTCAAATTATTTTAAATCATTACTGTTTTATCTAAAACATGTCTAGTACAATGATAACAAAGTTTAAAATTGCGTAGTTCTCTGAGCCTAGTGACACATTTTTATCAATTTCTAAAACGTCTTAAGTACAACGCACATGATAAACTTTACTATTATCACGGTTTTAAAGGAATTATTAGCAAAGTGGATCACAAACCACAGCCAGGTGGTAGGGTATTATATATATGCTCGACTGGATGGCGACCACCCCTGGACTAGAATATGCCGCCATAACAATCTTGTGTTGTGTTCCGGAATTAGTGACCAGGTCCAGTCTCTCTTAAGAGAGCAGCAGCGCATTTGTAGCACCTTTGGTGTTGCTAATGTCCATAGGCGATTGTAACCGCTTTCCATCAATTGGGCCGTCTGCCTGTCTGCTGATCTAATGCAATAAAAAAGAAAAAAAACCGGTTGATACGATTGTACTACGCTAATTTAGGGAATTGGTAGCAAACATGCTTAGTCTCATATTCTAATTATACTACCCTGATTTAAAGAAAGGTAGCAGCCCCTTCTTTAATTTAATTCATATTAGAGTGAAACAGCAAGATACACGGGCTGATCGGACGACAACACACCATATAAGGAGTTTGAGAGTAAGTTTGACTTGGAATTTCATTCGGGTTCGTGCATATGCACGTCGCATCCTCGAAGCGACGGGGTGGATGCTGTAAGGAAGGTCACGTGATATACGGTTACTCACGTCTCGCAACGCGCCGTTCGCACTATGAAGAAATTCCCTAAATCCCACTGGTTGAAAAGGCCAGATTGAAAAAGGTAGTTAAACTAGTCACTACACCGCGTGTTTCTACGATATATGGCATGATGGAGTTTTCATGGCTTATTTATTTAATTTTAGGTAAGCTTACAGACCAATACATGTCAGTTATAGTAAAAAAACGAGTCTATAAAAAAGAAATGCTGATAACAAGCCTCCACCTATTGGTAGCAATACATACATACATACACTAACCTTTGATTCCTAATGATGATATTATTATTTATATAAACAAACGCACACCTGCCTGCCATAAATCTGGTTTATTACCTTTCCCACATTTGGACTTCTTTTGTTTACTTTGTTTTTAAAAATTGTAATTAAGGAAATCTTTCTATTGTTATTGTACTTGTTTTATGGCCGTCATTAGGCAGGTGTGTCGAACTAATTCTTGTTGTTATTGTTTTGCGTCGAGGTATATTGTATATGTACAAAATTAAAAGGAATGCGCGAAGGGAGGGATGGGGCAGTCTAGCGAGAACCACGATCAGAACAAGACGTGTACATTCGATAAGAGATATAGTGACGGACTTTGCGCGTGTTTATGAATCGTGCAGTTGGAACTGGTTGTATCCAGTTATATTTGTGCTTGTTTTATACTCGTTTGTACAGTTCTAATTAATTCTATAGTAATTCCAACGGCATTATAATTCGAGTCCCGCATTCGTAACAATATAGTTACTGTATTTCCTAAAAATTCTTGAGCCAGTATTCGTTTGACCGAATTTATACGTTAATACATTTCTTCGGAAAATTAATAAGGGTGATTAATAGGAATCATTATGTAACCAAGAGCTGATTTTTTCAATTAACAAATAGGCAATTAAACGAATAATATATTTTGAAATGAAACTTCAAGAGATATTCACATGAATCTATATAACTAAGCCTGCGAGATTATGAAATGCTAGTTACATTGTTCAGCACGGATTGGAGAGTCAATAAGACCGATGATTAAACATAGGTCAAATTTGGACCGAAACAAAACTGATAATAATATTTTTTAGACTAAAACCGTCAAAAATTTAAATTCTTTGTGATTTTTTATTATTATTTGTCTTGTATTGTCCTACGTGACCACTGGCGAAAGAACAGCGCAGGTCTTAATGTTCAGTATTATCCTGGTCCAATTTGAGGATTGTTAAAGCGTGTCCTAAATAAAACAATTCTTTCTGAATTGTAAGTGATGTCTGTACCTTGGCACTGGCACCTCAGATATCAAGTTATATATTTAAAAATCTTTGACACCACGTTTTTCTCATGTATTCTTTTGTCCCGTCATGTCTGTCGTCAATCGTGTCCCATTAATCTATTAAATGCCTTTATATATCTTATAGTGCTCATTTATCTCACACATTCAACCACTGCCGATCCCGAATTTCTACAGTAAGTTCTTACAATTTGCGTCATACTTCTTAGGTCATGTCTCACGGATCACGGGATGAAGCTAATACCTTAGGCGTTCGAATGAATAATAATAGCCTTTAGTAGCGGCGAGCCATTTCATTCGTGCTCTGTGACGTAGGCCATTCATCTGGGGACCACTTATACAAAAGAATATCACGAGAAGGTCGACATTTTTTAGTATTTGGAAATACTTGCTAATCTGTCGCCAGAATTACCTGTTTACTATTTTACTAAATTTTAGGCCTGTGCAAATACATGCAGAAATACATTTTAAATTAATAATCATGTCGTAGGTAAAAATATATTTTCAAAAATAAGATACGTTCCACGAAATATTATCCGTACGAGTTAACTTGAGCCTTGAGCGGAATGCGCGCTCCCCTCCCGACCCCCGCCTTCTTACCGCTCTTGCCATCGACGCGTCAGTACGTAGCACTTACGTCCGAGCGAAGTCTTAAGTTAACTCTTGCGGGTTGTAAGTACCTATGGCAAAAAATGGAACCAATTGTTACAGATAGTCCAGCCACGTTGTTATATTGTTTTTTAAGTGAAACTTCTATATAGAGGGGGTCTTACGATTTTTCACTCACGAAAAAGTGTCACAGTCACGTGGTCTAATTCTTACATTTTTAAACTCGTGATGTCTTTCGAATGGGATGTCCGAATTGAATAATTCAAAAAGTTATATAAAGGTATTGAAGCAGTCTTGAATATAAAGTTATTTATTTTGATAAGGATGAATACCAAGACATAAATAAAGAGCCTTTTCTGGCGGGGGCATTTTTTTTTTAAATCACTTATTGAAGCATAACTATAATAGTTAGACATATGCTGTCTCGACACTTTTTGTAAATAATGATGTGTTCTACAAAGTCGTAGTACATTATTTTATTCTATCATCAATAGTTTTCGCAGCGCAATCGATTTAAGGCAAAAAAAATTACCTTGGGTATAATTATTGGAGTTTTAGTAAGGATCCTTATTTTTTTTGTAAATTAGTATAGCCTATGCCACCCGGGAATAGCGTAGCTTGACAACAGTAAAATAATTTTTCAAATCGGTTCATTAGTTTCGGAGCTTCTTCATCAAAACTGAGCAATCGAAATATTTTTGAATAATTTTTTTTGGAAATATTTTTCTGTTAACATAATTTGAGGTTCGAATGAAGATTGATGACGAAAGATGCGCATTTGTTAATGTTCCGTTGTATGTGTATAATTTTAGAGTAGACTGTGAATATTTTTTTTGGTTCCGGATCGAATTCAGTTTTTTGTTTGAGAAAATAAAATATGTTTACATAAAAATGCATTAATTAAAAGGTATCTAACCTAACTAAATCATAATTTACAGTAAACCTGCGAAAAATCGAAATTTGTGCTGGAACATATATTAGAAGTGACAAGTAGAAAAACGAATCGCAACAAAATTTAACTTGAAGGTTTACGGGCAGGTTTTCAGATTGGACAAGTACATTAACAATCTGCTCGTAACACTTACTTATCTATCTCACCAAAATTAACAAATAAAAAAACAAAATGCATAATTACAATACTTCTTAACAACAGGCAAAACAACAGGCGGCCTTATCAACGCTTATCGCTTATGTATTTATTATAGTATAGTCTAATTTAAGTTTATGTTTATTTATTTATAAGTTAGTTTCTTTTTTATTTAATTTTTAAATTACTTTAATATGATTCAAATCAATTATGAATTAATATAAATACTAAAATTAACAAATAAATAACTTAACTAAAATTACATACTATTGAATACAATGTAAGAAAACTTAACTTATTTGTATTGTATTCTACCCATAGTCCTTCAAGACTATAAGTAGAATACTGAGCCCAGATCGCCGTCTTCTATGGGTAAGGTGCCCAGAAAGCTGGCTACGTTTTCTCGCTGGATCGCCATACTGATCCGTTGGCCGAGGTAGGCTCCAGCCCTCTGATCACCTGAAGAGTCAATGAGTCGTTTAGATAAATTTTGGTAAAATAAGTAAGCTCATGGCCTGAGGACCCACGCTCCAAGCGTCTCGACAACAAACGGCACAAACATATAACTCTCACTGAGGGTCTAAATACTTAAAAATAAACTAAATTAAACATAAATTAATATAAATAATGTTCGCTGCCAGAGTGTGACCAGAAGGCTGGCTGCATAACCACGCTGTATGGCAATGCTGCGCGAAATACGAACCAGCCTTCTGATCACGGGTGGTATCAAAGGGTCTCTTATAAACTTCTTTGAAGAAAACCTTTGCCGATGGACCCCAAGGACCTAAAGTTTCAACTCCAAACAGCACAAATATGTAACCCTTTCCTAGGGTTCCATCTTTGCGCCGTTTGAGATCTTCAGCGATTGAAAGTTTATTCAATATTGCTACTTTATTCCTAATTATATTAAAATACAGTAAATCTAAAATAACTTATTTCCAAAGCTATTTTTAATTTTAATGTCTTATTTTTAATATATATTATTTAAAACATCTTAAAGTTGGTGCTTACTAATTTTCAAAATATAGTAATGTCTTATGTTTTACTTTGCACCGACTTCAAGATGTTTTAGAGAATATACATATATTAAAAATAAGACATTATAATAAAAAATAGCTTTAGAAATAAGTTATTATATACTTTTTAGTTTTTGAGGTCGGTTTTGAGTATGTTAAGATCCAATGAATAATCGAAACAACGCTATTCATCGTGTATTGGGCCGACATGTGGCGTCCGTAGCACGAGTGTGTGTGTCTGCTAAAGCGTCTTAAAACATCTAAATGCGTTTACTATTATTAGCTTTCATTGATATACGTTATTTAAATTACGTCAATGAGAAGTCCGCTTGATACGACATTTATATTGTAAACGTAAAACACGTAACACCTGAACACCACGCGCGTTAAACAATCATGACGGTGCTCCCATGCCTACTTAAATCAATGAAATAGAATTGCGATCGTACACATGACATTGACATATATATTCTATCTATATATACTATGTGTAATACAATGTTAGAGCTGTTGAGTTTGTATTTACTGTTATATACCGACAAAGAATAAAATAAAATATCTATTAGTGATGGGCCATAGGTACATCCATTGACAACTTTACAAAGGTTTAAAGAACAACACCAGGGGTGTCACCAACGCGTTGCCGACCTCTTAGAAATGGAAAGAATTGAATTGATCACCGAGCATAATAATCACTTAAATTTGTATTGCACTGTAAGCAGTTGTATATGGTACTAGCTACGACGTAACGCAGTTTAACTGTATTAAGAGCAGTCCCTTTCAACTCCCTCTGTAAATGCAATTCGTAGCGGGGACTATAACCAAGTTTGACGTTGGGACGGAATGCCTCTTTATTGCGAATTGATTTACGCAATTAAATAAACTTGAAACTGATTTTCATTTCTGAGAGCTGTTTAGGTTATTTTTTTATTTATTAGCTAACCTACGACTTCGTCCACGTGGACTTTTTTCGCGGAATACTAAAAAAAGTAGCCTAAGTTACTCTTTGTCCTAATCAGCTATCTGCCCGTGAAAGTCCTGTCAAATGGATCCAGCCGTTTCAGATATTAACCGGAACATCCAGACAAACAGACAAAAATAAAATAATTTTTAATGTAAGTATATTTGTATGTCTTTCAAGACCACGGGCCATAAAAATGGCCCGGACTTTTGGAGGGCTTGCGTGGGGCCATGGGGAGGCCAACACGTAGAGGCCTCTTGACAAATTTAATGTAAATATGTGGCGTGACACTGACCGGCGATTATCCCTGTCTACACCATATAATAATGCATCCAAGGACAAGCCCCGGCCAGTGTAGGACTATTGTGGGAAATGTGGACAAAAATTACCGGGCTATTGGGGTGAACTGTTAGTGGTACTAGCGGTCTGGGAATATGGGGACTATGGCGTCTGCCCGTCGCAATGTTCAGGGAACATGGAAAAATGGGCAGACGGTGACTCGCCACTCCCTGCATGGGCCCCTAAAAATGCCGTAAAAGGCAGGGGCAACATGGGTGTGAGTGGCTAAGGGATGTAGAGAGGTAGGCTGCAGGTTCACCGAAGCTACTTCCGACGTTAGGCCATTTATCACTTCCACCCCTGGAGCTTGAGTCTTAGCTCTAGCGATCTCCACTCCGTGCCGGCTGGCTAAGGCAAGCACGGAGGCGGGGGCCTTGTCTTGGCCCCCGGAGTCAGGTACGAGGTGTCGCCACTCACCTAAGGCTTCGCCACAAAGCCCCCCTGCGGTAAGTATATATATTATTAGGGTGGCTCAAAAACCGGAATGGTATGATTTTAAAGACTATAATGGTCTATAAAATTATAGCGTAGCGAGTAAAAAAAAATTATTATTTGGCGATTTATGAAATCTTAAAAAATTTGATGCGCACTCTTAATTTTTTTTGAGCTGTCTTGGATGGAGTTCTTACAACATCAAAAACAAAAAAACATTTTTGTCACTCGAGACTTAAAAAAAAATAGTCGGTTTTCTGCCCCACCCTAACCTTTACTTTCATATGCATTTAGTAAAAAGCTATTGTTTTGACATCACTGACAAACAGTTCAATGTTATATATCTGTATAGATTTAATAGACAGACAGCCCGGTTCATGGTTTCTTTTAAATAAATTGCCTGTCTTCCTTTGATTCCTTCAGGGCCTATGTAACCTCACGAACCAATCATCTACAGTCTTATAATATTGTTTTTTTACACGTTATATTTATATTACTAACGGTCTTTTCATATTGAGTTCAGTCAGTTTATAAGTGACTTTAAGAACCTAGTAGAAGCCTACAAATTTACTCTAAATCAATATGAGTAAAAGATTAAGTTCCTATATTGTTTTGTGTTATAAGAGGAAAGATTTGTAATTTTGTATATTTGTAACGAAACTACTGGACCGATCTCAAAAAATCTTTCAAGATTAAACTGATATATTACCCCTAAATAATATTGGCTTTATTTATTAGTAGTATGATTTAGGGATCCCGACTAAAACTTCAATAATGTAACCCAAAATGTAAATAAATAATCCACGAAATGTCTTCATGGAATCGAGTTAAACTCAAGGCTGAATATTTCACGTTGATATCCTCTGAGAACGTGGTATCACACCGATCGAGCCCGCCCACCATAAGTGCTGTAATCAAACTAATGATTCCAGTATTGCTCTATCCAGCATGGACTATAATAGTTTAACAAAATACATACATTTTATAACTATTTGAATAAATTAAAAACTTATAAAATGGACTATGATTCTAGAATGTGAATATGTAAGCATTATAATTATAATTTATTATATATAGAAGTGAATTAAATTTACAAAGTATTGGAAATTGGGATTTATCCATGGACTGTAGGACAATTTTTCGTAAATTGAGAAAAACAAAAAAGAAATTTAGCTCCGCTGTGTCGAAGGAAGGAAATCCTTTGTACATGTCGAAAATCTTTTGCGACATCAATTATTACACAGAGCCATCTATTGGCTTGTGAGTGTTCCACTACAAAATATTTATAAGAAACTAGCTATCCCGGCAAACGTCGACCTGCCCAGTAAAGCTTCAATCGATATGCCAACAGCAGCGCCACCGACCGGGTCCAATTGTGAACCAACTCAGAAACCTTCTTTGGCTCATGCACAACAACTTTGCTAAAGATCATCACATGATCAGATGTATAGTTTACGATTCTATAAAGTGCATACAGACAAACATTCATTTTTATATATAAGAGAAGATAAGAAATAAACTTCTCAGTTGAATTCTTCATTATGTTTCACAGGAAACGTAACCAGATTTTATAATTCCCCACAGTGGGCACGCAACTTGAGAGTAGCTAAAAATCACAATACGTAGATTCCAGACTTTAATAATAAAAGAAAAGCGTAGATAGATGCGCCAACGCCATTTGTAATCGAATAGGCAGTGCCGAATCCAATAACGAGAAACTCAAGTGTTACCAGCTACTACCAATTAAATTTCCATAATTTTTATTTATGAATGATCTATACTGATAAAATTAAACTGTCTGTAATTTCAAAATACATGCCAATTATATGAAACAAGTTGCTATTATACGGTATATATATGAGCATAAACGATAGAATTGAAGAAAAATACGAAAATTTATATTTAAAATAAGATAAAGGTATCTACTACATATATATCGAGGGCTTCATAACATATACGCATAAATGCAATTTGTTTTTGTTTACTAAAAACTATGCATGTTACAATTTGGAAAGTCTTACCAGTATGCAAGTGTGCCTAAAAAGAAGTGTATTCCAAATTGCAGCCTCATACAATCAACTGGTTTTGTTTTATTCACAATTTTGTCCCATGTGTAAAACTGCACTTTTGTCTGTACGCCCATTTGTTATGAAGCCCTCGATATATACATACACACACACACGCGCGCGTATATATATACAGTTATCGGGTTAAATAGTATCCTATGTTCTAACCCGGGATATAAAACAGCTCTGTGTTTTAATCCCATCGGCAATTTGACCGTGATTTTCTAACAGACAAATAAACATTCAAAAAATTGTATTTACTTAATCTGCTGGTCCGCACCACTGAATTTGTTCTCATTTTACTATTTACTCCACAAACCCTTCAGACTTATTATAATTATTATGTAGATGCGATTTTATGAGCGTGAAAGATGATTATTTGCATGTGGTGTTACAGACGACGTATGTCAGACTTGAGGAGTTTGGAAATATGTCGCCCCAAATAATTGTGAGAAAGTGAAGGTAAAGGCCGAGATACAATTTCAAATACACATAACCTCTACTAAGATCGCGGTTACCTTTGTCCTTTACCAAAAATATTATGCCGTATTATACTTGAATTTAACATTCCTGGTACACGGCCGTGCCGGTTGAAAAATAGGGCGGCACTGCTCCGAACCTATTCATTCTCCGCATACTTTCCATCTGGTCCTGGACGTAAGCCAATTATGTCTTAACTGATTGATTTCAGAGACGTATCACCAATATAATTATTGGGCGAACGACTGCAAACAAACATTCAATCTTGTACCACGCCGGCTTACATGACGCGAGGCGCGTGCCACGCGGATTCCGCTTGGCTATCAAACACCCAGCCTATTGGTGTTCATCACTCGTCGCTGCTTTCTATATATTAACCTTCGATAAAATCAGACACGGAACCTACGTGAATAATAGCGTCAAACGAAGTGAAGCAGTTATTTCTAACTAGTTTAGGTAAAGTTGTCTATACATAGGGCATTCATTATAATATGAGAATAAAGTACAAACTCTTTGGAACCGAAAAATCTTAATACTGGCTGGTAAATCTAGAATATTATTTAGATTAAATCAAAGGAAAACACTAAATGCATTTAACACCCTTAAATATGATTAGCGCCTTACACAACGCAAAACTTATCGCTAAATATGTTTAAAGAATTGTCAATATATTTTGTGTAAAATGTAAATAGGCAGTTTAATATAATTAACTAATTTTATTTAAAGGCGATTGTCTGCAAGAGACCCTTAGTTAAAGTTAAAGACGACATACACATACTTACTTTTTACTGAACGCCCCATGTACAGTGATTCATTTAACGTTCCATAAGCACATGTCTTGTTACTTTTATTAACTAAGTTACAGAATAGACTGTGCCACAGAAATTATGTTTAACTGTTCGACAATTAACTTTAAAATTAATAAGATCAATCGTGTATTATTTTCTATCCTGTCTAAGAAGTTAGTTTAGAGACGTAAAACTTTTTTATTGGTTTTAATATTTATTACAAGCGCAGTTATTTTATCCCGTTTGTTTCTTATTGTTCTCTCAGTATCTGTCAATGTCAACTTTGTATTTTTTTACATGTTTCTATATTTTATAAAGGTAGGAAAAAGTAACATTTATTAAAATTATGGCATGTCTGTTTCGTGTACTCGTGCGAGCTAAAGTCGATTTTAACGTGACGTACATTTTCATACTGCGACATATAATGACTTGATCTCAACGACTAACATATCATACACAACTCAAAATATTCGGCCTCATCATATCATCATATATATATTGTTATAAAGTGTCTCTATATCTACCTATCTATCTATATAGAAGGGCGTCATGTCGTAGTAAATTTCTAAACATTATTTCTCTTCTTTCCTCTATGGTTTTTAGAATTGCACGCTTTTCTTTTAATACTTCTTCATTGGTCTTCTTTTCCCTCCAGCTTATTATTCCCATACGTCTCCAACACCACATTGCCTTTCTCGATGTATTTTTCTAAATATAATATAGCTAGCTGGTTTTTTATTTAGAATAATAGGCTCTATTCCCTACTCGTCAATAAAATACTTGCATTTCCTATATCATTGACTTATATGATGAATGCGAAACATCCCTCCGAGTCTATAGCATTAAATTACTCTTTGGCGATAACATTTAGCTCTATATGATAAGATTGGCATAGAAATGGCTTTGCTATCGTCTAATGTTGAATCTAGGGTAATAATTAAGCGATTATTCTGTGAATTGGGAAGTCCGAATGTTTGTTTATTGTCCACTGGCACGCATAAGCGATATAACTATTTTACTTATATATGCTACTATTATTTATATTACAACCGTCGTGGTAGTTTAGTTGGTAACGCTCTCGAGTCTAAAACACGCGCTTCAAAAAAGACGCGAGTTTGATTCCTAACCAGGAAGCATACACCACTTAGACAGGCACTTAGGAACTAGTCTAAAGGGCATATTGTTATGCTTAATTACCAACCTGGTGACCGGTTAGGAATTCAATCAACCTTGGACAAACGTTGTGGGTATACTTATACTATCCGCTCCCCGTAAGGATTGGGGAGCTGTTATTATTATATATAGTACAAAAGCTTGAGGATTCCGTGTCGAAATTTAACAGAAACTTTAGACTCTCATCCCTTTTAAAGAACTTCATTCACTTCAACTTCATTTGATTTTAGGCATCTTAGACTCCTTGTGACTACGTGTTACTTGGTCATCTGAACATCTAGTACACCAGACAATCAGTCCAATTTTTAATGTATCTTTGAATCCATGAGACGCCACTAGGCCACGAGATATTTCCATTTTAAAAATAAGGAACTACGTTCCAATAACACATTCATTATTAATATAATTGATCAATCATTTCATTAGTACAATAAGCTAGATTATGATGGATAACGTGAGAAACGAGCACATACCGAGTAAAGTTGTGAGGTCTTCGGACCAACAACATAGAGTCAAGTCAAATAAAAAAAAAACCGAGTACCTACTTTAAAGTTGCTTCGGTGTCTGAAAATTTGAGAGGATATACCAATCAAGGTGGCATTCGCATGTAATGATGACAAATGAAAATCTTGTCACAAAAGGAGTGTCACAGTTGTCACAGATCGATGGCTATAAAAGTGAAAAAAATAAAGAAAGAGATAGAGGAATTGTATGAAGAGAGAAATTATGATTTGTGCTGTGACAGAGGACGTGTGTCAGAATCTATAAGTATGGAAGAAAAAGACGTATGAGCCGACCCGAAATGATTGATAATGAGATCGTGAAAAAAGAACTATGTGTGATTTAGGGGAATCTCACCGCCTCCGTTGGCTCGGTCACGTGGAACGGATAGAGAGGATCGAAGTGTGAAGAGGGCGTATTTGGGACGATCGGAAGGGCAACGTCCGGTCGGTCGCCCCAAGTGCCGGTGGAGGGGCAAAGTAGAGGCTGACTTGTGTTAGCTTCAAGAGAGGCATGAAATAGCACAGGACAGGAACAGGTGGCGTGTTCTCGTTTCGAAGGCCAAGACACATTTTGGGTCGCTGAGCTAACGGAGATAGTTAGTTATCTGTGATTAAGGAGGTGGATGCTGAAAATCAACGCTGTGTCGGACTACGTTTTGGCACAGCAAAATACACTCACTATTTTGCCAGCCAACCTCATTTCGGAACTGCGGCATACATCATCTCTATATGTTTCTTGTGTGTCGCATTTGAAAATAAATTTAAATTAATTAATATTTATAGAAACAAATCACGGAAATATCTTGAACGTAAAATATTCCACCTTAACAAAGTCCAGTGCGTAGTTAAGGCGATAACGCGGTGAATGATATGAGGTATCAGACTGATAAACAAACATCAGCAGGTCCAGCGCTAATATATCATTAATCATTATAATATTGAATTATTGGGTCAAACACTTTATCTTCTAGGTGCATTTGGATGCCGTGCTTGTTACATGTATTAAGAAAAAAATATTATTTCTCAAATTCGAAACTTACGCTTGAAGTTATCTGACCAAAGGGAGGAAAACATTACTTTCGCCACTGTCAAACGATTTTCCCTTCTGTGTAAAAAATAAATTCTGTGTGAAAAATTGAGAAATTGATTGAAAAAGTTAAAGGAAGAAGATTAAGGTGGTATAGGCATATAATGAGGAGGATGCAAGTCACATGACAAAAAGAATGTTAAACTACAAGATGGATGGCTACAAATGTAAAGGTAGCCACAAAAAGATGGCTGGATTGTGGGAAGCATGATATGATGATTTGTGGTGTGACAGAAGTTGTATGTCAGAACAGAGGAGTGTGGAAGCAAAAAACATATTGTGCCGACCCCGAATAGTTGGGATATGGTGAAAGAGAAGAGAAGAATTTTGTAACGATACTTTATACTTAAAAATTCACTTTTCACTAAATTATTCTTCAATCGAAATTATTGAACGAACAAATTATTATTTAATTTACATAGATTTGAGTTAAATATTTACTACCGTCAATGAAAAAAAAAATGCTGTCTGAAAATATTTATTTCCAAATGCGATACACACAAGATAAACACACTAGAAAATATACACAAAAATAGTATGCGGCAATTTTAGAAATAAGGTTAAAACTCAGTATTTGGCTGTCCCTAAACCTGGTCGACACAGTACTGGTTTTTAGTTCCCATCTCCTAATTTACATATAATATAAATGAGCAGATATACAATAAAAGGACAATTAACTTAGTTATATTGTATTCTATCCTCCCTCAAGACTATAAGTAACATATTGAGCCTAGGTAAGGTGCCCAGGAGGGTGGCTACGTTTCCTCGCTGGATTGCGGTATTGATCTGTTATCTGAGGTAGGCACCAGTCCTCTGATCACCTGAAGAATCAATTATTCGTTTTGAAATATCTTTGTAGATCATATAAGGTCTTAACATATAACTCTCATACTGCACAAAAGTGGTAGAGGACGCCAGGAAAAGGAGTAAGTCGGCAATGATGACCATTATCTCGACATGTTCCTGAACTGCCGTGTGCTGTCATTATATTACAAGAAAACGTTTGTACCTAGACTTTATTTACAATTATTATTATTAGCCATATATTAATAAATATAGTATATATATAAAATTTTATTTACCCTAATTAAACTTTAGTATTTACAATATATTTATTTACAATTGTATTGTAAAACACATAACTCTCACTGAGGATTGCATACTTGCGCCATGCACCGCTTATTATATAATTACATAGAATGAATATAACTTAAAAGAATTATAGAATAATATTGATACTTAACAATAACAACGAAATAATAGGGAACAAAAATGAAGGGCTGCTATAATGCCAAAGAAAAGAAACAACGCGATAGGAAAGCGGTAATTCGATCTTCAGTTGTTTTGTCGAGTGCTTATTAATGGATTATTAAACAAACAATACAGTATGTTTTAATGATATGATGTTTGTATAACTAATCAGGTTTTTATTTACTTTCCTCGTGTTCAAAATAAAAGCAGTGTGTACCTCGATTGACAGACCTATTTAGATTATCGAACTGTTTCGTGAACTGAACTCGAAGTGCTTAAACAGGTTTCTTTCGTCCCTTGTGTAACAATCTACTATAAATACTCATGTTATAACATGTACTACCTTAGCCCATTCGACTTCAAAAGCTGAACCTATACTATATTACACAATATGACTTTTATGTTTACATAGATCGTTTTGGTTGCATAATCCTAATTGAAAAACAGAAGTGAACCGTGTAATATAATTATAAATCCGTGTCATATAAATATAATGACATATGACAATAAAATTTATTTAAAATCTATAAATATTATATAAATTACATACTATTGAATACAATGTAAGAAAACTTAACTTATTTGTATTGTATTCTACCCATAGTCCCTCAAGACTATAAGTAGAATACTGAGCCCAGATCACCGTCTTCTATGGGTAAGGTGCCCAGAAGGCTGGCTACGTTTCCTCGCTGGATCGCCATACTGATCCGTTAGCCGAGGTAGGCACCAGCCCTCTGATCACCTGAAGAGTCGATGAGTCGTTTTGATAAATTTTGGTAGAGGCTCATTGCCATAAATATAATTATTTTATATCCAACTTATACAATTTTAATTTTAAACTAGACTTTAAGTAATTTTAAGTAGTATAAGAGACAAGCTTTATTTATATATTATATGTGTTTCAGATGCCCGAACAGTATCGGGGGTGAACATGCAATTTAAAAAAAAATGTAATTATAAAAGTAAACTCAATCATTCAATTACATTGAAGATCGTCCTTATCTTTCGCTGTTTCGCTTTAAACCAAATTGATTCAATTTGGTTGATCCTTGTTATTTAAGTCTTCAGGCTGCCACATTACCTCTTCAACCTTTTAATTCAAGTAGCGACGACTTTGAATCATCCACTCTGACGCAGTCAAATACTTAAATATTCACCGACAGTAAACAAGGCGATGCTACCAAGCGCTTGCAGAAATCTTTTCGTTTTTGTATTTATAGAGCAAATACGCACTACAAGAAAGTAAATTAATAAATAAATACTTGTTACTGGGATAGCTTTTTGCACTGTTTGTACTTGTTTGACAACATTTGAAGTTGACTTTTGAGTTTCTCGTTAAGTAGATAGCTTTTTAATTAAATTTAGAATGTTTTATTTACAACTAGCTTCTATTCGCGACTTCGTCCGGGTTGTGCGGTTTTTTAACTATCACACGGAAACTCTTTAATTTTTCGGGATCAGAAGTATCTTATATGTTGGCCAGGGATATAAGCTACCACCATACAAATTTTCATTTAAATTGGTCCAGTCGTTTCGGGGATTAGCCGGTACAAACAGACAGATAAACGGAGAAACAAAAATATCTAGATTAGTTCTTTTTCACTTCTTACATCCCCTTGACTCGGTTTTTTCGGAAGAGGATATTCGACCTCTACAGTTTTACTGTATGTATATAAATTTACTTGTCTACGTTCTTGGATCTGTAGATCAGTAAACTAGCAAAGAGGTAGCAAAGTAAAGCAAACTACCTCTGTACTCAGAATCATTTAATGTTGGTTAAATTAAATCTTAGAATTGAAACTTCCTTAGAATCGTTGTGATTTGAAACCCGATGAAACGAAAAAAAAAATGTGAATCCCAAACAAACAGACAAGAAATGTAATAAATCTTCATGTTCTTCGTCATTTATATAGTTTATTCCATATGCTTTTGAAGTGGTAACTTCTTATGGGAGTATAAACCGTTATGTTACGTAACGCGTTACGGCGCTAGTCTGTCTCGCTCCCCTTTCTCTCGCGCATTGGGCAACAGTAGGCAGGCTCCTCCTCTCTCACTCTAACCTACGTAATTAGATTAAATAATGATACTGATAACGTACAACAATAAATAACCTTTCCTTACATCATCATATTCAGATACATAAAACTTAAGTAATAACCTAAGCTTTTCTCAAGTTAAACAATTTGAATAGTAAATAGTTCAACTAAAGTTATTACTTCTGTCGGACATCCTACACGCACACGTTTTTTTATAGCGTCTATATACAGACACGGCGTGCTTAGAATTTTATAATATTATTGATTTGACCGACCTTAATGAATCTTGGCGCGTGCGCTGAAAATGTAGAATGCGTAGAGTTTACAACTGAAACAAAACAGCGATGAATTATTTTCGAAATGCTTGTCGCCTGGTGTTTCTATAGCAAGGTCGTAAACATTCCGTTCCGTCTTTATTTACGAGTGTAGTAGACAAAAATATGATACGAAACATATTGCTTTATTTGGTTGATTGTCGTATTTTTAAGAACATGTCGGCAACACCAACATAATATTTTTTCCATTTTTTAAAGTGACAACATTGTTGTTGCATTTTTTCTCGTTCCGTTTGGGTTGTAGCCGAAGGCAGACGCTTTCGTTTGTAAAGAGATTCATAACGTGTTTTCACCAACTAAGGCTACCGACTTTTAACCGATGATTAAAATAAAATAATCGCTAAAAATGTATGCATAAACACTGATTATTTTACTCATAGTCGCTTTTATAATATTAGTTAGGATTTTAAAAAGCTGAAGTTTAGACCCTAAAGACCGCGTAGACTTAATAGTAAGTATTATATTCAATCAAAAACTGTTATCAGAGCTTTTTTTTTAGAGCGTTCAATTCTCTATAAAGATTGGAACAGCGATTTATCACCCAACCAGTCGTTTGAACGGTACAAAAATCACAAGAAGCAAAAAAAAATCCTGTGTATTCTTATGGGAATTAAAAAAATGCGATGAGGACAATCTTAATATTAATATTAAGGGCTCATCTTTTCACAGAATTTTTTACTCCCAAAAGAAACTTTTGATCCTGTTTGGAAAAAAATAAACTGAAATATTTTTTTGGATCACCCTATATATATATAAACACGCGCACGCCGCACGGCTTACAATAATAGCAAAAAGTGTCGTTACAACTTTTGGTCATAACTTCCGTCTAGCCCCTTTCGCTACGCGCGATAAGGAACTTCGTTCCAAACAAGAATCGTATTATTATTGAAATATGTCGTCCTTTATTTCATAAGTCGTCCATTTTATGCAAATTAACACTCATCATTTTTCTTGTGGCAACCCTACTCACGATAGAGAAGTATAATACATTTGTCTCTTCCGCGAGAGGCAACTGCGTTGCATTAACCAAGTCCGGTGCTCCTGATGCTAATTGATCGGCCAAGGTCGGCGGCAGGTCTGACGTGACGTCACAACGCGCGTGCCGTGCTTCGACCATAAACGCAGTTGGTAGCCTTGACCCACACACTGTTACACTACACTCCTAGTTACCAGTATGATATTGCGCAATAAAAAAAAATCTAATGTTTATTATCTATAGTACTGTATGAATCTGTAGGTTATGTTTGTATGTTTATGTATGTGTTCTTAATTATTTCACATATACTAAAGTTAAGACACTAAATTTCAATTTTTGTTGGTAAATTTTGTTATAAATACTCGTTTTAAGGCCTACTAAAAATTAACATTTTTGTCTCTAACTCAAGAAAGACTATCGATCGTGGTGTATAATAAGTAGTAGTTACTACATTGAAATCTTACAATTTAAGGGCAGAATATTGCATTTGTTAGAGGACGCAATTTTAGTTTTGGGACATGTGTGGGGAGTCAATAGAAGCTTACCCTCAAGTTTGTGGGATCGCCACCCTTGTCCCTCGGCCGCCATCTTGAAAAAATTGGTGAAAACACTTTTTTCGCGATATCTCGGAAACTATGCGTCTAACAAAAAATTTGTAGTCATAATTTGTAGCAAATTCTTTTGCCTACTAATATGTTTATATAACTTTTTGCCCTAAATTAAAAATTAAAGAAGTTATAAGCAATAAAGTGAGAATTTTTTTATTCATTCCTAACTCTTTTCTTTACCATAGAACTTACCAAGTTTAACTTATCGAATGTTAAGCAGGGAGAAAAGGTCCCCCGTTTTCCCTGCCACCTATAAGGTAGAGCCCGTAGGCGCGTTTTATTACGTGGTATCCCCAGTAGGCCTACTCCACGGATATCTTGCTTATAAGGTAATCCTCGACATCATAATATTTTTAATCACTTATTAGCTAGCTACTCTAATCGACTTTTCTTCGATGGTCCAGGCTGTTGTGGCTCAGAATCTAAATCATCATCAAATGTGAAAGTTTGAGGAATGACAGGAGTTAAAATTGGAGTCATAGTTGGAAGTTCATCTTCAAATTCATTTTCTTCCATTAACTTTGATATCTCTATAATGTTGCTACATATTTCGCCAAAACAGACATAAAAAAACGCGCCTACGGACTCTACCTCACAGGTGGCGGATAAAACGGGGGACCTTTTCTACCTGCTTAACATTCGATAAGTTAAACTTGGTAAGTTCTATGGTAAAGAAAAGAGTTAGGAATGAATAAAAAAATTCTCACTTTATTGCTTATAACTTCTTTAATTTTTAATTTAGGGCAAAAAGTTATATAAACATATTTGTAGGCAAAAGAATTTGCTACAAATTATGACTACAAATTTTTTGTTAGACGCATAGTTTCCGAGATATCGCGAAAAAAGTGTTTTCACCACTTTTTTCAAGATGGCGGCCGAGGGACAAAAGTGGCGACCCTACAAACTTGAGGTTAAGCTTCTATTGACCCCCACACATATCCCAAAAACAAAAATTGCGTCCTCTAACAAATGCAAAGCTCATGTAACATTTCAATGCAGTATAATAGTATATAGGTGGTAAGAATGGGCCTGTGTGGCGCTCTGTTGTTCGTGCCTACCCCGCAAGGGACCTGGCGTGAAGTTATGTATATATGTATGTATGTATAATAGTATATACAAATTTTGATTATGCTCTATCAAACCGTTCTTCTGTTATAGACAGATGAAACTATATTACTATATAGTATAGGTCCCAATACTATACTTGAGCGCTCACCTCGGCATACGGCTAGTGATTTGGCAGTTCTTTATCAAACTATGATGTATTTATTATGCCTTTAGGGTAAAGGGAAAAAACACAATATTTTCGATATGTTGATAACTAACATTATATTGGCTGCGCTCAATGCATAAAGCGACTTCTACTAATCTGCCGACCGCTGAAGATGCCGGGAACCAAAATAATATTGTTACGAGCTATAGCACTCGAATTAAAATAACTGACGTTGGAATTAATATACAGTTTATTAGAACTGCACAAATACGTATAAAACAAGTATAATATAAAACTGGATGCAACCAGTTCACACTGCACGATTCAGTGTAATTCAACACGCGTATAGTCTATGTCGCCAATCGAAAGTATTGGTTATATTATATTATACACAGGTCTTGCCAGTATCGTAAGCGTCGCCCCACCCTTCCGTTCGGGCATTGTTTTATACTAACTATACAGTACAAAAAAAATCGCGTGGACTGGAGTTTCCGAGAAACAGTGATTTGCATACCTGGTTATCTATTCCTACGAACGGCCAACAAAGTCGAAAACAATAACAATAGGCTATTGTCTAATTGCAAATTTTGAATACCAAGTAAACAAAATAATTTCAAATGCGGAAGGGACAATAAACCCGGTTCGCAGAATTTCTTTGTCGATATGTAACATATAGATATGCAGGTGGTCCAATTTGTAAACAATATGTAATGTATAATATGTAATCCGCAGTTGAGCTTAGTGGCTTTCTATGGCATTTTAGGGGCCCATGCAGGGAGTGGCGAATCACAGTCTGCCCATTTTTCCATGTTTCCTGAACATTTCTACTGGCAGACGCCATAGTCCCCATAGACCCAGACCCCTAGTACCACAAGAAGTTCACCCCCATAGCCCGGTACTTTTTGTTCTCATTTCCCATAAAAGTTCTACACTGGCCGGTTCTTGTCCTTGGATGGATTAGTATATAATGTAGACAGGGATTATCGCCGGCCAGTGTCACGCCACATTTACATTAAATTTGTCAAGGGGTATTGTACGTACAAGACGTATTGGCCTTCCCATGGCCCCACGCAAACCCTCCAGAAGTGCGGCCCATTTTCATGGCCCGTGGTCTTGAAAGACATACAATGATAATATGTAATTAATTAATACACTAACTTTCATCCAGAAAATAATACATAAATAGATTGCTATAGTAACTCGACCGCTATGAGCCATGTCAAAGCTTCGCACTGCAACCTGCAAATCTTTCTTCTGCAAATCTGCAACCCGAAGATTTGCAGAAGCGTAAGAGTAAACATGTCTTTCGTTTATATCCGTATCTTTCGTTATACCATATACCCATGCAAGACAAACGCGGTAGAAGTCGCGGGTGGCCGTCAGCCATTCACAGTTCTCATTTGTCATGTTACGTGAGATTGTGTGCATTGTAATGAACGTCTCAGCAGTGTCGGGCGGTCGCTTAATCGCCGGTAATTAATTCTATAGTCAAAAGGTCGCGACACAGTTTTATCGACCGGCCACTGACGCAATAGTGAACCAAAACAAACCGGCCGCGGTGCGGAGGCGGAACGATGCACGACGAAGAAGGGTCCACTTTAATTTCGTCGCTATAACCGGAAGTCGCTATATACGATTGTAGAAATTATGTATCGGTAGACATGTCGCCCAATGTCTACTTATTTTAATAATAATGAGTAACACACCCGCAGGGGGGCTTTGTGGCGAAGCCTAAGGTGAGTGGCGACACCTCGTACCTGACTCCGGGGGCCAAGACAAGGCCGCCTCCGTGCTTGCCTTAGCCAGCCGGCACGGAGTGGAGATCGCTAGAGCTAAGACTCAAGCTCCAGGGCTGGAAGTGATAAATAGCCTAACGGTCGGAGGTAGCTTCGGTGAACCTACAGCCCACCTCTCTACACCCCTTAGCCACTCACACCCATCTTGCCCCTGCCTTTTATGGCGTTTTTAGGGGCCCATGCAGGGAGTGGCGAGTCACCATCTGCCCATTTTTCCATGTTCCCTGAACATTGCGACGGGCAGACGCCATAGTCCCCATATTCCCAGACCGCTAGTACCACTAACAGTTCACCTCAATAGCCCGGTACTCGGTACTTTTTGTCCTCATTTCCCACAATAGTCCTACACTGGCCGGGGCTTGTCCTTGGGTGCATTTTTATATGGTGTAGACAGGGATAATCGCCGGTAGGTGTCACGCCACATTTAGATTAAATTTGTCAAGGGGCCTCTACGTGTTGGCCTCCCCATGGCCCCACGTAAGCCCTCCAAAAGTCCGGGCCATTTTTATGGCCCGTGGTCTTAAAAGACATAATGTAAACAATGAGTAACACTATCTATAGATGTAAATAATAGATAACCAAACATCGATACTATGAATGATCCTTTGTGTATGAGAAAGAATACAATTTCCTGCCTGTCGTAAGAGGCGACAAAACAATCTATAGCCAGGTGGTAGGGCATATACCCGACTGGATGGCTACCACCCCATACTTTAGATCACTAAAGTATGTCGCCATACCAACCTTAAATTGTGTCCCGGCATTAGGTTCCAATCTCTCTTAAGAGATTAGCAGCGCATTTGTACCACCTTTGGTGTTTCAAATTTCTTATAAAACTATACCTTATGTTCAAGCGACTAAGAGTTTTACGTCGTTGTAGCCAAAAAGTCGTTACATTGAGGTCGTTATAAGTGAAATCCACTATTCCGTAATGCTGCGATTTATCTGCCGCACGCAGGAATCACTGCTCTCATGCAACTCTGCCCTAGTAAAAACTTATATAGGTATCAATCATGACTGACTATCATATACGGTCAAATTGATAACTTATTCAGGAGTAAGCAGTAAGTACTAGTTCAGAAGCTGACCAGAATGGTTCTAGTGTGGGCAGAGTATGATGATATATTTTTGATAGTAATTAAATAATATCATTTTTATGATTTAATAGTGCTTAATTTATAATCGCTATTCTTAAAATTAATTTTATGCCGTGTTACAATAAATTCTAATACTTTTACATATAAAAGAACAGTCGTTAAAATACCATTATTTCTTATCTATACTAATATTATAAAACGTTTGTGAGTTTGTGGCGTTGTAGAAGGTAATCTCTGGATCTACTACACCGATTTTTAAAATTCTTTTACTGTTCGAAAGCTACGTTAACAGGCAGTTTCATAGGCTATATTACATGACGCTATATACCCTGAGAGCCGGACAGAGCGCGGATGTAACCGCGCTATTTTATAACGAACCAATTTAATATATAAAGGAATTATATTATAAAGTAAAGCATATTTTTTTCATGTTTTTTTTTCTTTTTTTATAATTATAATAATAAGATTTATGCTGAGTGAGTGAGTCTGCACCGGCTTACTAGGATTTGTATTGGTATTAGTTTAAGTGCTATAAATTATAGGTAATAAAGCAAGCTGTGTCTTCAAATAACAGATCACATTCTGAAAATTACAAAATATTGTGGCGACCGAGGGTGGAACTGCCCTGCAGCGTAAATCAGTTTTAGAACTTTTAGAAAGAACTAAAAATTTCTGGAAGGAAAAGACAAGGACGGATATATTCAGAAAAGGATAGACGATAAACGAAAGAAAGAGATAGATAGATAGATGTTAAAAAGAGATAGACGACGAAAGAAAGAAAGAGATAGATAGATGTTAGAAAGGGATAGATGTATAAACGAAAGTTCCCGAACAGAAGGTTCGGGAAAGAAAAGACAGATAGATAGATGGATTCTAGAAAATTCTTCCGGGTATATAAACAGTGTAAGGCGCGCCTACCGAGCAGTTTAGAGTTTAGAGTTGAGTTTAAAGTTGAGTTCAGTCCAAGACGGTGAAACGACAAGTGCGACACTAGAGAGTTATTAGAGAAGGTTAATAGAGGACAGAGACGAATTATGTGGTGAATTTAGTGACAAGTTTGGTGGACAGATACGCGAAGAAGGTGTGTAGCGTAGTTCGAGAGAGGAACTAGAAGCAAGCTACACGCGATAATATCGGAGGTGGTCTACGCAATATCGGCGACGGTATTGAGGGTGTGACAACTTATCGTCGGGACTGTGCATCGTTGGTGCGTATAGGGGCAACCCTACAGAGAGGTACTACGTGCGGCTGTGTAAGTCAATAAAAGCTTTTAAATTAAAAACTGATGTTTTCTTCCAATCCATAAGTGCGTACCCCCGCTCGCACGTAACAATATTATATTTCTAATGTATTTCAACAATATGTTTCTGAATGTGTTCAGTTATAGGACAACGGATTAGAGTTGCCGTACAACGTGGGAATGCGCCCAGAATTTTGGGAACACTCCCCACTGACAGTGATCTGGACTACATCTTTACTTGTAAATATGTTTATAAGAGTATTTAATATCTAAGATTTTTTGGAATGTTATTTCATTTTTAAGATGGTTTAGTTTATAATATGTTTCATATATTATAAATAAATGTTTTGTTAGAACAATAAATAAATGCACAGTTTGACTAATTTACGTGTACTTTTGACATCATTATATATATTACTAGCTGACCCGGCAAACGTCGTGCTGCCCGGAAAAGCTTCAATCGATTTGCCGAGAGCAGCGCCACTTCCGGGTCCAATCGTGAACCAACTCGCAAGCCTTCTTTGGCTCATGCACAACAACTAAAGATCATCATATGGTCAAATGTATATAGTTTACGATTCTACAGCGTGTTTCAGACCTTACGACAATAAATCAGACCACGTTTTCTTCATGACGTACTCTGCCCAAATACAAAAACAAATCAAGATAGCTTCTTTGGTTTAGCCACAGGAATTCATTTTTCATTTCAGAATATGACAAAAGCATGTATCAGTTATTGTGTCTAAATCGGTAGGTTAGTGACGAATGTATCATGTTGCCAGCTCGTCTCTTCATCATTAAACGCGGAAGTTGTTCATTCTTACGCTCTCGCTCGCGAACCAATATTTACAAGATGTTCTGTATTTATTCCCTTTTTATCGTAATTAATTTGTTCGGAAATTGCTTTTTTTTAATTTTGACATTACGGTTGATTTAATAGTACCAAAAAAATTTGTATGGAGTACGACCGCTAAAATTATGATTTATTGTCATTTGAAATGAAACACGCTGTATAAAGGATATACAGACAAACATTCATTTTTATATATAATAAGAAGAAGATTCGTTCACTTCCCTTAACATTCGCTGAATTTTGATATAACTTGCATGGAGCTCGATACAAATTCAACAGATAGTTAGGAAAAGGAACGGTCGGTGATATAGGAACCGACCATGTGTTTATAAAAAGGGCACAGGCATGTTTTCAAATTGGACAATTACATTAACAATCTGCCTGATAAAATTAGAAATGAGGATATCCGTAAGAGAACCAAGGTAACCGACATAGCTCGCAAAATTAGCAAGTTGAACTAGCAGTGGGCCGGTCACGTCTGCTGCAGGACCGACGGCCGATGGAGCAGACGAGTCTTGGAGTGGAGACCGCGTCTCGGTAAACGTAATAGCGGACGCCCTCCAGCCCGATAGACCGACGACCAGTGCAAGGTCGCCGGCAGGCGCTGGATGCAGAAGTCAGAGGACAGGGATGAGTGGCGCCGAATTGGAGAGGCCTACGTCTAGTGAACTGCAAATCGCTGACGATAACGAGACTACATTTAAATATTACATGAAGTCTTTTACTCCAGATTTGAGTTGGAATCTTTGGTTTGCACTGAAAATCAGCGTTGTGTCGGATAACATTCCGACAAAGCAAGCAGCTGAGTGCAAATCTTGGTTGCTGAAAATGCGGCGTGCACATTTACAAAACTGATACCTGTTTACCTCGTAAAATATGTAAGCAAAGTGCGTTGCTATTTCTTCAATAAGTCTTTATTTTTCTCTTTCAATATTAAATTGTGGCACGTTCAGTCATACATAGAGTCTTTAGCGCATGTAACGACTAAAAAGTTAGGTGGTACCGCCATGTAAACCTCCTTTCGACCTATTCAAATTTACGTCAACATATTTACATTCCGTCTACAAATCTGACGGCGCGTTTTCCTTTTGCACGCACGTCAATCATTTATTGTCATGTCATCATAAATTAAATTAAATCGCCCCTCACATGATTGCATAAAATAATTATATCATAACTTGTACCGCGCCGCAGCGCTTAAACATATATAAAACCAAATACATAAATATTATAATAATTTAATAATATAACTATGCTGTAAATAAATAGTAACATCAATATAAATACTATAAATGATTTAAATTTTACGTCTGCGCCGCCTATTAAATACTAAATCTTCTATCTATCTATATATATATAAGCAAAGTTTGTTTTCTTTGTCCGAGGTAAACTCGAAAACTACTGGACCGATCAGCATGAAACCACAACTATTCGACGTGGAATTAATCGTAGATGGTTATAGGCCATATATTTTTCCATTTTTTTCTCAATTTGTTTGTTTGTTTGTCATTCGCCGGGCGAAGCGGGCGGAAACGGCTAGTAAACTATAATAACATAAATTAACAAAGTTGGAAGTGGAGTGTACTGAGGAGCTGAGGAACAGCTGCATTTCATGCCCAATAATCAGGTACTTGCGTGCTCTTTTTACCCATCTAAAATTCCCAACACATCTTTTCCTACAAAATTTACATAGTCCATTGTTATCGTAAACCCAGCGCCGCGGCAACACTAAGTGTACTCGGAAAAGTGAGACAGTACTTCATGCTAGAACAAGTGCTGAACTTATACCAAGCACAAGTTCGGCTGTGCATGGAGTATTGTTCTCATCTTTGGGATGGCTCAGCCAAATAGGAGGCGTTAGACTCGATTGAGATTTTATTTGTTAGGTTCGTAAGATCAAATTCCGATGCCAAAGTTTCTTAAAAACCTTTAAGAGAGTGGATATTAACAGTATTTATAAGAAATTAAACAATAAAGTTTGAGGCGTCTTTAAATAACAAAAGTATTGTTTGTTATCTATACGTATCTAAATATTTTTGTCTTTGATTGTACATATATTCTAAAAGCGATCCGTCTTGAGAACGAAGGCCACTACGCCCGACTGCAGGACAACGGGCGAACATTTTACACCGACGCATTTCTTTTATAATATTTCAAAAATTTATATCGCAATATCCTTGAAATCGTTTGTCTAATGTTTACTCTGCTTCTATATTGAATGTGTTTTTAGTGTTTCATATTTTTTTATACCACTCTAATAATTTGCTAGTGTCAGCTGTCGGCATCGTAGAAGTAGGTACACTTGTTTACATTTTCAATGGATTTAAGTGACCTCGGCATAATATAATTGAACGCAAATTACTTATTTTATTGTGTCTATTTGAATAAAGCTTATTTATTGTTGAATTGTTAAGTATTTTATGCACTTTTGAATGTGTTTAAATGTTGGCATCGATTCTGTTTTATAAATACCCTAAATTATTTTATTTTCGGAAAACAATGCTGTCTTGAGAATTTTTTATGAGAACTTTGTGCATTTTATTTGATATTGCTTGTAGATAGATAGATAAGCTGTAAATAACAATCAAGTTATGTATTGGATCAGTAAGGCGATCCAGGGAGGAAATATAGCCAACCTTCTGGGCATCTTACCCATAGAAGACGGTTATCTAGGCTCAATAATCAACTTACAGTCTCAAAGGACTAGGTTTTAGTCGTCGTTTAAATTATGAAATATAAAAATTCAAATCGAATTACAACGAACGCCTTGCAATACAAAGGATATTATTATTGTATCGGGCCTCGCACGGAACAGATGTATCAGCTTCTTGGTTGAAAATAAAAGAGTGTAATTCCCTGAACCAGCTCATCATTTCAAGATCCCTACCAAGCTCGAGCCGCTGGCCGCCACAATACAATAGATATAGCTAACGTCTTCTTCTATTCCAATCCCATACGGCATCCTTTCTATGCCATTGCTCCTGTTTCATCCCTCTATTTCATTCCCCTATCCCTTCATAAAGACTGGCAACGCGTTGACTTAGATCCTTGTGTTGCAAACGTCTAGGCAGCGGTAACCACTGTCCATGAGCTAGACAGTCTATCTATTTGCCACCTTCGAAATAAAAAGAATAGTTCAGCTATCATGCGTGGCTCAGGTCGTGAGGGGCTCAGGTCTTGTCGCCAGTACGCATAAGCAACCGGCACATCGCACTGCGCAGCGCACAACGCAAACAATTCTACTGAAAAAAATAACGAAACACAAATAAAATGTGAAACACAAATAGCACACAAAAATAGAGGATGTGAATAACTGACACACATACGAGTGCAGGTTCCCGACGGGGATTAATTTTATCGGGCCAGTTTCAATGGCGCGCACATCGCGCGTAGGGTTACCGCACGCCCGAAATAACTTAAAAAAAAGAAATCAAACTAAAGTGTTATTGTTATTATTTTGAATTTAAAATTAAAATTTACATTAAAATACATGTATTTTTTTGCAGACCACGGGCCAGCCATAAAGATGGCCCGGACTTTTAAAGGACTTGCGTGGAGCCATGGGAAGGCCAACACGTAGAGGCCCCTTGACAAATTAAATTTCAATGTTGTGTGACATTGACTGTTGATTATCCCTGGGTCCAAATAATAATTCACCCATAGACAAACCACGGCCACTGTAGGACTATTGTGGGTAATGAGAACAAATTGCGGTGAACTGCCTGGGAATATGGGGACTATGGCGTCTGCCCGTCGCAATGTGAGGGGAACGTGGAAAAATGGGCAGACGGTGATTCGGCACTCACTGCAGCCTGGGTGTGAGTGTCTAAAGGGCATGGAGATGTGAGCTGCAGGCTCACCGTAGCTACTTCCGATGTTAGGTCATTTATCATTTCCAGGCCTGGAGCTTGAATCTTAGCTTTAGCGATCTCCGCTCCGTGCCGGTCGGCTAAGGCAAGGTTCGAGGTATCGCTACTTACCTAAGGCTTCGCCACAAAGCGTCCCTGGCAGACCATTAACATTAAAGTTATTATTGTTATTTCCTACAACATCATGAAGTCGGTGTTAACAAAAACATAGGAAACAACAAATTAGGAAAATGCGCCTACTTCAAGATGCTATAGGAAATATATCTTTTTTGATTTTTAGTTTGAAGTCAGTTTTTTTTTCATTGACCAGGTAACCCTAAACGCATCACATCGCCGTACGTAGCCCGCCGCGTGGTGCTGCCCGCCTATTAAAATCGCCAACGGGACGCGTTAATTGGACGCGACATGACGTGCCAATTAAACTGCACCGGACAATGCGCTTCAATCGTGCTAATGACAAACACTGCTGTGGCGATTCACGCTGTACTACATAAACATATACGTCTAAGGGATGATTTACGTTACACTGTGAGGGCACGAGCCGTGCCCCTTACGCTGTAACGGAAAGACTTCCACTCATATTTTTATTATTTTATTTGTCTTCAATCCATGTTGGTTGCTCTGTCTAAAAAGATTACATCTTTTTCTGTATCCCGATAAAGTTGCCAGGGCTACAATTTTGCATAGTGTAAACAACATTTCATGAGTATCGTTTGAGTAGTTAACACTCACATCGGCACTGATTCATCTTTACTTTCCATACCTGTCGTACGGGGCATTTTGGACATTGTACTTAAACTACCATTGTGGCGGGACGAGGACTATCGTGCCCCATAATATTTCAGCAACTAAAATACTTTTTTGGCTTTATATGAAATAGTTTATGTATTTTTGTTTTGTGTTATGTGTGATGTAAGTCTGGTTTTTTCTGCACTGAACCAACGCCCTTCTCCTCACAGAGAAAGCGGTTTTTCTTAGCCGCAGCGTAAGTGAGACACGTTCGGGGCCACTTAGACCCCGTTTCGCAAGGAACGTGTTAAAGCGTAAAAGCGTAACAAATAAATACACATTCGCATTTCTAATATTAAAATTAGGATTCATATTACACCGTGCGGAATCCGGGCTCGGCCGTGCCCGGGCCCCTTTATATCGGTGTTGTTATACACGATCTCACGGCTCGCGTTCGCGACGGTCTGACATAAACCATCCTTAAATGTACTACGATATAAATTCAGACGAACAAACACGGGCTGTTACACGTATGTTATTTAAGATTAATAATGTAATATTGCGATGAGAGAAATTTCCCACTGGACCGGTGATAGGGAATGGGGCCCGTGGTATTTTCTGGTATTAGCCGACCGACAATAATTTCATAGACACAAGTGGGTGTCGCTCGTGACCTGCCTAAAATCTGAATCATGTGATTTGGCACAAACGTTGGCCGCAAATGTGCGTCGACGCGATCCGGTTATTTCTGATGCGTATTGTACGCTTGGCAACAATAAACACATTGGCTAGTTTCTTTTTATGTACGTTTCGAGCTGCCAGCGGTTTAGCTGCACCCTGCAACGCAACTGAACTCCGCTCCGACTTGCGCCACGGCATAAGTAATTCTATTAGATGTAAATTAGATTAACACCTTACCTTGTGGATCCTAAATATAAACTACAGGCTGAAAATGAACTAAATACGTTATACACAAATTATTGATAAAGTAGGAAAGCCAGCGCCAGGCGGCTATCAAGATAGGTATTGTTATAAACGAGTTTTTTAAACTAAATATTGAATTTATTATCTTACAAACTAATGACTGAAAGTAACTACTTTTCTGTTTATTCATAAAGACAATTGATAACGTACTTAATGGAAAATCTTTTAAGGAAAAGATTGTGCTATCGATTCGACATTTTTAATTGAATTGCACTAGTGATCGCCCGTAGTCGAAATTCGACCATAATTATTAATACAAAAGACTTTACTTCTATAATCCATATTTCGCCAAGCCTATGCTGTTAATTTGACTTGAACAATAAACAAAAGACTATATATGCGTGTGTGTGTCAAATGTATATACGTGTATGTATGTCATAATGTATATTTATGCATAATTTGTAAAAAAATATTGGCAATTTTCGTAAAACGGGCTACTAAGTTTTTGCTTCATGTATTAATATATAGAAGATTCTACACATTACAGATATTTTGTCTATGACATTAATGAGGCTTTACAACAGTACTTTGACCAGGATGTGTTACTTCCTTCATCTTAACCAAAGCCCATCTCTGCCTTTACTAAGGTTTTTTCCCTCTTCGTCACTCCCTCCGAATTTTTGTTTTGTCGGAACTTTCTTTTTTATCCTTATTTTTTCTTTTAAGGATATATATTACACTGTGTAAACTCTATATTACGACACTGAAGGGACTGTGCACTTTATGACGTTATAGAGAGTTGTCGTTAAATGGAGATAAGTATATTATTTTTGTCTGACCTCTTTTGCTGCACCAATAAATTTGTTATATTTTTTACCTATTTTTTTCATATCTTACGATACTGAAACTTCTTGGTGGTAAAGGAAGTAGTTAGAAATGCCGGTATTTAGTAATTTCTTACAAATTTCGGTATGCGTGATGCCGACAGACGAATTTATTACGGGCTAGAATAATAAAGCGATACAATAACGTACACAGACAGCTGCGTGGTTTTTACTAATTTTGGCAACTGAAAAGGTCCTTTTTATTACTTAACTAGCGGCCCCAGCAGACGTTGTCCTGCTCTGAAAAAATATGACCTGATCCCAGCGCCACCTACCGGTTTCAATTGTGGATTTAAACCATCCGGGGACCCACTCAAACACACAAAAACAAAATCGCTCCCCGTTGTTAAGAGGATTCTAGAACCCGATCTCAGCGCCACCTACCGGTTCCAACGGTATAAAAACTATTCTATCTTTCAAGTTGGATCAAACTGCACACGGCGTGCAAGTTTGATTAAAATCGGTTGAGTAGTTTAGGAGTCCATCGCGGACAAACATCGTGACACGAGATTTATATATATAAGATTATTGTCGGTATTGAGAGTGGTAATGTAGTGCTATGTAGAGTGTATCATTGTATGGAACGCAAAGCCAAGTGATTTCGACGCTTAAGGGAGTTTGTCGTTAAATCAAGTGGCATTACATCGAGTTTACACTGTATATAAGATTACAAAAACAACAGTACTTTGTACCATACATGTGTATTGATAATCCAAAAATAGTTACGTAAAAGTGTTTGTTACACGTATTTTCGAAGTTGCTAAATGAATACACGTTGAAAGCAACCTATTCCCGTATATTAAAATAATGTTACGTTTTATTGCATTTACAAAGCGAGCAGTTTCATTTATTTTGAGAATTTTATATTATTCGGAATGTTATCCGACAAGATGTGGCCAACGTTGATTGTTATGACAAAATAAAATCATATGTATTAACTAGGACATCCCCGCGACTTCGTACACGCTTGACTTGATATTCCCGCGGGATATCCGGAACACAAAGTTCCTTAGTATTTAAAAAATAATCTAAGCTATCGTTTAACGGACAAGAAATCTAAAATATCCCAGTTATAGATAGATGACACATTTTATACATTACACACATTTATATATTGTTACGAGCTACAGGACTCAAATTAAAATGCCATTGGTATTACTATAGAATTTATTAGAACTGTACAAACACGTATAAAACAGGTGAAAATATAACTGTACACAATCAGTCCAAACGTAATGCTCGATTCAATCATACGCGCAAAGTCCGTTACTTACGTCTTGCTTCGATTGTGGCTATCGCTAGACTGCCTCCCCCCTCCATCAGGTCATTGTTTTATACTGCACAAATGCAATATGTCTGCCATATCTAAGTCGGCTTCATTCGCCACACCTGGCTTATGACTCATGCGCAAGCTGCCATAAAAGAGTAGTTATTAGCTCAAACGCCGACGGGTATTAAATGTGCTTTGTTTACAAATATGCAGGTGGCTCAAATTGTAAAAGTATCGACGTCGTCAGCGATGTTAGCGGTGGGATGGCGTTCCCTGTGCTCGTCGTGCTGTTCTGCGCTCCTGGCATATGAACGACTCTATATAAGTCAATACATTACTGCAAAGACAGTCGCCGCGTGGAAACCTTGTTTATAGTCGATAAGCATGGGCGAAAAACTGTCACGGACCCGTCCTCCTTTATACGGCACGGTTATCGTACCTTGGACGAAGGGATGTGAAAAGGCCCTAACTTGTTTATATAAAGAATTTACTTACAATGTATTGCAGCTATATTTCTATTTTTCCGTATATACTCAGATAAAAATATCTCCCAAAATCATGTCGATTTTACATTGCAAAAAAGAACATGAGAAGTGTGGCGTGTATAGCTCCGCGTATAATGGGTTTCCATATAACCAAAAATACAAAAGAAAATTCGTGCAGTGTATAATGTGAGTATGGAAATGGGGCAGTAACGATTTTCATCATAATGATAAAACCTATTGTGTTATACAAATCACTGACTGCTTCATTTCGTTTAAGTGTTCTTTAAGAGCTCACCCTACTTACAATTTATTTTACACACACTTTGACACTGATTAAAAAATTAAAACAATACAATAAGTACTTCGCTATATAAGAAAAAAAGGTAATGACAGTACATACGTGTTAACACTTTCATATTTTAGGCGGGGAATCAAACATTTGTTATTTATTATAAATAAGAAAACTACGTTTTAACGGTTTTAAACGCGGCTATTTATTTAATTTTTATTATTCTCACATTTCGGCCATTTTCAGTACTCGTGATCGAAAGTCAAAGATGTCAAGTCTTAATGAGTATTATTAAAGTTTTATTTTAATTATTTAGTTTTCCTTTTTTTATGGTTATTATTTACTCTAATTTACCATTGTTTCACAACATGTTGGGACTCGAAGATAAGAAGCGACGCAAGAAGCTCTTCAGCAAACATGTCTAGCTCAAATAAATTTATGTATGCTGTAACATAAAAAAATAAAAATAAATATCTACAAATTTTAAAAATCAGGGGTAACCTACCCTTAACATTTAGGGCGATAAAAAACAGATGTTGTCCGATTTTCGGACCTACCCAATATGCACACACAATTTCATGAGAATCGGTCAAACCGTTTCAGAGGAGTATGGTAACTAACATTGTGACACGAGAATTTTATATATAAGATATAGTCGCAAAAACTTAAGAAAATAAAAAATACTAGATTGGACATGGTGTGCTCTTAATGTTTTGGAGCTAGTTTATTCTAGGATTTTGCGGTTAGGACCAATTTAGCGTGAAGCGGCCCAATCAAGCGCGAACTGACCCTACCTTGAAATTTCCGTGATTGGATTTATTAATTAATTAAAAGTAAGCAAAGACAGACACCAACACTAATGAGGTGTCTTTAGGCCACCTGGTCGGGACGAAATTCTCGAAGACCATCGAAAAGTATAAAACAGTCTCAACGTCCGAAGTTCTTTTTTATATGTAAATAGGTTTGCGATTGACCACGATCATTATCGGACGATGATGCGGTCGAAGATGAAGCACGCTTACTTAGATAGTACCTATTCACACGAGACTTGAAGATACCCGGATAATACTTTTCGGGAAACACGGACTCTGGTAGTGCATTCCACAAATCTGCCGTACGTAGAAGGAACGTGGAGGCGAAACGTTTAGTACGCACTGACAGCGTTTCCACCGTGAAACAATGTCGTAGACCAGGCCTTTTTAGCATCTAATCTTCACAATCCAAAAGGTCCCCGCCACGCTTTAGTAAATCCACATTTAGTATTTTGACCTCCCGTACTTCTAGGTTATGTTGGCGGCGGATTACCTAATGTAATTGCAGCATCGATTCGATTTCGATTAAGTAATAATACTATTATTAATATTGTATAGCTATTGTCGTTGCTATACACATATTACATACATACATACATACATAACTTCACGCCAGGTCCGTTGCGGGGTAGGCACGAACAACAGAGCGCCACACAGGCGCTCTGTTGTTCTATTGTTCCCATTATACACATATTAATGAGGTATATATATAATATTAATATGTGTTGTTGATTATCCTCTTTTCTTATTAATTATAGGTATAGGTATTGTGTGATATTTATGTATCCTATTATATGTGTATTTAATTAGCACACCACCGTCATACACTTGCGAATTTCCTGTTCATAAAATCCAGAGCCCGGGTTGTCTGAAAGAGATCGCTCTAAAGCAGTGTTTTTCAAAGTGTGGGTCGTGACCCCCTGGGGGGTCGTGAAGCTTCTTTAAGGGGGTCACGAAGCTTCTATAGCGGGGTTACAAAAGGTTGGGCAAGAATTTATCCGAACCCTAATTATGAAAATAAATAAATATGGTAAGTTGGATTGAATATTTGACACTTAATAAAATACATGAAAACAAAGCAACGGGTAGGGGGGTCGCGAAATATTTCTTCATACTAAAGGGGTCGTGTCATGAAAAAGGTTGAAAAACCCTGCTCTAAAGCGATAAGGCCGCCCATTGCTCCTACTTTTACTGTTTAATGTTAATGATGTAAATTGTTTATACTATGTGTATGTGGTGAACAATAAAGTGTTTTCTATTCTATTCTATTCTTCGAAATCGGTGTTGCTTGTTCTCACAAGAAATTCAAATATTCGGTTCGTTTGTAATAAGAAGAATGAATAAAAACAGCGAAACGAACTCTATATTACAAAGAAATACTAGAAAAAAATTCGTAAGGGCTCCAACAAAAACAACACTCTTTGTTGTATCCCAACATAAAAACAGTTACACATTTTCATATATTAAAATTAAGAGGTAGTAATACAATGCTTTAATGTACCTACACATTTGTTGTTTTCGTGAGATTTTTGCAACGTGAGTTTTAATCATAATTAATATTACAAAGTAATAAACAACTAAGTTCCAAGGAAACCTACCAACAGTGTTGTAAAGGTCGTCGGTACACCGAAATAAAGGGCATTTTGGGAAAATATTATATGAACTACGCTACTTTATACAAGGACTCTAACAGTGGGACTGGTCCACAAACTTAGTCGTTCGGCCAGCTATAGACCGAGTTATGTTTGAATAACATAAACAACATTTATATTCGTTAGAGAACTGACAAGTTAGAAAAAGAAAAAGAAAGAAAATATATTTATTTAAACACATTATAAAGATACTAGCTACTAGCCGTCCACGTTGAATTTGTTTTCAAAGCCCCCCGATTTTGAAATATTTTTCATTGCTGCTCCGCTTCTATTGATCTTGTATGTCTTGTATTGTCTTGTGTATGGAACTTACAGCCTTCCTCGATTAATGGGCTATCTAACGCTGAAAGAATTTTTCAAATCAGAGCAGTAGTTCCTGAGATTAGCGCGTTTAAACAAACAAACAAAAGAACAAACTGTTCAGATATAATAATATATATTAGTATAAGATAAAGAATATCACATACATGAGTAACCGCTGTAGTACAGCCAAATGGGTGCAGGTCAGTAAATGCCGGACACAAGTGTCTTACGCTAGTTTTCACCTGCATCCTGGGGACGAACGGATGTCGCATTGTCTTTTATATAACACATACTCACATATATACATATGCAAAATATATTTTCATATATACCTATATATTGATTGAAAGCAATAATAAGTACATCGGCCTTACTTATACTAATCTCGTCAAGAAACCATGGGGCATCTCAAGTAAGAGAATCGGAATCAAACCCTAATCAATCAATATCTTTTTTTTTCACTCATAAACGTCTATTATCTGTTGTTTACCTAAGAGGAGCACAGATAATCGAAATTTAAATGATTAACGTAGGTTGTACCCAAAATATTCAACTAAAGAGGAGTTTATGGGTAAGATTTTTAGCAATTAGTTGCTGAGCAGTTTCTTAAAATTTAACAAAAGATTATAAGTAAGGCTTTATTTAGTATTGATAAATACTAATAATAACACTAGGGCTGCTGGGAGGCTTTGTGGCGAAGCGTTACGTGAGTAGCGACTGTTGTAAATACTGGTTTGTAATATTTGTTCTTTTGTATTTAAACTAGCTGTCCCGGCAGACGTCGTCCTGTCCAGAAAAGCTTCAATCGATATGCCAACAGCAATTTCAATTCTTTTATATAAGATTATTTTTCATAGTAGCATAGCAACCTTTGCTACCTGTCTTTACAAAATAACTCTTCAATAAAACGTACATGAAAAGGACTATTTTTCATTTTCAACAGCGACACCTCGAACCTGACTCTAGGGGGTCAAGGCAGGGCCCCCCGCCTCCGTGCTTGCCTTAACCAGCCGACAAGGGTTGGAGATAGCTAGGGCTGAAACTCAAGCTCTAAGTATGGAAGAGATAAATGGCATAACGCTGAAAGTAGCTTTGATGAACCTGCAGCCCACCTCTCGACACCCATGTTGCCCCTCGCCAATCTTATACGGTATTTCGAGGTCCTATGCCCTGGCAAGTCAAGTCACTATCTGCCCATTATGTCCATATTCCTGGAACATAGTGACGGGCAGACGCCATGGTCCCCATACTCCCAGACTCTTAGTACCACTAGCAGCTCACCCCAATAGCCCGGTACTTTTTGTTCTCATCTCCCACAGTAGTCCGATACGGGCCGGGGCTTGTCTTAGGGTGCATTTTTATAAAGTGTAGGCAGGGACAATGGCCGGTCAGTGTCACGCCACATTTATATTAAATTCGGCAAGGGACCTCTACGTGTTGGCCTTCCCATGGCTCCATGCAAGACCTTCAAAATTCCGGGCCATATTCATGGCCATATTCATTCGTCTGCAGAGACATACAATAATGTTAGAAAAGTAGTAGTACTTACATCATTTTTTTTAAAGAAAAATATTATTTAAATCCATCACAGGACTGATGGTCAATGGAGCAGACGAGTCCTAGAGACTTCACAGGACTTCCGGTCCGGTGAACTGATGACCAAGTTTGCCAGTAAGAGCTGGATAAGGAAGACAGTAAGCCGGTATAAGTGGAGTAAACTTTGGGAGATCTACGTCTTGTCGTCAAGTCTTGCCGTTCACTGTTGAACGTAAGCCTTCCCAAGCTTGTGCAACATATCCTCCTGTATCCTCATTTAACACCTACCGTCGACTTTGCGCAGATCCTCCGTGCCATCAAGTTGGAGGTCGTCCTACCCTTTTTTACCGAGGGGAAATCCGTTTGAGGCCTATTTACTGCAGGGGAAACGTGGTCGGAAGTGTGCAGTTTACCACGTTGTGGTGGCACTTGCACTGCAAGCAAGGAATGACACTACTATCCGAGTCAAGAATACCCAGTAAAACCCCTCGATGTTCTTTTGTCGTTTTGCCCTTAAACTCTAGCAGGCGATGGACCAGTGGCCTTATCGTTTGCGGAGGTAACTACGCCCCTGTTGTCTTAGGACTTTATTATTGGCGTGGAGCGGTCTGTAACGCGCCCAACGGGAGGAGAGGTGAGTACATTTAAAAATCACCTTCGAGGCCGGCAGGGCGTTGGTGACATATCTGGTGTTGCATACCGTCTATAAGCGGTTACAGCTTACCATCAGGTGGATCGTCAGCCTGTCTGCTATACTCCAGTTTAAAAAAATGCGCCGAACACCGGTGCGCAACCCATCTGGACCACAGGGAGTCTACCGAGACGCAGTCTACACACCAGGACTCGTTAATCCATTGGTAAAGTAATTTGACAAAAAGACTTCTAGAACCAAGATGAAAGAAAACTTATCCAGGTAAAATTGTATAAACATGTGAAGCGTAAGAAGTCTTCAATGAAGCACCCTATGCTTGAATAAAGCGTGTATTTCAATATTATGCGATTTTACATTAGCTTTTAGTCGCGCGTACAATTGTTCGTCGTCGTTACGTCGAGAATATTCGAATATTGGCGGTTGACCATAGACTTTGAGGGTCTGTCATAGTCAATTTTGATATTGCGCGTACACACCGGTGCGCGCATACTGATTTCATACTTGCCTGGACCGGCGTGTACTTTCCTATTATAAATCGTGCCGCGACAACATGTCTAGTAAACAAAATAGAAAATAAAACGATTAAACTCGGACAAACCAGAATTTAACCTGCGTAATTATCGAGGCAAACCACGGGATCGGTTCAAAGCGGAAAGCGGCAGAACAAGCGCCACAAAGTAAATTTATTCCCTCTAGTGGTATAGTGGCAGGGGAAATTATCTCCATTTTAATATAATGCGCGTTATAAAATATATTTCAAAATCATGATTTTAAATTACTCATGGCATTTTTAACCTCATCAATTAGCGCAATAGTGGAGCGAAGCGTTAAATTAACTGAGAACTGTTTGGATTGGTGCCTGATTTGTAATTTCATTTAGAGAATTTTCTCATAATAGAATAGTGCAGATAAATAATTATACCATAATTTACGACTATGATTTTTTTAGACATCTTTTTTTACTACATAACTAATGTTAGATTGGTATAAGTATTTTTAATAATTTTGATTATTTTTGTATTATTTTTTAAATGAATAACAGAAAATTTCATGACATGATATATGAATGAATAATAATATTATACAATGGCCAGGCAGCATTATAAACTGCCTGCATTGTACAGCCGAAAGGACAAACTGTCGTTCCTACAAAGTACACAACATCTTTATCTTTAAATTATATGTACATGACAGTTTTTTTTTTTTTTTTTATTGCAGGAGGTCAGCAGACAGGCAGACGGCCCACTTGATGAAGAGCGGTTACCATCGCCTATGGACATTTGCAACACCAAAGATGCTACAAATGCGCTGCTGCCCTCTTAAAGGAGACTGGAACCTGGTCCACTAATGCCGGAACACAACTCAAGGTTGTTATGGCGACATACTTTAGACCAGGGGTGGTAGCCATCCAGTCGGGCAAATGCCCTACCACCTGGCTGTGGGTTGTTTTGTCGCCTCTTACGACAGGCCGCCCGGCCGCAGGAAATTGTATTCTTTCTCCGTTCCTGCACGGAGAAATGCAATAAATGGATATTCTTCCATTGTGCGATATTTATTACAAAATGGAATCTTAAAGATTATTTATTGGAAATCGTGAGTCTACCACCGCTTCCAAAACAATTTTAGTTACTGTTAAAGAAGAACACAAACACAAACTCCCCAGCAACATATCTTTCGTTCATAATAATTATTATGAATAGTCATTCTTTAATGTAGTTTATACTAATACAGGATGTAACAAACCCGACTCCTGGCGTGTGGATGGCTACCACCCCTGCTCTGGGGCAGGGATTCTCAAACTATTTTGGCAGGAGACCCCTTTTCCAAAATGAACTGATACCCCAGACCCCATAGCCAAATTACTTTATAAATCTTTGTGGTTGATTAAATGAGTTAAGTTGACATCATTTTCTTATGAAAATTTAAGAAAAATTTATAATTATCAATATCGATTACGTAGGTCCTAATTTTTTTTAAAACAAACATTTATTATGAAAGTTTCAAATAAAAATTTGTGTTAATCGTCGAATTTTAAACCTCGCCTACCCCCAAAATCAGTTTTCGTTTATGTCGACCCCTGATCCAATTTCGGCCATCGACCACTTTATGAATCGCTGGTCTAGAGTATGCCGCCATAACAAATTTGAGCTGTGTTCCGGCGTTAGTGGCCAGGTTCCAGTCCCCTTCAGCACATGGGCAGCACGTCTGGGATGCTAATGTCTATCGGCAACGATAAGCACTATACGTCAAAGTCGGGCCGTCAGCCTGTCTTCTGTGAAGAAAGAAAGAGATATAGAATAATTTTCAGTTCTTTTTTATGTTGTGTTATTCTTGTTATCAATATATGGATATTATCTCTACGAACCTTCTTATATTTCGAGTCGTGTTTCATTAATTATGACACCGTTGTATTAAGTTGCAAAGTTTGGAAATTTTAGGTCTGAAGTGACTGACAATCTTGTAACTTGATACTCTAAACTTTTAGGTATTTACAACACGAAACTTTTTCGTCGGTGTTAGGGAATAGAGTCTACCTTACTCGTACTTTGTATGGCATCTCCATACAAAGTACGAAAAGGAAATAAAATTTTCTTACACGCCTAAGAGCAAATACATATTGTTACGAGTTACGCAGGATTCGAATTAAAATGCCGTTGGAATTACTATAGAGTTTATTAGAACTGTACAAACACGTATAAAACAGGCACAAATCCAGTAGAAACTGCACGAATCAACAATACGCGCAAAGTCCGACACCATATCGCTAATCGAAAGTACTACACACGCCTTGCTAGTAACGTAGTCGTCGCTTGACTGCCCCACCCCTCCGCGTTCAGGCATTGTTTTATACTAAACTAACTAACTAACATAATATCGACAAAGGGGCCGCGTTTACTGAGTTAATCGGCACATCTGGCAAGCTTCGACGCAATGCAATAAAAACAAGGATTAGTTCAACCGTAATGACGGCCATAAAATAAGTGCGATAACGATAGGATGTTTTTAAATTTTAAACACGAAGGAAACAAAAGAACTCCGATTGCACGAAAGGCAATACACTGTGTTTTACGACAGCCAAGTTTGCGTTCTTTGTCACTATGTCATTAAAGATGCCTGTCTGTTTGTCTACTTCGGGCAATAAAAAATTCAATGTGACCTCTTTTTGTTGTCGTCGTTGCCTTTCAAACACGGAGATAACGAGAGGTGTATTAAGTTCCCCCAGTGATGAACTTCCTCACCTTGACAAAAATGTTACTTCCTATTCTTGTAACATAAACCGATTTTCATATAATTTGAAAATATTTACGGTTACCAAACTAACTTTTACTCCAGCGAATCTAAAGGCAGTATTTAGTTCACAAATTTACATTCGCGATTTGATTTAAATTCATAACACACGTCTTCAAAGAAATGCGTTATAATGCTTACGGTGTGTGGCGCAGGGTCAACGGCAGATTTCGACGTGAGCAACGCGACGCAATGGAATTCCACTTTATTAATGCGCGATATCAGAAAATACATAAATATTGATTGCCGCCTCTTTTATCCGTGCAGGAACGGAGAAAGAATACAATTTCCTGCGTTGTGGCGGCCTGTCGTAAGAGGCGACAAAACAACCCACAGCCAGGTGGTAGGGCATTTGCCCGACTGGATGGCTACCACCCCTGGTCTAGAGTATGTCGCCATAACAACCTTGAGTTGTGTTCCGGCATTAGTGACCAGGTTCCAGGCTCCCTAAAGAGAGCAGCAGCGCATTCGTAGCACCTTTGGTGTTGCAAATGTCCATAGGCGATGGTAACCGCTGTCCATCAAGTGGGCCGTCTGCCTGTCTGCTGATCTCCTGCAATAAAAAATAATAATATATATATTTAAATTTTTTAAATACTCATATCGCTTATTTCGTACTAGAGCCTTAACACGTGGCTCGACTCGGAAAATCGTCTAACCTTTGGCTTTGAAAGCCTAACACATTTTATGAAATAAAGATACTTCATAGTCTGTTTTCATTCCCGTTATAGAAAGTACATATGGGAAGGTTTACCATCGCTTATGGAATTTGTAATATCTATAATGCTACCAATGCGCTACTGCTGTCTTAAGGGAGACTGGAACCTGGCCACTAATACCAGAACACAACACAAGGTTGTTATGGTGGCATGCTCCAAACCAGGCTAGCCGTTCAGATAGGCAATGTATGTGTGTAATTAAACTTCCAAATTAGCTTGTCTTTTATCTGCAGAATGTACATCAGCAGATTAGCCACGAATATATTTTAAGTTAGGATGACTGGAAGAGATCGCTTTAAGCGATAAGGCTGGCTATTGCACTGCCTACAAAGTATTGTAAAATATGGTTATTTCATAAAGTGTTATTTATTTATAATATAATTGACACATTATAGATATTTTTATATCACGCTATTATTTTCAAACACACAAAAATAGTTGCGTGACACTAAATAATATCACTTGCTTTTGTTGAATAAGTTTTATTTACGAGTATTTTGGTTGACTAGGTATTTCAAATTGGACAAGTACATTAACAATCTGCCCGTAACACTTCAAGTTGAAATTTTGTTGAGATTCATTTTGTCACTTATCAGTTGAAGATTTTCCACTTGTCCGTTGCGATTCGTTTTCCCCCCACTTATCCGTTGCCATTCGTTTTTCCACTTGTCCGTTTTTTTATTGATTAATGTATAATTTTTTTTAAATATTAGCATTCTGCACTCCTCCGTCCCCCCAATTTACGTAAAAAGGGGTACATCGTTTTTGCTTCGCGTATATCCATAGGCGATGGTAACCGCTTTCCATCTGGTGGGCCGTCTGCCTGTTACTGAACTCATGCCTTAAAAAAATCGTCAATATCCAATACCTTTGTTTTTAGTTGAAATTTCATTAAAAGATGTCAGACAAAAACGCATTTTGTGCTCGAGCTCCTTTACTGTAAAATGAATTCTGGCTCAACTGCACGCTCCTATAGGTTGACGGCAAATATATTAACAAACACAAAGAGTTCTTGACGCTTTCGGACCGGGGGCTCACAAATATTCCGCCTTTAGGAGCGGTTATAATTATTGCAAAAAGGGAGTAACTTGTATGCATAACTTGCATACTTCTATAATCACAGTTTTTGACAAGGCAACAATAAACAAGAGTATAGCGTGTGAGTTTTTATGTATATATATATATTTTTTAATATTTGCATTCGTTGCTTCTGCTCTATATAAACTTTAAGTGTGCGAAATTCCACATTCTGCGCAATTTTCGTTAAAAGGGGTGCAAAGTTTTTGCTGTGTTTTTGCTTCACATATTAATATTGTTACAATTTGGGCCACCTGCATATTTGTAAACAAAGCACATTTATTACCCGCCGGCGTCGTTTGAGCTTTTAACATTGAAACTGTTTTATGGCTTCTTTTATTTACTTTGTGTTCAAAATTTATGTTTGAAAAAAACAGCCAATTGTGTATTGTAATATTTATGGCAGTCATAAGCCAGGTGTGATTCTTGGAAAATTCAGTCCACGCGGTCTATAGACTATTGCATTTGTACAGTATAAAGCAATGCCCAACGGAGGAGTTAGGCAGTCTAGCGATCACAAGCGAAGCAAGACGTTAGTGACGGACTGCGTGTGTTATTGAATCGTACATTACGTTTGCACTGTTTGTGTTCAGTTATATTTCTACCTATGTTATACGTGTTTCTATAGTTGTAATAAATCTTATAGTAATTCTAACGACTTAATTCGATTCCTGCAACTTGTAACAATATATAGATTGTGCCACCTTTATTCATACATATTTTGTGGCTGCAATCGGTGGCAATTTGCAACAATGAACGCGGTAACAAGAATGACGTAACCACACCACAAACTGATGAGTTGTTAGATTTATGTCTATGAATGTATGCATGTCTATGCATACGTTATTTGCACATTCGACGGCCTCTGTAGTTTAGTAGGCTACGACTTGTATTTGACACACACACGCATATATAATCTTTTGTTTATTGTTAAAGTCAAATGAACAATGTAGCTGTGATTATAATAAAGGTATATATATATATATATATATTAGGGTGGTCGTTAAAAATTAAATGTCTTGCGACGCCCCCTAAAAAGCTTCCTTTTAATGAAAAAAACTGGGATTTTTTTTATAATTTTTTCAAGTCAAGACAACACGTGCCTCAAGACGATTCAAGTTAATTTTTGGGTAATATCATGTTTTTTCAGGAAACTTTTTCATACTTAGAAGTAATAATTATTTTAAGATTGGAAAAGTTTTAATAATGAAATACCTTCCGTATTATCATTCTCAGTGATGAATTTCAAATTATAGTTTCAGAAAAAGTTTAAAATTCTTCGTGATTCAAGCTTATCTTTCAATTTTTCTTATATTTTTAGTTTTAACTTGAATCGTCTTGAGGCACGTGATGTCTTGACTTGAAAAAATTATAAAAAAAATCCCAGTATTTTTTTCATTAAAAGGAAGCTTTTTAGGGGGCGTCGCAAGAAATTTAATTTTAACGACCACCCTAATATATATATATATATATATATATATATATATATATATATATATATATATATATATATATATATATTTATAACTTAGTTTATTTTAGCTTTTACTCTACATAGTTAAATAAATTTCAAAGTTGGATGCAATAAATTATAATATCACTATATATATGTATATATAGTTTTTGACAACAGAACCTTAATGATGTTAAAACTTATAATTTAAATTAATTATTAAGCTCGTATTTCGATCACGGTCGACCACTAGTATTAGTTATTCACCTCGTATTATATTTAGTTAAAAATACATTTAAAAAACAACAATTTTAGAAGTGTAACTTCTTTAGAATCGTTGCGATTGGAAAATCGATGAAACGAAAAAGTGATACTAAATTATATTAAATAAACATTATTTTGTGATGTGACATTTTCGTCATTTTGGTTATTTTGGTCACTCACTATAAGGTGATCTTTGACAGTTGCACCCGTGCCTGAAAAATGAGAGGAGGAAGATTAAGTTGGTATGGGCATATAATGAGGTCGGATGAAAGTCTCGAAGGAGGATAAGGTGATTGGTGGTATGACGGAAGATGTATGTCAGAATAGAGGAGTTAGAAGGAAGACATATTGTGTCGACCCCAATTAGTTGGGATATGCAAAAAGAAAATAAAGAGAGATGTTATTTTGATCATTTTGGTAATTTTTAGGTTGTATAGTTTTCGTGGCCTCCTCACTCTTCTCTAATAAGCCTTGTAGTATAATTATGTGCGCCTGTATATTCTTTTGAAGTTTCAGTACTATCACGCGTGAACTGCATACATATACATCCCTATTAATATTATAAATGCGAAAGTAACTCTTCTGTCTGTCTGTCTGTTCCGTTTTCACGTAAAAACTACTGGACCGATTTGGCTGAAATTCGGCACGTATGTAAATTAAATACTGAGGATGGACAAGGGATAATTTTCATTTTGGCCTTTTTGGTCATTTTGGCCTATTTGGTAATTTTGTCATTTTGGCCTTTTTGGTCATTTTGGCCTATTTGGTCATTTTGGCCTTTTTGGTCATTTTGGTCTATTTGGTCATTTTGGCCTTTTTGATCATTTTGGCCTATTTGGTCATTTTGGCCTTTTCGATCATTTTGACCTTTTTGGTCATTTTGGCCTATTTGGTCATTTTGGCCTATTTGTTAATTTTGGCCTATTTGGTAATTTTGGCCTTATTGGTCATTTTGGCCTATTTGGTCATTTTGGCCTATTTGGTCATTTTGGCCTTTTTGGCCTATTTGGTCATTTTGGCCTTTTTGGTCATTTTGGCCTCTTTGGTCATTTTGGCCTTTTTGGTCATTTTGGCCTCTTTGGTCATTTTGACCATTTTGATTATTTTGACCTTTTTGGTCGTTTTTGCCTATTCCGTCATTTTAGCCATGTCGGTCACTGTGGTCTTTTGGTCATTTAGACCATTTTGGCCTTTTTGGTCATGTTTTGTAATTTATTTTGTTGACAGGTAGACGGGGGATGGTATATATAATTAGCGATATAAAATGAAGTGAATCTTCTGTGGGCAAATACATAAAAATGTAATATAATATAACCTGTAGCACTTGCTCTTTAAACAAGAGACACGCACTAGAGGTTAACCTGCGGCGCAGCCGCGGGGTAAACTCTAGTATATATATATATATATATATTAAACAAATTCTATTTACGCCTCTATCTGTATATCCGAAATAAGTGATATATCTGAACTAGTTTTAATAGACTAGACCACATGGGTCCATTTATAATTTTAGGATATTTTTATCTTTGCAGGTAAGCAGATCGGCAGACGATCGCCGGATGGTAAGTGATTACAGCTCCCTAGTACCCATACCAGCATACCAAGGTAACCGATGCGTTCTTTTGACAGACAGCGCGATGAGTCCGTTGACATGTTAAACCACACTAAGGACTAAGGACAATACTAAAGTGTTGGAATCATACATTACCACGCCTGTTTCCCATTTAAATAGACAGAGACGATGAATTTCCGTTAACGATATTAACATATCTTTTGCTCAATCTACTCTCATTTATCTCTTCATACATTTACGATTATTATGAATTGTCTTTTGACTAGACCATTTATCTAAACATTTGCAATTTGATTGTGCTAAGTCTTGGACTACCGGCACGTACTCTGTCACCCCCACTGTTGTCATACACTTGTTATGTCAGTATCCTTTCATTCGATCTCTACATGTCCAAATAACTTGAATATCAATTCAAATTCAAAAGTTTTTATTGAAAATAAGTTCCACTGGTGAACATTTTTGAAGGTCATACCATACGTATATATAGGTTAAAATTTAAATTTACTTCCTATTCCATATACACCGCATCGCACCGTTTTATCGCTTTTTAAGAAGAAGCTGCAAGTAACTAAAGTGCTCAACAACACGTTTTGCTAAATATCATTTTCTTTTTTTTACTGGCAGCAATCTGATCATCAGAATGCACTTTTTCTGTACTTTTTTGCATTGAGGAACACCTTCTTAGTAAATTCTTCCTTCCCTCCTCGCCATCAAAAAATAAAATAATTTTCGAACTCGTTATTATCAAGGTATAGTCCTGTTTGATAATGGAAACCTTCACATGTGACTTGAAGATTACTCACTTTACTATCCCTGCAAGAACGGAGAAAGTATACAATTTCCTGTGGCCGAAAGGCCTTTCGTAAAAAACACAGTCATGATGTAGGGTATTTGCCCGTCTGGATGGCTGGCTACTACAACTGATCTAGGCAAATGATTGAATAGTAAGTTGTAGAAAGCAGCTACAAGTAACGACGGTGCAAACCGGTGCGTTTGGTGGTGCGATGATAGAAAGCGGATGGGGAACCAAGTCGTGAAGTTCCTTACCACACTCTCCAAAGTGTATCGGATAGAATGAATGAAGAATTAAACATGCGCAAAAAAAACGATTGCCAACCTTTTTTTAGATATTTTTTAACGGCTTGTGTTTAAACGGCTACCAGAAATGCACCTATTTTACTACCAATAAATTCGAAATACCTACCAGAATGGATAAATGCTCACCAAATTGTGTTTCCAGAAGTATTGTAGAAATGAAGCTATTTTCCTTTTTATAATATGCCATAAAAATATATAAACGCCTTTAAAGCTAATTTCAGACCAAATATTTAACATGATCGCTAAATAGATATTACCAATATTTTGTTTCTCCACTTCCAATTTAGTAATTTTTGCTGAGGCAAAAAAGCAAATGGTCGAACGTACAATTATTTTGAATACCAAATATAATATTGCGTATTCCAAACACATGTTGTTTGTTTATTGTTTTATGAATTTGATTAAAACAGGGTGTGGTTTACATATATGTCTCCGGAATCATAAGTAATGAGCGGGGGAGGGGGGAGGGGGGGAGGAAAACTCACCCCTTCTGCAACTCCTATGTGCGGGAAATGTATAGTTCCTGAGTTATTAATGTTTTTGTCAATCTTACCTCACTTCTGTTTTTCACTAATATATAAGATAAATAGTGAATGGTTACCAGTCGGTTCTGGCGCTTTGGTCTACACAAAACCTAACCTAACTGACTGTTTTAAACTCCACATATTTAAATTTCGGATAAATACAGTCTCCTATTTCGATAAATCCCGTCAAAAAACGTAAAAAAACGTCTCGGCGACAAAATTACCAGATCATGGTCGTGAATTTCAAACTTATTAATTAACTAGAGTTTACCCCGCGGCTGCGCCGCGGGTTAACCTCTAGAGCGTGTCTCTTGTTTATAGAGCAAATGCTTCAGGTTATATTATATTACATTTTTATGTATTTGCCCACGGAAGACACTTCATTTTATATCGCTAATTATACCATCCCCCGTCTATCTGTCAACAAAATAAATTACAAAAGTGATCAAAAAGGCCAAAATGGTCTAAAGGACCAAAAGACCACAGTGACCAACCAAAAACGACCAAAAAGGCCAAAATAATCAAAATCGTCAAAATGACCAAAGAGGCCAAAATGACCGAAAAGGCTAGTGACCAAAAAGGCCAAAATGACCAAAAAAGCCAAAATGACCGAATAGGCCAAAATGACCGAATAGGAAAAAACGACCAAAAAGGCCAAAATGACCAAATAAGCCAAAATGACCAAAAAGGCCAAAATGAGCAAATAGGCCAAAATGACCAAAAAGGCCAAAATGACCAAAAAGGTCAAAATGACCAAATAGGCCAAAATGACCAAAAAGGCCAAAATGACCAAAAAGGAACAATTACCAAATAGGCCAAAATTACCATAAAGGCCAAAATTACCGAATAGGCCAAAATGACCGAATAGGCAAAAGGACTAAAAAGGCCAAAATGACCAAATAGGCCAAATGACCAAATAGGCCAAAATGACCAAATAGGCCAAAATGACTAAAAGGGTCAAAATGATCAAAAAGGCCAAAATAACCAAATAGGCCAAAATTATCAAAAAGGTCAAAATGATCAAAAAGGCCAATATGATAAAATAGGCCAAAATAACCAAATAGGCCAAAATTACCAAATAGGCCAAAATCACCAAAAAGGCCAAAATGACTAAAAAGGAAATATTACCAAATAGGCCAAAATGACCAAAAGGGCTAAAATGACCAAATAGGCCAAAATTACCAGAAAGGCCAAAATGACCAAAAAGGACCAAAAATGAAAAATTACCAAATAGGCCAAAATGACCAAAAAGGCCAAAAGGACCAAAAAGGAAAAATTACTAAATAGACCAAAATGACCAAAAAGGCCAAAATGACCAAAAAGGCCAAAATGACCAAATAGGCCAAAATTACCAAAAAGGCCAAAATGAAAATTATCTCTTGTCCATCCTCAGTATTTAATTTACATACGTACCGAATTTCATCCAAATCGGTCCAGTAGTTTTTCCGTAAAAGCATAACAAACAAACAGAAAAATATCATTTTATCCCGGAAACTATCCCATTTTTCGGGATAAAAAGTATCCTATGTTCATCCTCGGTATCGAAAACATATATATACTGAGTTTCAGCAAAATCGGTCCAGTAGTTTTTACGTGAAAACGGAACAGACAGACAGACAGACAGACAGACAGACAGACAGACAGACAGACATACAGACAGACAGACAGACAGAGTTACTTTCGCATTTATAATATTAAATAGAGTTTACCCCGCGGCTGCGCCGCGGGTTAACCTCTTGTGCGTGTCTCTTGTTTATAGAGCAAGTGCTAAAGGTTATATTATATTACATTTTTTATGTATTTGCCCACGGAAGATTCACTTCAGTTTATATCGCTAACTAGAGTTTACCCCGCGGCTGCGCCGTGGGTTAACCTCGAGTGCGTGTCTCTTGTTTAAAGAGCAAGTGCTACAGGTTATATTATATTACAATGTTTTTATGTATTTGCCCACGGAAGATTCACTTCATTTTATATCGCTAATTATATATACTATCCCCCGTCTATCTGTCAACAAAATAAATTACAAAACTTGACCAAAAAGGCCAAAATGATCTAAATGACCAAAAGACCACAGTGACCGACATGGCTAAAATGACGGAATAGGAAAAAACGACCAAAAAGGCCAAAATAATCAAAATGGTCAAAATGACCAAAGAGGCCAAAATGACCAAAAAGGCCAAAATGACCAAATAGGCCAAAATGACCAAAAAGGCCAAAATGACCAAATAGGCCAAAATGACCAAAAAGGTCAAAATGATCAATAAGGCCCAAATTACCAAATAGGCCAAAATGACCAAATAGGCCAAAATGACCAAAAAGGTCAAAATGATCAATGAGGCCAAAATGACCAAATAGGCCAAAATGACCAAATAGGCCAAAATGACCAAAAAGGTCAAAATGATCAATAAGGCCCAAATTACCAAATAGGCCAAAATGACCAAATAGGCCAAAATGACCAAATAGGCCAAAATGACCAAAAAGGTCAAAATGATCAATAAGGCCAAAATAGGCCAAAATGACCAAATAGGCCAAAATGACCAAAGAGGCCAAAATGACCAAAGAGGCCAAAATGACCAAATAGGCCAAAATGACCAAAAAAGGCCAAAATGACCAAAAAGGCCAAAATGACCAAAAAGGAAAAATTACCAAATAGGCCAAAATGACCAAAAAGGCCAAAATTACCAAAAAGGCCAAAATGACCAAATAGGCCAAAATTACCAAAAAAGCCAAAATGAAAATTATCCCTTGTCCATCCTCAGTATTTAATTTACATACGTGCCGAATTTCAGCCAAATCGGTCCAGTAGTTTTTCCGTAAAAGCATAACAAACAAACAGACAAATATCATTTTATCCCGGAAACTATCCCATTTTTCGGGATAAAAAGTATCCTATGTTCATCCTCGGTATCGAAAATATATATATACCGAGTTTCAGCCAAATCGGTCCAGTAGTTTTTACGTGAAAACGGAACAGACAGACAGACAGACAGACAGACAGACAGACAGACAGACAGAGTTACTTTCGCATTTATAATATTAATAGGGATAATAGGGATTATACCATGCCCCGTCTATCTGTCAAAAAGGCCAAAATGGTCTATGACTAAAAGACCACAGTGACCGACATGGCCAAAATGACGGAGTAGGCAAAAACGACCAAAATGGCCAAAATAATCAAAATGACCAAAGAGGCCAAACTGACCGACATTGCCAAAATGATCGAAAAGGAAACAGTGACCAAATAGGCCAAAATAACCAAATAGGCCAAAATAACCAAATAGGCCAAAATGACCAAAAAGGCCAAAATGACCAAATAGGCCAAAATGACCAAATAGGCCTAAATGACCAAAAAGGTCAAAATGATCAAAAAGGCCTAAATGACCAAAAAAGGCCAAAATGACCAAAAAGGCCAAAATGACCAAATAGGCCAAAATGACCAAAAAGGAAAAATTACCAAATAGGCCAAAATGACCAAAAAGGCCAAAATGACCAAAAAGGCCAAAATTACCAAAAAGGCCAAAATGACCAAATAGGCCAAAATGACCAAATAGGCCAAAATGACCAAATAGGCCAAAATGACCAAAAAGGTCAAAATGACCAAAGAGGCCAAAACGACCAAAGAGGCCAAAATGACCAAATAGGCCAAAATGACAAAAGAGGCGAAAATGACAAAAGAGGCCGAAATGACCAAAGAGGCCAAAATGACCAAAGAGGCCAAACTGACCGACATTGCCAAAATGATCGAAAAGGAAACAGTGACCAAATAGGCCAAAATAACCAAATAGGCCAAAATAACCAAATAGGCCAAAATGACCAAAAAGGCCAAAATGACCAAATAGGCCAAAATGACCAAATAGGCCTAAATGACCAAAAAGGTCAAAATGATCAAAAAGGCCTAAATGACCAAAAAGGTCAAAATGATCAAAAAGGCCAAAATGACCAAATAGGCCAAAATGACCAAATAGGCCAAAATGACCAATTAGGCCTAAATGACTAAAAAGGTCAAAATGATCAAAAAGGCCAAAATGACCAAATAGGCCAAAATGACCAAATAGGCCTAAATGACCAAATAGGCCAAAATGACCAAATAGGCCAAAATAACCAAATAGGCCAAAATGATCAAAAAGGCCAAAATGATCAAATAGGCCAAAATGACCAAATAGGCCAAAATGATCAAAAAGGCCAAAATGACCAAATAGGCCAAAATGACCAAAAAGGAAAAATTACCAAATAGGCCAAAAAGGCCTAAATGAAAATTATCCCTTGTCCATCCTCAGAATTTAATTTACATACGTACCGAATTTCAGCCAAATCGGTCCAGTAGTTTTTCCGTAAAAGCATAACAAACAAACAGACAAATATCATTTTATCCCGGAAACTATCCCATTTTTCGGGATAAAAAGTATCCTATGTTCATCCTCGGTATCGAAAATATATATATACTCAGTTTCAGCCAAATCGGTCCAGTAGTTTTTACGTGAAAACGGAACAGACAGACAGACAGACAGACAGACAGACAGACAGACAGACAGACAGACAGACAGACAGAGTTACTTTTGCATTTATAATATTAATAGGTATTGAATATGTATTTTTTCCACTCAAAACCAATTTCAGTTGTTATAAATAAGTCTTAAATATATTCCTAAACACATTAAACTGCAATTTTCGGTTTGAATATTAGTGTTTTAGTAAAACAATATTTGGTGGTCATTTATACATTTTGATAAGCAAAAAGAATTTAAATACAAAGCATATAATTGTTCTGATGAGTGTATATTTATTTTGGAACGTAAAACGTTGTTTTTTAGGCACCTCGGTATAGAGTGGATTAAATTTATATGAAGTAATATATTTTATTTGGTGCTTAGTCTAAGGGACAAAAAATATTTTTGGTGAGCATTTAAATTGTACCCTTTTTTAACTTCCCTGCTCTATGTATATTTGAAATTTGTATGTTTGTTAAAACTAATCCTCCCTTATTTAGTCAGCATTCAGAGACTCTTTCCACTTAACAGACTCGATAATTTTAAAGTCTACACTATAAATGCAATTACTGCAACCGTGTGCAAAAGTGTTTATTGCATATAAGAAATTGGGCCCTTTGTTACTTCTATAGTCTCTTAGAGAGTTACCATGTACATTCTTTAAAAAGAACTTAAGTAAGCTATCAATAACTACTGTAATATAGACATATTTATGAATGACAAGCTGACCCGGCGAACTTCGTAACGCCTATTTTATGAATTCTTAAAAGACTTTGTTCCATGACACAAAAACAAAATCACCAAAGTCGGTCTAGGTGATCATGAGGATTCTAGAACCCGATCTCAGCGCCACCTACCGGATCTAACCGTGAATCTAAACCATCCGGGAACCAACTCAAACACACAAAAACAAAATCGGTTCAGGTGATTAGGAGGATTCTAGAACCCGATCTCAGCGCCACCTATCGTGTGGATGTAAACCATCCCGGCACCCACTCAAACATACACACAAAATTTCATCAAAATCGGGTGTATAGTTTACGATCCTATAAAAGACATACACACAAACATTCATTTTTATAGGTATATCAAGATAAAACATCATAAAATTGGCATGCCGTAATGATAAGACACTTTATTATATGATTATTATATAATAATATTTCATTATATTATAATAATATTGTTTCGTTTTTTTGCTTATTTTTAATTATTAATTTTAATTTATAATGAAAGACAATATTGTAAATTAATTTTTACACGCCTTCTTATAGGCAGAACGCATTGACACTACGACAAGTTGAACTCAATGTAATCTTTGTACATTCATTACACAATAAAGATATTTTATTTTATAAAGTGATTTAAAATATCTTAAACCTGTACTTATCTAAGTTAATGTACTCTTTCGATACATTTATCAAATGTCGCTGCATTGCATGGGTGCATGTTTGCAGGGCGACCAGCGTTGCCAGATTTTTTCTATTTCGGAATTTGGAAATTTTTGGGTGAAAAAAAGCGGGATTCTTTCTTCTAAAGCGGGACATAGTAAAAAAAAACGTATATTTTCAATAGTTTTTGAATATTTATCTTTTTATTTGAGTTAAAATTAGATTAACGTGAAAATTAGGCATTGGAAATTTATTTTAATAAAAAGATATTTTTTTAAGCAGATTTAATCTATCGTTAAATAGTTGAGTCTTATAGACTAGTAATAAACAAGTGCCTTTTGGACCAACTTTTTTCAGTAGTCTCCGAAAATTATAAATGAGGTGTCATTCGATTCGGAATGGCATCTAGTTGTTTTTTGAAAAAAAAAGAAGTTCCGCTTGCAAAAATTGCAAAAGTTATTAACAATTAACTAAAAAAAGGGGGGTTTAGCTTTTTGCAAATATCTCAAAAAGTAATAGAGATTTTTCAAATTTGAAAAGAGGTGAGATTCGAAAAGAGGAGGAAATTCCCTAAAAAAAGTCATGACTCCCGAAACTGTAAGATCAATATTTATAATTTTCCCAGAGGGATGAAAATCCCTTAAAAAAATAATTATCTTATAAACAACGCATTTGTTTATAACAACTTTTTAAACATTAATAAAAAAAATATTAATAAAAAATGAAAAATAAACATTTTCTAATTTTTCCAACAGGGTTCTATTCTAAAGCCTTTCAAGAATTGCTCAAAGAAAGGAAAAATGTCTTAAATGTATAGTTTACCAATTATCACACTTGCAATGTTCATGTTCAATCAAAAAAAAGTATTAATTAACTATTGAATAACTAAATGAAAATTTGTTATAAATAAAATTTCCAGCAGATCATTGTTCATTCATCTATTCAGTTAGTGCCTGTTTTTTTTTTTTAAATTTCATATTTAATATGTTTAAATAATATTTATTCATTAAAGGGCCGATGTGGGTGTGGCTTGCGTAAGCCAAGTTTTCGGCCGTATTTTCATCCCTCTGGGAAAATTATAAATATTAATCTTACAGTTTTGGGAGTCATGACTTTTTTAGGGAATTTCCTCCTCTTGTCGAATCTTTTTTCAAATTTGAAAAATCTTTATTACTTTTTGAGATATTTGCAAAAAACTAAACCCCCTTTTTTTAGTCAATTGTTAATAACTTTTGCGATTTTTGCAAGCGGAACTTCATTTTTTTTTCAAAAAACATCTAGTAGCCACTCCGAATCGAATGACACCTCATTTATAATTTTCGGAGACTGCTGAAAAAAGTTGGTCCAAAAGGCACTTGGTTACTAGTCTATTATTCATCTTCTGAATCGAGAAAACAGAAATCAAATTTTAAAAAAATAAGAAAAATATTTGATTCGCGAAGGCGCCACAAGGCCTCCGGTAAAGTTGTAAGGTCTTCGGACCAACAACATAAAATCAAGTCAAATAAAATAAAAAATTGGCACGCATTTCCAACGAATCCATTGTCTTTCGACAATCAGTACTGCTCTGGTAATAGACGTGGAACGCTGCCTTTGACGGGTAGTACTGTCTAGGTAATAGACGTGGGTCACTGTCCCTGACGGATGATACTCTCTAAATTACGGTAGGTGCATGGAACGCTGTATCTCACAGTTAGACCTAAAGTAACCGCCTTCGCTGTCATATATAACTGTAATTGTTTTATTACTTTAATAACGGCTGTTTGTCCAACTAAATTATTAAATTTGCTATAAAAAAAATATTATTCACCTCTGATATCAATATACACTCTATCAATCATCAATCAATATACACTCTATCAATCATCAATCAATATACACTCTATCAATCATCAATCAATATACACTCTATCTAATCTATACAATATACAAATATAAAGACAGTCGTGGTTGTCGAGTTTGTAGTTTGTACAGTGAGGTTTAACAAAGTTACAAAAAAGGGGGTAATTCGTTCAAGCAGATTTAACAAATAAAATGTTAAAATTTATGTCTGTGTGTTAGAGCATCACGTGAAATGTATTGAACGGATTTAGGGAATATTTGACACAGAGCTAACTTATATCCCGAGTCAAAGAACTTACTCTCAAACATTTTCCGTTGTTCGTTTTCTTTTTCTATCAAATCAAATCATTTACAATATAACAAAGAAACTACAAAAAAAAAAATACACCGGGAAAGACTAACGATAAAATATATATAAATGAAGTGACGCTCTCGGCGGCATGAGGTATTCTGAACTAATAGAGGCAAGCGAATATTGCTGCGGCAGATACGGTATTTGCAATTCAAAGTGCCTGCTGGAAACGGCACCTCCAGTATTGACACGAGCGACTAACACAGATGCTTTTCAGGTATATATAGATAATAGAGATGCGGAGATATTCTGCAATAAATTCTGATTAAGTATCCTAGGGGCCACAACGCGGGGTGGGGGATTCTCTGCTCTGTGGTAAGAAAGAACTAACCACTACACCTATTACATCAAGTTGTGGTGTATCTGCGACTGTTTATACCTATGCCAATCATAGTGATGTGCATACACACTTCACTCGGCATAGGAGTGACATTTTTTATAGCTGGAGTACAGCAGACGGCAGACGGCCTGATGCAAAGCGGTTACCGTCGCCTATGAAAGATTGCAAGCCCGGGGAGGTCATCAACGCGTTGCTGAACTCGAAGAAAATTTATGACACCCTTTTTAAAAAACCCCATATTCTAGCGCTGTGGGAAAACCACGACTAGAATTGTTCTAGAGAACCGTTGCGTACAAGAGCAAAGCGGCTCTTGGAAGTGCAAATGAATGCCTAGCCGATGGCGTGAAGTGCGGTGGTAAAGGGAAGAAAGGAAGACGAAGGCACCAACGTGAACCAGTCGGTAGAATACGCAGAGAGACGCGAAGTCTCTTCAAAGGCCAAGTATATCTAAACCGTCTGTGAGTATGGCATCGTCGACAATGCAAACGGCTCGACGTTGAATACAGTCCAGGGGATTTAGCTGGTAGGCCCACAAGTGTGACCAGCAACCATATGCGGCCTGACCTGGGATTTGTAAAGCACAAAGCGAAATACTGCTTGGACCGGTTTAGCACTCCCAGTTTCTTGGAGGCACGTTTTGCCTTCTCTTCAAGGTGGCCCTTGAATTGTACATCGTTTGCAATGTCGACACCAAGTATCCCAATACTATAAGAGGTGGTAAGGGATGTTCATTGGAACGACCTTGAGGGATCGGGATGATTGACGTAAGTCAAGGGACCGTTAATACACAATAAATTACCTAATAGGATAACGGTGTCACCATCCGTCAGCTCATTTAAAACACGGCTCAGAAAATGGTTAGTCGAGCACACCTTTAATAGTCTTGAGGAATTTATATCCTACGATATGACCTAATTTTAATTTTATCTGTGATCATAATTACAATAATTAAGAAATTAACGTGAATTTTGTTATGAATAAAAAAAAACTGATTTCTAAAAGTTAAAACCTTTTTAGAAAGATTGGAGGTTAAAATATTGGTAAATTCAACAATATTATAATATAAAATTTATATTACGAGTAAAACAACGCTTGATAAAAACAACATAACAACTTGGTTGAACTGACCTGTGTGATTGGCTCAAATTTTTGCCGTTGGGCTTTTTTCCTGAGACACACACGAATATAAGGTATATCGTAAGTAAAGAGACAAGGACTTTTAGGCCGAAGAAATGTAATTAGTTGACATATAGCTTAAAAGAGCGTTATAGTTTTCTGTGACATATGGGAAAATATCAGCCCTAAATTCTACATATATGGAAGACAAGAAAACTTAAAAATAATGTCACCAATAAAATAAGTTATTTTTATATATTATTATTACCATAATCGATTTATTTGAATAAATTTCAACAACAATCATAAAAAAACATAAAACTACGTTTTAAAGGCTTTTTCAACAGTAGTAGTTTTCCCTGATCATAGCAACTGAAAAGTTGCCCAAACGTCAGAATAATAAAAATTTAATCAAATACCGCGCTTAAAACCGTTAAAACGTAGTTTTACTAATATTAAATCCACCACTAGATTAATTCATTAATAAAAACTCAATACCCTACTAAATAATAAATAAAATTAATAAAAAATATTAACAAAATAAATAGAAGTCGTGAAATCGCGTTCTTATTTTATAATCCGGGCCCAAGAGTGTATTCGTCTCCTTTTGTCAATTTATATCTTCATAAATATGGTAATACGCGAGAATTCCATTTATGTAGTTCCTTAATGGCATTATAAAACAAGTAGTATTAAAATTTCAAATACTTGTTTATATTGTGACACTGATTTGTATTTCAAACATGATCGGTAACCTTAACTTGATTCAGCGATGCAAAATATGAAAACAAAGACGCTTTATCCATGACTCTATATTTAGAAGCGATGCGCTTAGCCGTACCCATCCAACCAGCAATGCATGGTGACAATCGGGCAACGACCGAATGATGCAATTCCATTACCTACTTAGTACAGGGGTATTTAGATATTCTAATGCCCCCCTCTCTGCTTTATCTGCGGTATTGTTTGACTGCTTCACTTTAGATTTAAAAAACTAAAAAACATGTTTCAAAAAATCGCAAACTAAAAAACAGATAATAATCATTAAGTATGGAGAACTTGTGTGTGTTATTGTGAAAAGCGTTTCATCCGTGTAGGAACGGAGAAATTCGTAAGAGGGGATAAAACAACTCACAGCCGGTTGGTAGAGTATGTGGCTGTTTGGATGCTGACCACCCCTGGTCTAGAACATGCCGCCATAACAACCTTGAGTTGTGTTCCGGCATAAGGGGCCAGATTCCAGTCTCCCTTAGAGAGCAGCAGCACATTATTAGCAACATTGGTGTTATAAATGTGGATAGACGATGGTAACCGCTTTCTATTTATAGAATCCGCGCTGGTAGAATCTGCTGAACTCATGGAAGAAAAAACAAGCGTTAGTACATAGTAGATAGTTGACATGTTTTTTTTTTGTAGGATATGAGGACCATGTTATTTGATTGTTGTAGTGTCGTCAGTCCTTAACACTTCTGCAAAGTTTTAAGTTAATGGACAGTCTACAACGGGTCAAAATTAAAAATCATTTAAGTAATTATTATTATTATTAGTAATTATTTATCTATTTTAATATAATGTATAGTTTGCCGTGACGTCGCTCTCGGTTCAAGCGGAAGATCAGCGTTGATCTAATAGATCGACATTATTGCTGAGCTTGATCCAATTTTTAGGACTTATTTATATCTCCTGATACTTTGTGGTTGTTTTCTGTTTTTTTGTTTTTATTATGATTTGTTTATTACTTTTGATGTGCTTAGTTTACTTGTGTATGTCCTAAAAATAAACCTGTTTTCTTCTTCTTCTTCTTAATTGAATCTATGTATAATTTTCGATGTAGAAAAAAACCGTCTTCGAAAGTAATTAAAAAGTAAAAAGCAAATATGTAACTAATTCAGTAACTTTAAAAACCTTAAAGAAGCCTACTAACTCACTTTTAACTCAATATTGTTACACGCCGATAAATGAATGCACACCGGCAGTTTATTACCTCTCCCGCATTTGGACTTCTTTTGTTTACCTTGTGTTTAAAATTTGTAATTAGAAAATCATCCTATTGTTATTGTATTAGTTTTTGGCCGCAGGTTTGCAGATTACGTTTTCTTAGAAAATTCAGTCCACGCGGTCGAGTCTTGTATTGTATAGTGTAGTATAAATCAATACGCGAACGGAGGGGTGAGGCAGTGAAGCGACGATTACAATACGAACAAGAAGTGTACATTCGATAAGCTATATAGTGACGGACTTTGCGCGTGTTATTGAATCGTGCAGTTTGTACTAGTTGTGTCCAGATATATTTGTACCTGAGTTATACGTGTTTGTCTAGTTCTAATAAATTCTATAGACATTCCAACGGCATTTTACGACTAAACGACTCGGACGACTCGACAGTCGTCCGAGTCTCTTACCAATATGAATGACACCGTTAGAATTTACCAATTAAAATCACAACATGATTACACAATCTTTTTAAAGGTGCGACATTTTGTTGACATTTGTATATAACTATTTTTTTTGCGTATTTTTTGCACAGTATTTTAATAGTCTTTTGTGTCCGGTTGTTACATGTATGGTGGCGTTGTGTTATTCTTCGTGTGTTTTATAGTGCGTGTTGTATTTATGTTCGCTCTTATGTGTGTCTAATGTTTATGTATGTTTGTTTATTAGAGTTGTCGCTACAATAGCGATCAGTAGGAATCTACAGTGTAAATGATTTCTTGTGTTGGATGCTATAATGTTTGGACCATTTCTCTGGTACTTTGCATTTAGAAAATAAGTACTGTTTCCGATAGTTAGAAAGTAAAACATTTTATTCAGGACTAATTGCATTAGATAGTGTAAATATAATTGTTAACAATTTTAAACTAACATAACATAATGCTGTCCTGAAAGGGCCATCAGTCTTAACATAATGCTGGTCTTTTAAAATCAGCGCTGGTCTAACGCTGAGTCCCCCAGGGGGTGCCGCCCTGGACTCCCCCCCCCCGTCCAGGTAGCGGTACAAGGGGATGCGTCCCCGGGGCCCCGAGCTTCCGTCCCTTCCGTTGCGACCGCCAGCGTCGAGATTTTCTCCGCTGGCCGTCGAGGACGGCGGTGGTGATGTCCACCCCACTACCGCCCGCCTGACCGGCGACCTACCCTCCCCCGCTCCGTCCGCCGACGCTGCTGTGTGCGCGAGGCGGCGGGGAAAAGGGGAGGAAGGAGAGGGGGGAGGGGTGTTGGCGCAGGAGCAATCCTCGCAGCTTCCCCCTCCCCCCCTATCGCGAAGCCCCCCCCCCCCGCCGCTGACGCTGCTAAGTGCGCGAGTCGGCGGGGGGAGGAGGAAGGAGAGGGAGGGGTGATGGTGCAGGAGTAATCCTTCGCAGCCTCCCCCTCCCGGCGGCAGCGGGCGTCGAGGTCTGGGGGATCCATATAGACCTCCGCCCGCACTAATGCCGCGAGAGGGCGCGAGAGGTAGCCGCGCGTTCCTCTCAGGGCCGGGGAAACACCATTCCCCGGCCCGCACACAGGAGAGGCCGCCTCTGCTTATGAGGCGGCCAGCCGCTGCCGGGGTCGCGGACTAAGCTCGCGCACATACCGTGACCCCGGCGCTAGGCGGTAAGAAGGCTCCCATGGGGTTTTAGTAGGTATACCGGCGCCGGTCGTATTGAACCGGCGTCGGGGAGCCACACACACCGGCCGCGCATGATCCCCCGCGCGGCTGACGGTGCGGTAACACATTTCCCCATGTAAAAAAAAAAAAAAAAAAAAAAAATGTCTAACGCTGAGCCCTTAAGGTACTGTCACGGCAGATAGTACATAATTGCAAAGCATATTAGCATAAGCATAGAATCTGAAATATTATATATGACACTCTCATACATACATATGTAGTATATACAAGAAATAGGGAACATGTCGTCATAAATAAATATATTAGTGTTATACATACGATTAATTCAAAATTAAATAAAAGAATCAGCATTATAGTTAAATTAAACACCACCACTTTTATTATATTTTAGGTCCCGTTGTGAATGATGGTGCTCTTTTGAATATATATTTAATTCAGTTTTGAACCCATTAAGACATTGCAGATTTCTAACGGGTGGCGGATAATTCCAGCGCTTTGATGCTGCGTAAAGAAAGCTCCCGTTACGAATATAATTGTGTAAATTCCGTGTAACATAACACGATTTAACGATAAACTCCCTTAAACGTCAAAATTACTTGGCTTTTGTTGGTTTAGCTTGTCTTCCATACTATGACACACTCTATAAAATTACACCTACTCTAAATAACGAGAACAATTTAGTAATAAAAAGTACTTTTTAAGTTGCCAAAATCAGTTAAAACTGCGCAGCTGTACTTTCTATCGCTTTACTCGTATTATCCTTACCGTAATAAACTCGAGTGCCGGCATCAAGCATATCGAAATTTCTAAGTACTTTATTTATCACCAAGATGCCTCAATATCGCAAGGTGCGAATAAAATAAGTAAAAAATACAATAATTAATGGTGCAAACGACTTCAGACAAAAATAACATACTTCTCTCCATTTAACGACAACTTAATTAACGCCACAAAACGCAGTCCTTTGGGTGTCGTTATATATAGTTACACTGTAATTAAATTAAAGTAACATCGTTTTTATAGTTGGTTTTATTTATGTAAGGAAAATAGACTTACCCCCTAGAGCTTGCATTGGTTTGATATAATCGAATTTGGTTAATCTGTTTTCGCGTATCAAGAATAGGCCGCGGCAAAAATCCAAAACTAATTTTTTGCATACCTTTTGTAATATACGTAATTTGTTCAATTTGGATTTGTTTGATATTTCATTCTGATTAGACAACCGTTACAAAATTGATTATTATCCATCAATTGATCACATAATTAGGGCATAAAGATATGATACAAGTATGTTAATACATACTGGTGGCAAAAATATTGTTAAGTTTTGTGTGTGATAATGAGTGTATATAAATGTTTGTTTATGTATATTTGTTTATTGTTACGAACGAGAAAGACCAATTCACACCTGCAGTACATTACCTTCCCGCATTTGGAATTATTTTGTTTTCTTTGTGTTTAAAGTATTTAAAAAAAAAACAGCCCATTGTGTATTTTAATTTTTATGATAGTCATTAGCCAGGTGTGATTCTTGGAAATTCAGTCCATGCGGTCGAGTATTGTGTCGAGACATAGTGGTTTTGTATAAAGCCATGCCCTTCCGTTTGGGCATGGCTTGGATGAGGCAGTCAGGCGATAAACACAGGCGGAGCAAGACGTGTGTACATTGAGTGACAGACTTTGCGCATGTTATTGAATTGTGCATTACGTTTGGACTTATTGCGTCCGGTTATATTTGTACCTGTGTTAGACGTGTTTGTATAGTTATAATAAATTATGTAGTAATTCCAACGGCATTAACAAATGCAATTAGCGTAACTTGCTTAATTTGGGGATATACAATTAGTGTGTTTGTCTGCCGATTATAAGAATTATATAATGTAATTGAATATTCCAGTTCTACGCCGTTCAACCAAATTAAAATGAACCATGAAACATCGACTTAATATCAGCTGAATCAACAACTTCCAATTTTTCATCAAATGGACATCAAAGTAATAATTGAAAAGGGAACAACTGTAAGTAAATTTTCTTGGTGTACAAATCCATTTCAAGCCGAAACTCGTGTAGAGATTGGATAACCCGTTGCGGGGAAAAGCTCCATCAGGATCGACAGTCAAGGGGTGGCGGAGCCCCCCTCCCCCGAACGGGTGACCGGGCATCCCCCAACATGAAACATCACTGTAGAAAGACGAAAATAAAAAGCATACGGTTTAGCATGCAAGGTAATATAGGTCACGAACTCACGACCGGAAAGCAACATTAACTTTGAACGTTGTAGTGATCTTCTTATTTTAGCTAGTGGTCGCCCGTGGTCGAAATTCGACCGTAATTATTAATTTCAAAGACTATACTTCTATAATCACAGATCTCGCCAAGGCTACTTCAATTTTTAATTTAACTTGAACAATAAACAAAAGAGTGTATATGCGTGCATGTGTCAAATAAATGGTAGTTAGAAATTAGCATTATATAAGTGTGAGAAATTTCATAATACTCCGTATGTGCAATTTTCTTAAAAATGGGTACAAAATTTTTACTTCACGTATTAATATCTTTTTATTCAAATTCTTTCATATGGAGTAAGAGGCATACATGTTTCGCTTTTCTCATTTCTTGTTTTTATGTAAAAACCTGTCACTGCTACAGGAAATGAGGAAAAGTATTTTAAGAATTGTAAATATTATTGTTTCCTTAATGGATACATTATTTTACTTTTAAAAGTAAGTAAACATTTTTCTGAGAATCGTACTAAATAAATGTCAAAAAGAAAACGTATTTTTATGATGCCGTTCGAAAGGGTCGGACCTTAATTTAGAACTGGATATTTTTTTATAATTTAAACAAAAAAGTAGCAAAACTCCAATCTGCCAATTTATCTACAGTATCTGCGATGAAATAGATAATAGATATATATATTAATTCGTGAAGCAAATAATTGGTACCCTTAGGAGTATACAATTTCGCACACTTATAGTTTTGACAGAAAAGAAGTGAGATTGCTAATATGTTTTTAATTATGCATAAAAAATACATTAAATCAATAAAACACACACTACCGCGTGTATTTGACACACTCACACACGTATACTCTGTTGTTTATTGTTCAAGTCAAATTAACAGTGTAGGTATGGTAAAGGTAGAGAACAAAGAGATGGATGGACTGTGTGAAGGATGATATGATGATTTGTGGTGTGCGCGTATGTGAGTATGAAGCAGTGTGGAAGACAAATACATGATAAAACAAGTTATGTTTACCTATAAGAGACTATTTTTAGTATTATATCATAACCATGTATATTTATGTTAAAATATAGGTTGTTGACAAGCTTAAAAAACTTACTGTTGCCGCCCGCTTCACTTCTTTAAAAGTAATTAATAGTCATCTGGTTAACGCGGCGGACGGTTAAACTTCATCTTATAGAACTATATCTTTAAAAGCTTCTAGAACTTTACCCGATAACTAACTTTGTAATTAATTTTCTTCGTTTATAAGTTCTTTATACTGTTCTTATTATATTAATTTATTAACTATTGGTTCCGATATACGTTGTGCTGACCTGAAAAAATGAAGATCTAGAACCCGATGTAAGCTCCACCTAACGGGTCTTAATTGTGAATCTAAATCCCCGGACCCCACTAAAACATTTTTTTTTCACCATGGTTTACATTATTCAAGTTTTACTCTTGATCCCTAATTTTTTCTAGTAATGAAATTTTTTTTCGTATACGCCCATTTTTTATGACGCCCTCGATATGTAGATTACTTAAACAACCTAATAAGTGGCGTTGCATGCCTTAGATGGGTCTTGTATCAAAATGTATTGGGAGGCCCGAAGGAAAGATAAAGTTTTTTTTTATAATAATAATAATAATTTTATTTCTCAGACTTGCGTCCAAAATGTAAATAAATTTATAAAAGAAAACAAAAATTGCTCAAATTCATATTAAATAATTACATATTGATTATAAGTTATTACTCCTAGGAGCTAAGTTAGATAAACAATTTAAGTCATAGATACGCTTTTCTCACCTTTTTTCGGCAAGCTTATTTATGAAATCATCTATAGCTGAAGATGATTTCATTTTTTTTTAATTTTCTGCCGCTATCGACAATACTGAAGTCTGATAGCCATTCGAGCAGTTATTCTAAAAATGTTATTAATATGCGAACACTGGTCAAAATCTGCGGAGTGACGCTCGCGTAATACCGAAATAAGAAAGAGAGTTGGTCTGAAAGAGAGTGTCGGGCTGAAGGTAGGGAAAGGAATACTCCGGTGGTTCGGGCATGTGGAAAGAATGTATGATGAAAGAATGACTAAACAGATATACATTGCAAAAGTGGATGGATGCAGAAGTCGCGGAAGGCCACGACACACCTTCCATGATCAAATTGATCGTGTACTAACAGAAGGTGATGTCAGGAGCCCTAAGAACACACAAGCGTGCATGACAAGAATCATGAATGTCAAAGAAGCATGTGAGGTGTGTAAGAATAAGCCTGAATGGCGCTCTGTTGTTCGTGCCTACCCCGCAAGGGACCTGCCGTGAAGTTATGTATGTATGTTATTATTATATAAAAGATTGTGGAAAACATCTTGGGAGCATTTGCTTACACACTTCGGGGCCCCTGTAGCCAGGGGACCCCGCACCATTGATACGGGTGATACGGCGATAGCTACCCCCTTGGTTGAATACCTACTAACAACTATAAATTTATAACAAAGCAAATAATAATCTTACGAGCTATACAGGACTCGAATGAAAATGCCGTTGGAATTACTATAGAATTTATTAGAACTATACAAACACGTATAACATAATATGTACAAATATAACTAGACACTACTAGTAAAAATTGCACGATTCAATAACACGGGCAAAGTCCGTCACTATATTGCTTATCGAATGTACTCTCCGCATTGGGTCATTGCTTTATAATGCACCGAAGCCATACCTGGCAAGCTTCAATGCAATTTCCCAGAAAACATAATGCAATGGGTACAATACAATACGATGTTTTTCTTGTCACAAATTAAAAACCCAAAGTAAACAAAAGAAGTCCACATACGACAAAGGTAGGTGGCTGGTGTGCCTTCACCTTTGTCGGCATGTAAGAATAATATATAAATATATAGATAACATTTTATTGTACACCATAACAGAAAAACTTAAGAACTAGTATTGAACTAATTCAAATTCAAAATTCAAATTCAAAAGTTTTTATTCAAAATAAGTTCCACTGGTGAACACTTTTTGAAGGTCATACCATACATACATATCATAGGTTAAAATTTAATTTTACTTCCTAGTCTATGTACACCGCTTCGCAACGTGTTATTGCTGTTAAGGAGAAGAAGCGGCAACAAACTCCCCAGCAACACGTCTAGCTAAAAATTGTTTTTCTTTATATTTGTTGTTCTATTTGTTATATTTAAGTACTTTAAAAAAAAAAAAAGATTTTATACAGAATTACTTTTGAAGAATTAATGGAGTTTTAGCAAATTGTGCATATTCAATAAGACAAAAGCGCAATAAAAGGATAGAAAATAATTATAGTTATAAATATAAAGACGTAACGTATTTTTTTTTTTTTTGCAATTGGGTACAAAGTAGGGTCTTATCGCCAAAGAGCGATCTCTTCCAGACAACCCGTGGCAAGAATATTCCGATTAGAAGTGGTGATGGTGGTACACATAATTATTGTACGATTACTTACATTTTATTAATTTATATAAATTATAAATATTCTGTTTTCCAAATTTATAATTTAGCAAAAGTGAAAATTAATGAATTTCGACTGAAACCTTATTACTGATTGGCTGATAGTATTTATAATCCCGTGAATTGTGTTCACCAATTAGTCGTATCTAAACAATGGAGATAATTGACTGGAACATAGTGTAAATGATCATACAGTAAGACTAATCACATTGAAGGATTTTTTAATTTGGTTTGCATAACTGAATATAGAATAACATAGTTTTAGCATACATTGGTTAAAACGGTGCATAAGTTAACACTATATTCCAGTTCTTTTTTTTATTTGACTTGACTTTATGTTGTTGGACCGAAGACCTCACAACTTTACCGGGGTTTTTGGGGCGCCTTGCGAAGGCGCTCGAGCCCGGGGGCAACTTGCTTAAGGGAGCTCCCTAGGGAGTTTTACCTCGGCTGGACTGTTGCCATGAGAGGGGAATGAATCTGATGATGCCCGCCAATGGGCGACACAATGAACTAATTGAGAACGGGCGACGGGTAATATAAAGCCCGAGAAGAAGGATCCCGGCAGCCTACGCTATCTTACTGCCGTTTCGCAACGTGTTATGGCTGGGAGAGAAGAAACGGCGAAAGAAACTTCCCAGCAACACGCCTAGTCTATCCTGTGGGGGGGCTATGTCTCCTGGCGTCCCTCGCGAGGACGTGGAGAGATCGTGATTGGCGTTGTCTGAGACGCCGCCGTCTATGTCTGTCTGTCGGTGCCTGCCAGCCTGCCGTCCTAACCACGGGCGGGCTGATCCGGGCCAGCCGTTTTGTGATAGCGTCGACCTTGTCCGTAAGGACATTACGCGGTCGCCGCACGAGAGCCTTTCGCCGAGGCTTGTAATCGGACGCGGATACGACGAGCGGATTTCGATGGTGCGGCGCGAGATCGAAATACTTACGCGAGAGCGACGTAATGTAGTTTTTGATAGAGGGAAGCTCCAGATCGCGGTGGAGGTCGACGTTACGCATATAGAGGGGAGCACCGACGGCTCTGCGCATGAATTTATTCTGCACGATTTGCAGTTTATTTAAATGGGTAGGCTTGGCATGGCCGAATACCACACTCGCGTATGTCATGAACGGGCGGATGCATGTGTTATATAGAGTAAGCTTGTGTCTGAGGGACATTTTGCTTCGGTTATCTATCATGGGTGCTAGACGACCCATCACAAATCGCGCTCTATTTCGGACTATAGTGATATGCTCGTTGAAGCGCAAGTTCTGATCTAGGGTGACACCCAGGTATTTGGTGTGCTTTGCCCAGGGAATTTCTTAGTCATAGAGCGAAATGGCTTTTAGGCGAAGGGAAGCGCGTTTGGGGGAGCGAAGCGTGCCCGGGGAAAAGAACATTGCTGCACTCTTCTCCGGGTTCACCTCTATCCTCCATTTACGAAACCATTTGCCTAGCTCTGTGACAGCTACCTGCAGCCGGACGCAGGCCATTTGTCTGTTTTTATCTGATGTATAGAGTGCGGTGTCATCCGCGAAGAGGGCCAGCTCCACATCTGGAGTTTTTGGGATGTCGCTGGTAAACAACGTGAAGAGTAGTGGGGACAGGGCCGAGCCCTGTGGTACACCGGCTGTGAGTGGATGAGGAGACGAGCGCGTTCCCTCCACTCGAAAACGAAAGCTACGACACTATATTCCAGTGTTATTCAACGTGTGTATTCTTTAGCGGGGTCGCGAAGCTTCTATAATGGAGTTGCAAAAAGTTGGGAAAGCTACTCCAGTAAAGTCTGCAATATCCGTAGATTCATCAAACTGCAAGGACACAAAAGTACATTCTTTTTTTTTATGTGACCTGATCACGAACATCAGTCACCATATCGCTTATCCTGCGTTGAATGGTACTGTCAGGCAGAAGTATACTTTTTAGTTTTTCGACCTCTTGTTTGCCAAACATAATCTCCGCCATATCTAAAGCCGCTGGTAAAATTAAACTTTCGGCAATAGTATTAGGTTTTTCTGCTTTAGATACACGAAAAGCTACTCGATAGCAACGCTTTCTCATTTATGCGGGGCGGCCGGAATCGGACGTGGTCGTACGTATGCGCGTAAATTATCTACTGGCGACGCATTCGCTGTAAAAAAAAAAGTGTTTTACGTACTTAATTATGTATTTAGTCGAACCCTAATTATGAAAATTAATAAATGTGTTGGATTAAATATTTTTCACAAAATAAAATACAAGAAAAAAAAGCAACGGGTAGGGGGTCGCGAAATATTTCTTCATACTAAAGAGGTCGTGTCATGAAAAAGGTTGGAAAACACTGGCATATTCTATGTAATATGCAAACATAGCATGCATAATGCAATTAATTGGCATATAAATTTATGAACATTAAATAATGATTTAATTAACGATACATTTATTCGGTGTTATTGAGATATCCGCCTCCATTATATTGTTACGACCCGCTAGACTCGAACTCAAATGCAGTTAAAATTATTATAGAATTTATTAGAACTATACAAACACGTATAACACAGGTACAAATATAATCGAACACAACAAGTCCAAACGTAATTCAGAAGGTCGTAATTCAATAACACGCGCAAAGTCCTTCACTTATTAGATTCCCGACTGTAGTATACTGTCTCCCCTCTCCATCAGTTCATCGTTTTATACTGCACAAAAGCAATGTCCCTGTATCTAAGTCGAATTAATTCGTCACACCTGGCTAATGGCTGCCATAAAAGAGTACAATAAACATTGGGCTGTTTTCTAATCACAAATTTTAAACACAAAGTAAACAAAAGAAGACGACCATAAAAGAATTTAAATGTTATTAGTTATTATTTATTATTAAGACATAGTATAAAGTTTATTTTGATACTCGTTATGTTCATCGTACAAATCTACATTAATATATACATAAGTATTAAAATTTATTTGTAATTCTAGGATTGTTCTACTAATTGTATATTTTGTAATTAATGTTTTAATTTATTTTGTCGAGTTACGCCGTGGCCACCACTTAGAGTTTGTGAAACTAGCATTATGCTGAGCAAGAGCCTTTTTAGTACACCACATTTAATTGTTAGATATATTATTTTATTTTATTTTATTTTATTTTAGGAAGGCTTACAGTCTAATAAATACAAAATATAGAAATAATAGTATCATGTAAGTTAAGTTATCATGTAAGACTTTTTGTTTCGTGTCCTAAATACATATATTTTCTTTCTTTTTACTACAAAACAACCTCCTTAGAACCTTGGTTGTAACAACTGATATAGTTATTTTACTGTGTACTGTAGTGTATATTACCAATCATATAAGAGACCAATTATCGGCGACTCTATATAGTTAAACAGCGGATATGTCGTGTCATGTGACAGTAGTTACGGGCTCGTGTGTCGATCTGCGAGCATTGTGCGCTTGCGCTATAATATAATACAGAGAGTTTGCTCCGTATTATATCCTATCGAATACATTATCTGTAAATAGCGTAATGGCTAGCGCACGCGGCCCAATTTCTTGGGCGCGGTTTCCATCCTAGCCGAAACGCATGAACCACAACAACAACAAACAATATTTTTTTTATTGCAGGAGTTTACTAGACAGACGGCCTATTTGATGGAAAGCGGTTACTATCGCCTATGGACATTTGCAACACCAAAAGTGCTACAAATGCGCTGCTGCTCTCATAAGGGAGACTGGAACCTGGTCACTAATGCCAAAATAGAACAACGACACGAAGATTGCATCTGTTCTCCATCGTTTATATATGTTAGTCTATTCCAGTTCTTTTTTTTAATAGTGTACAAACACGGCGTGTTTAAAATTTAATAATGTTATAGATATTATTGTAGTTTTTCTTTCTTCTATCTAAAATTTCATTGACTCTTTTAGGCTGAATGGATGAAAACGATCAACGAAAAAGAGTTTGAGAGTAGAGCCCCTGATGCGGTGTCCGAGGTGTGCGTCTAGTAACCATGCTACGAGCCAAGATGTCTATGGGAAAACGACTATGGAGGGATTGGCCTACATTCTATTTCTGGTCACCTATTTACCACATGTTCGTAATCACTTGTGTATTTTAGGCACATTAATCAGCCTTACTGAGATACGTCAGATTTGTGGTAACTGATTGTTTAAGATAAGATACGTTCATACGTCAAGGCTTGCCTCTCCATTTACCTCGCTCCCCACCACCTCAGAAGGCTTGGCCTAACATATTTGCATTAAATAATATATCATTATGACGCTGAATGACTTGATCATAGTTCTTGTTAATCGCGTCTTCGCACGCGTAGCTTAAAAATAGCCGTAGTTTGAGAAAACTTATAAAAAAACCCACAGACAGGTGGTAGGGTATTTGCCCGTCTGGATGGCCATCACCCCTGGTCTAAGGTAGGCAGCCAGCACATCTGTTCCGACAGAGAGCACCCTCCTGACCCGCCGGCCGGAGCACACCTACTCTCCGCGCCCCGCATACTGCCGACGCCCATAGCTCGCACAGTTAGCAGCTAGGCATCCGACATAACGCGGGATATAGAGGCGGACTTGGAGGCCAGAGGCTCTACTCTTTCACATACTTACTTATTCTTAATAGCACTAATACGTTCTTCTTTTATAGATAACTAGCTGTCCCGGCAGACGTCGTCCTGCCCTAAAAAATAGGGGTTGATCGTAGAGGGTTGAAAATTTAGGGTTGTATGTATATTTTAATGCTGTATCATAAAAAAATAGAAATTAAAAATTTTGTCTAAAAAATAAATAAAAAAATTTAGGGGTTGACTACCCCTAACATTTATGGGGATAAAAAATAGATGTTGGCCGATTCTCATAGATACCGGATAAGCACAAAAAATTTCATCAAAATCGGTCAAGCCGTTTCGGAGGAGTATGGCAACGAAAACTGTGACACGAGAATTTTATATATTAGATTTAATTGTAAATAACGTGAATAATAATCATACAGTTCAGTCTATATCGGGTTTTTCTTTTAAAAGAAGCAACTGCAACCAATAACAAACTTAAGCTCTGTCCGGCATTAGTGGCCAGCTCCCAGTTCCCCTTTAAAATGCGGTAGCACATTATAAACACCTTTGCTGTTATAATTGCCTATAACCGCTTTCCATGAAGTGGGCCGCCAGCCGATCTGCTGGACTCGTGCAATAAAAAAATACAAGTCTAGGGATATTCTTCTTTTTCTAATATATTATTTAATGCACGCTGTTGACGATAGAATTCGTTTTACAAACGGCCCGCTCGGTGTTGCCTGCTAAATTAAATAAATTAGAAAATTAAATAGAAATAATATAAAAATATAATTTAAATATACACATATCAATTGATAATAAAAGATTATATCAAAAAGATTGAATACAAAGAGAGTAATCGAATGCACGAACTTCACTCGGGATTGATTCGAACCAGCTGCCTGCCATGCATCTACCGAACGTGATATACGTGCCCTGTTTTGATTCTCTCGAAGCACTCAACGGCCAACTTTCGAACTGTCAAAATCTTGTTTCATTCTCTTTTTTTTACGTTGTGTCCGTTACACACTGTGTTGGCGCTTTTTGAAAATTTAAACTCTTCAGAAATATTTTCAATACTTGAAACAAATTAATACTTTTTCACACCTTGATATAGATAAACTTTATGTAAATAACTCTACGATTGTTTATACCGTGAAATTCTTAATTTCCAACCAATGCCGTGATACGCCAGGGCCATTTTAAATTGGAAAATAGTCGTTTATATTACAACACCGCGAATATGCATTTTCATAACTTTACAGGAAGAACAAAGCTGGATTTTATTTTATAAAAAATAATTTATTATAATATATAAAAATAAAAGTTATTTTTTCAGTGATAATTTCTTAGAGATTATACGAATCATAAAATTAAATGATTACTTTATTAACCGACTTCGAAAAAAGGAGAAGGTTCTCAATTCGTCGGGATCTTTTTTTTGTTTTTTTTTTAACTGATTTCTATATTTTTTAAATAAAATTATATCGATTTCTGTTCGTCCTGTTCGTTCGTTCCTAACTTTAGGAAAATGCATATTCGCGGAGTTATAATATAAATGACGAAATTTTGGTTAATATCTATTTAATACTTTTAAAATGTCCACATTTTGGATTTGCCAAAAAATACATTGCTTTAAGTCCATACAAATCCCACAAAACTGTCGTGTATGAATATCTAGTCGTGTAACGTTATGTGTTTAAAGCGAGATACTGTCACAATTAAAGTGATGACTTTTAACTTAATCAAATATAATGAATCTGGTTTCCAATTAAAATCTATATTAATATCTAGTCTTGTGCAGATTATTGTAATATTGTATTGAGGTTTTTAATGATAGAGAGTAGTTTGTGTCAATTATCCCACTACTCGGCTCGCCCCGTGAAATATTTAAGCGTATCGGCCATTTATTGCTACATCAATGGTACCGGCAGAGAGAAGAAACAATATTCCAACTTCGACTTTGGTATGGTGCTGTTTATCTCCGGCTCTAGTCTGATGCATATGAGGTAGTAGCATTCTAGGGTAGTTAATTATTGTGCGAGAACTGACACTTAATTAAATTGGTTATTTGGTTATTAATACATGTTTTTCTTTTTCAAAAGTAATACATAGTTTATCGATGATGACATTTATGGATCATTGGATACTTTAAACTCTTCTCCCGACATTTGTACACAAATATCCAGGACTCTACTTGGTGGGAATGTAAACACGATACGAGTATCTTTTGGCTGAGACGTGTTTATTTGACAATAATATATGCTACGATGGACAATGAGTGCGAGATGTGGTGTCCGCTGCGCTGGTGCACACTGATGTCACCGCAAGTCCCATTAGCACGCAAGTGACCACCACAGCAGCATAATGTTCGATATACACCGAACTACAAATGTCGCTGAAAACAAGTATGTTTTCAGCTATCGATATGTTTTGATTCAAAATAAAAAACGTGTTTAAATTGGTGGTGACATTAAAACTATTGTTAGACGGATGCACGCTGCTGAGGCGTGGCCCCCCCTCGCGTTCCCTCGTCTGCCCCTCCGCCTCCCCTCCCTGCTCTTCAGACAAACTACGGTTAAAATATTTGGCACCAGTTCAATGATTGATCGCATCGTAAGCAAACCGTCACCTAACTGAAACCACACCACATATTGCGAGAGCACATACTCGTTGCATGAAACTCTCTTCTCTTCTGTATACATAATTACGCTCTCATAATATCTGCAAGTCAGTGTTTGAATATACAGATTGAAATCATACTTGTGTTTGAGTACAATCTAATTGTAGTATCTATCTGTGTTTGCCGAAATATAAATAAAGTAAAACATTTTTATTATTTTTTCATACTTACATACAAAATTATAGATTAATGATGATGTACAAAGGCAAGCTTAGCCCTAAAAGAGTTTTCTTCCAGCAAACCTATGAGTCTAGAGAAAAGGGAAGAAGCTGTAAGCAAGGTTGTATGTACATTAAAATATTACAATTTAATGGTATTTAATTAATATAATACAGGAGAGAACAATTATAAAATTACATATAATCGAATAAAATGCAAGAAAAGTTAACTTATTTGAATTATATTGTTACATACCAACAAAGAAATGCTAACCTGGCTTATTACTACTACTACTTCCTTTGTTTACTTTGTATTTAATATTTTCAATTAGACAATAGCCTATTATTATTGTTTTCGTTTACGGTCCTTCGCAAGAATAATTAACAAGGTGTGCAGATTGCGGTTGAAACCTCAGTTCACGCGGGCCTTTGTTGTATTGTATAGTTAGTATAAAACAATGCCCGAACGGAGGGGTAAGGCAGTCAAGAAAGGATTACGATACAAGCAAGACGTACATTCGACGAGCGATATAGTGACGGAGTTTGCGTGTGTTATTGAATCGTGCAGTTTGTACTAGTAGTGTTGAGTTATATTTTTACCCATGTTATACGTGCTTGTATAGTTCTAATAAATTATATAGTAATTCCAACGGTATTTTAATTCGAGTGCCGCACTCGTAACAATATTCTACCCATAGTCCCTCAACATGTAACATATATAAACAGATAAAAAAAACAATTATATACAAGATACACTTAAGATACATACATACATAATGCATAATGTAGACATACTAGCTTCTGCCCGCGACTTGGCGTGGCATGGTAAAAAAAGTAAAAAAAACCCCGATCTTGAATTGAAACATTGTTCATTGGTACTCCGCTCCTATTGGTCTTAGCGTGATAATATATAGCCTATAGCCTTCCTCGATAAATGGACTATCTAACACTGAAAGAATTTTTCAAATCAGACTAGTAGTCCCTGAGATTAGGATAATTTAAGATATTTATATGACTTTTAGGGGGACATTTAATACAGGCTAGTAGTAATCTCAACCCGCAAGGTTTATGATTATACCGCAATATATAGGTCTTCAGAGCTTCGATTTGTTGTTCAACAGGGGGCATCACGGGACCCTTACTAAATCCATGGGACCGCCGCCGGTGAGGTTAACATTTGGCTCCTCTAGGTATTGGTGGACTACTTACCCCCTTGTCTGATATCCCTGTTCCATCTGGGACATTGTTAGTGCTAATGACCATTCCACATTGTACGTAATTTATGAAGCTAATCAATGACGGCGTTATTTTTAACACTGTAAACAAACCCACGGAAAGTTGGTAAGACACTTTTGTAAAGTGCGAAATATATATAGTCGGATAAAAATGTTATAATACAAAAATTCTACAGAGACGTCTGCCCATTGATTTTGGTGGCCTCGACCTTCTCGCTTGCCGCATCTCTAAGTTCAACCCCTCCCTCCCGTGTAAGCCGACTGACATTTGTCCCCCTACCCCAAAGCCGAAGACAGGCTTTGCCTGCAATATCCCGTGGGAATACAAAGAACATTTCAAACAAAACGCTTTTCAACTCGTTTCCTTAGTAATACATTAATGGCCAGGTTCTAGTCTCCCCTTAGACGAGTAGGCCATTGGTGTTACAAATATCCATAGGTGATGGGAACCGCTTTCCATCATGTAGGCCGTCAGTTGCTGAACCCTTGGAACAAAAAAAAGAACAGAATCACAACCAATTTACAAATTATAGTAACTTTTATGTTTTGCTTGACACCGACTTCGAGATTTTGTAGAAATAGAAGTAAGTTAAATATGTATTCTTGGTTTTTAATGTGAAGTTGGTTTTATTATTCTTAAATAAAATAATTTTTACTTAGTTTACTTAGTTGCGCAAATACTACAATAGCTTTAGAATAAATATGTTAAGCACCTATGTAGATATTGTACATACAACTGACACGTTTATACAAATTTGTCATCTCACTCTTTGGTGTATATACTCTTCAACAAGGGTTGCTCTCTATTTCCTTATGCTCCACAAATCAGATTCTGACATGGTGACTATAGGATCATCTCGCGAGTTAAAAAATTTATTAAAATCGATCCACAATTGACAGAGAAATTACGACACAAATATTAAGCGCCTGTAGAAAGTGTCATACTAGCACACGTATACAGGTTTTTTTAATGTAGGTTCTATGCGTATTAATAAGGGTTACTCTCAATTTTTTTGGGATCCATTCTTCAGATCCTGACTTCGTTATTATAGAACCTCACTTACGAATAATGAAAAAAAATCATAATTGATCCACAGTTGACGGAGAATTCGTATAAAATGCATGTAAAAAATTAAGCGCCTGTAGAAAATGTAATACCTACACGCGATTACAAGATTTTTCCAATAATTTAGACGCACGGAGTTCTTTAATACGGGTTATGCCCGATATCCCTGGGATCCAATCGACTCATCAGACCCTGACTTGGTGACCATGAGATTACTTCGGGAGTATACACTTACGAGTAAAGAAAAAAATTTGAAAATCGGTCCATAATTGACAGAGAAATCGATTAAGAAACGAACGACGAAATGAGAACCACCTTCTTTTTGAAGTCGGTTATAAAAGGATATGTATGTATGTCATGAGTTGGCATGTTAAGTTAGAGTTAGATAAATACTCATAACGCCTTAAGCGAAAATTAACCTAAACAGAGCAACAAACTAAAGTTACATTGTAATTTTAGTTTTTCTCACCGTTTATTTATTATGGAATTCAGGGGCATAGCTACCGCCGTAGCTATGATTCGGGGGCCCCAGGCTAAAGGGGCCCCGAAAGTGTCTAAGCAAATATTCCCGTGTTATCCACAACCTTTTATACATTAATAAAAATTTTGATAATAACTACTGTGCCAACAGGAACGGCTATCAGACTTGTCATTATTGTCGATAGAGGTAGATAATCTAGATTCTAGATGACTGAAATCGTATTCAGCTCAGCTCAGATTTCATAAATAAGCTTGGCGAAAAAGGCGAGAAAAATGAAATGATTTAATCTAACTTAGCTCCTAGGAGAATTAAGTATTATAAGTTATAACTTATAATCAGGCCTTTTTTGTCACTTCTTTTGTGTGGGCACGCTACTTCTCGAAAGTTGTAAGTCTATAATTTTTAGTTTGTAGGTCCACTCAACAACACCTATTGAAACGTAGCCAGCCTTCTGGGCACCTTAGCCATAGAAGACGGTGATCTGGGCTCAGTATTCTACTTATAGTCTTGAGGGACTATGGGTAGAATACAATACAAATAAGATAGATAGATAACACTTTATTGTACACCAATACAAACATGAACTTAAAGACTAAAATTATATCTATTAATGTACAAAGGGCGATCTTATCGCTAAAAGCGATCTCTTCCAGACAACCCCACAAGTTAAGTTTTCTTACATTGTATTCAATAATATGTAATTTTATAATTGTTTTAAAATTCTATGGTTAAATTTGATATCTTGTACGCCGCATTTCCTACAAATGAGTTGGGTAACTCAGCATAAAGCTGTGTTGGAGTTTCCACCAGCACAGCGCTGATTTTAAGAGCCAATCCCGCGTCATTGATTAATATTAGTTGGGTTATCTACACCTTCACAATAGTAAGATGAACATGAGTGATATTAAATTATATGTCATTTTTATTGACATTAGTTCTATTGGAACAGCTAGACCACAAAGATTTGTAGGCGAGATTACTTAAAAGACTAACAACTATAGTTCACGGCGACTTAACGGGTTGCCCACGACCTTGTGCCTGTGAGCGACAACTAAGTGCGATTTATGAAATACGCTGCGAGTCGTATCAACCACCATCATTATCTCTCGTTGCTAACCAAGGTCGTGGTCAGGCTATAACATCTCCTAGAATAGCAGTAGAGGTTTTATCGTCGACCATCCAATGCTTGATGTCCTTCAGTACGAAAGTATTTGAACAATGCGTCATACATGGCCGAGACGTGGACTTAACTGGCCAGATGCAAATAAACTAGCTACCTAACAAAAAGCTGATTTACACTGACCCAGCAACTGACTTCAAATCCGAAGGAAGCCAGTCTTGTCTTCATACTGGCACCGTGTATTTTTTTTTGTAAATCAATAACACTACCAAGTCTGGCTGGTTTTAATATTCCACCTGGATCAATGTAAATTAGCCTTCATGCAAATTTAAATCAAGTTTTAGTGACTTAACAACTTATTTATGTAGTCAGAAGCGATCAATTATATTTTTAATTATTGTAATAGGTAAGTCATTTATAAAACAGGTTACACTTGTTAAGGGTAACAACAAACAAGGACACTTAAGTTCCGTTATATTTTTCACTCATTTTTATCGAAATTGATCTTTTAAACGCGATGTTCAGACGCGAAAGCCTTACCCACTACGCTACCACTAAATTTTTTAGCGTCAAAAATAAAGACCAAATCCGCAAGTAGAATCATGTGCGGAGCGTAGTATGCTCACCTGTTATCGCAGCGTAAAACATAATAGCAGTCATGCCGTTGTCGTTTGCCGCCAATTACATAAAATTATGTCACTTTGATAATATTACGATGTTATTAAACAAGCAGCCTTGCCACGCCATCTATGTATTGGCATCCGATGTAATCATGAAGCCTCGTGCGCGCTTATCACGTGCAGTGACGCATGCTGTTTTACCGACACAGCTACAACGGACCAATCACGGTTCGTGCTACTATACCCATTCGTCGTCCGCCACCAATCCTACTCAAGTACACTTTGATCATAGTGCGCACATGTGACCGGTCATTACTTTTTCTTAAAAATAATTATAAGTTAAAACTTTTATGTTTTTGATATTACGTTGCGTTGTAGTGATACTAACATTCTTATAAGTTTTTTTTTATTGTTATTAGTGACAATGAATCGAAACGGTGAGTCCGTGCGGCATTGTAATTTTCCATTTCTGTAGGTTTAAGCTAGGTAGCGCCATCTTGGTTAAAATATTGTTTTGCAGCGTCAGTCAGGTGCGGTCTGCGCCGTTCTGCATTAAAACAGATTACATAGAGGGCGCTGTTTGAAATCAAAGCACTAGTTTCATTGATGACGGTTAATTATGTGCATAATAATGAATACGGCACTTATTGAATATTGTTCGTTAAGTACCTACGCTGTTAACAATTTACATTTTAATGCTTTTTACGGACTTTGATGACTAGTCAAAGCGGAGCCCACGAGAAAATATACTATAAGGCAATTAATCTTTTACAAATTCATAAAAGATTAATTGCCTACATTCAGTACTTTTGTCATAGTATCCAATGTAATTGATTACCAGTAACTCAGGCAGTCTTATTTTAATCGTGTGTCAACAATTTACATTATCTTGTTATTTCAAATGGTTAATAGTAACTGGGTACAAACATAACCGAGTTAAACTTTCACATATCTGATGTATCTTAAATCGCTTTCTCTCTTCTTTTTCCACATTTTCTTTTTATAATAATTTTATCAGTATACTTTGTTACTGGTTTATAAGCTAACCGTATAGATAACTACATGTGAAAACTGTTGATTGTTTATAATTTTTAAATAGTTTGTATTTAGTTATAAACTAAATGTTTTCCGAATAAAAAATAACTAAATGTCTTATGTTATAAGCCAGGTGGTAGGGTCTTTGCCCGTCTGGATAGCTACCACCCCTAGTTTATAATAGCATGCCGCCATAACAACTTGTGTTGTGTTCTGGCATTAGTGACCAGTTGCAGTCTCACTTAAGAGTGCAGCAGCATATTTTTAGCACCTTTCTCAAGGTCCTGTTACTAACCAGATCTTTTAAGTAAATAAATATTAAGATACACATATAATATAGAAAAATAAGGTCCCTGACTACGGGGAGGATGGGCGCAAGATAGCTCCATATAATAAAAAATAAATCAAACAATATTCGTATATATTTATTTTATTTTAATCCTTTCTTAATTTTTACATTCCTTTATGTTAGTTTTATGTATACAATTTATGTTGTTGGAGTTCTAAATAATAATAAATCTGCACACAAACACACATTATACACTCGCAGAATAAATATGTTCGTCACCTTAAAGTCGACTTTTGTTTGCACGAGTACAAGAAACAGTACCTACTGTCTTTAATATATGTTACATTTACATAGTAGTGCTAGTGACCTAGTCGGTGCGGATTTTTTTATTGGAATCATGAAAAGAAGGAAGCCTAAGTTACTACTTAAAACATCAGCTATCAATGCAAATGTCTCATAGAAACATTAAAAAAGAAAATTTCAACGTTGACAATGACAAGCACTGAGATTAACGATAAGTCAGAAAGAGGATATAATCACTACGCTTGTCATAAATATTAAAACCAATAAAAAGGTTTAACATCTGTAAACAATCTTTTTAGACAAGATAGTAAGTTAAACAACTTTGAGCTAAGTATTTTTAAACTTTATTGTCAAACAGTTAAACATAATTTTCTGTGGAATCTGTTCGGTGACTTACTTTGAAAAGGTGCTCGCGGAACGTTAAATTAATCAATTTGAAAACTGGTGAACTTTTTCATTCCGCCAGTGTCCATCCCCAAGCTAAGCAAGTTACGCTTGTATTATCTTGATATATAAAAATGAATGTTTGTCTGTGTCCTTTATAGAATCGTAAACTATACATTTGATCATGTGATTATCTTTAGCAAAGCGGTTGTGCATGAGCCAAGGAAGGTTTCTGAGTTTGTTAACAATTGGACCCGGTAGGTGACGCTGCTGTCGGCATATCTATTGAAGCTTTTCTGGGCAGGACGACGTCTGTCGGGACAGCTAGTACTTAATATACACTGGAGTAATCTCATACCGATCCCAGGCTAACTCAGATCATAGGAAACAACAGAAAATTGTTTTATCAAAATTACAATGCTAGGAACCGAACCCGGAGCCTCTGCGTTGTAGGGCACATCCTGCCGTGAGTTTGCCACGATCATAACGATAACACATTTTCTTTCTTTCTTTCTTCTTTCATGAAACGATTTCTTTTTGATAAATATAGTGGGAGCCTCTATCGGCTGTAGCTAAAACTATTACGGTTCTTATTGTTGTAATATACCTGAAAGCCATCCAGCTCGCGTGAAAATACTACTAACCTTCATGTTGTTAGAGCAAGTGATTCGCTGCTAGATGGCGCTTTAAAACACTATTAAAATACTGCTAGCCCATCATGTTGTTAGATCAAGTTATCCGCCGCTAGATGCCGTTGTAAAACACTAGCAATATTTTAAACCGCTGTACTAAAGAGTCCATTGAATAATATAAAAACGCTGTACCTATGTTATACTGGCACAGCAACAAGCTAAGTCCAACCTTGTTTGTGGAAAATGCGGGGTACAAACGAATTCACAAAATATGTAATTTTAATACATGTTAGGTAATGTAAGACTTCGCTATTTCTTCAAATATTTTTTTTCTTTCTTTCTACGTATTGATACGTAAGTATTTTATACATCACTAGCTGTGCCCGCGACGTCGTCCGCGTTTTTCAAAACCCCCGATTTTGAAACATTCTTCATTGGTGCTCCGCTCCTATTGGTCTTAACGTGATGTAAATAGTCTATAGCCTTCATCGATAAATGGGTTATCTAACACTAAAATATTTTTTTCAAATCAGACCTGTAGTTCTTTAGATTTGCGCGTTCAATCAATCAAACAAATTTTAAATTTAAATTTAATTTTAACATACATTCCAATATTTTTACATATAAAAGAACACTATAATAACATCTTAATATCTTACTTTCAAATATCATATCATTGTGTTTGGTAAAAAGAAGTTTATTTATCATATTGTTACATGCCGACATAGTAAATACACACCTGGCGTATTACTATTCCTACATTTGGACTTCATTTGTTTACTTTGTGTTTAAAATTTGCAATTAGACAATAGCCTATTGTTATTGTACTTGTTTATGGCCGCAGATGTGCAGATTACGGTTTCTCGGAAACTTCAGTGCACGCGGTGTATTGTTGTATTTTTTTTGTATAAAACTATGCCCGAACAGGGGAGTCAAGCGACGATTACGATAGATGATGAAACCTGACCACTAACACGAACACAACTCAAGGTTGTTATGGCGGCATATTCTAGACCAAGGGTGGTAGCCATCCAGACGAGCAAATACCTTACCATCCGGCTGTGGGTTGTTTTACGACCTCTTACGACAGGCTCCCCGGCCGCAGGGAAATGTACTCTTCGTTCCTGCACAGATAAATTCAATATTATTGAATTGACAATAATCCTAGAAGGCTATTTATTCATGCAGAAATATTCCTAACATCAAATCCTTGTTAGATATGACAACCGAATGTATGAATGTATTGAAGAATCTTAGTTTACCCACGAAAACCTGGACTGAGCTTATTATATATTAAACAATGTGAAAATTAGATCAAGATACACATCGTTATTGAGAGCAACGTCCATTCAAGGATAATACTGACGTATTACCGACATGGTACGAATTCCAAAAGTTTCTGTTATAATCCTTCTGCTTCAACACAAGCTACTATGATTAATATTAATACGAATATATCGAACAATACTATACCTTTAAAACCGAGATGCTGTACTATGCGTAAAGGATAGCAAACACTACAGCTACACTACGTCGCCTTAAGATTTTCCGCTGTATGTGTCATAAACGTCATTATACGCCCACGCACCCTGCTACACCTATGACGTCATTGAATCATACAAACGATACGACTCCAGTTCATCATAATAAGGTGGAAGATAACGACGATTCTGCACAGTCTGTTGCGACTTACGCTGCACTTTTATCGCGCTTTACTACTAACATGTCCACAGTATTACTAGCTATTGCACTAGTGTCAGTACACTTGTAGACAGTATCACATGAATCGGGAGTAGTGATAGTACTGCGTGCGTTGATTGATCACGGCTCAGAAGCCACGTTGTTAACTGAAACAGCATCCTAAACATTACGTTTGAAGATATGGCCGGTAGATGGTATCATTACAGGGTTTCGCACAACTGCAAGTTCTAAGCATGCTGCAGAAATCGATATCTCGTCAACAGTGAAAACTATGTCGGAATAAACATTAGTTAATATTTTTAATTTCAAAAGCGTTGTATGCACTACAAATACAGAATACAACGGTGCATGAAACTTCATAGTAGCACGCGTAACATGAAATTAATTTCGCACCGGATTTTAAATCGGCTTGCGATTTATTTTCGCAGAATCTGTAACTTAAGAGACTCCATCGAACAACATTTACAATAAGTGGCATGATTATGAAGTGTTTACCGGTTTTCTGTTTTACTTGGAATTTGTGTGACGTCAAATATATAAAAGATAACTTTTTTATCGCGGGGCTGTTGCGGGCCGACGGCTTACCTAATAGAAAGGGGTACTGATGCCTACAAACATTTGCAACACCAGGAGCGAAGCCCACGCGTGGTCCACCTTTGAGATGAGATTAATGGATCAGTCAGAAAAAATAGTACAGTGGGTATGGTATAATAATAGATCAGTGATTCCCAAACTATTTTGGGCAAGAGACACCTATTCCAAAATGAATTGATGATACCAAAGACTCCCATAGCCAAATTACTTTAAAAACAATATCTTTTGTTTTTATCGCAATTATACAAAACTAGCTTCTGCCCGCTACTTCGTCCGCGTGGAATAGTTTAAAAAATAAAGTAAGTAAAAAATCCCCGCGATTTTGAAACATTCTTCATTGGTGCTCCGCTCCTATTGGTCTTAGCGTGATGGTATATAACCTATAACCTTTCTCTATAAATGGGCTATCTAACACTGATTTTTTTTTCAAATCAGCCCAGTAGTTCCTGTGATTAGCGCGTTCAAGCAAACAAACAAAGAAAAACCTTATCAGCTTTATACCCCTATTATATTATATTTTATATCCCTATTAATATTATAAATGTGAAAGTAACTCTGTCTGTCTGTCTGTTCCGTTTTCACGTAAAAAGTACTGGACCGATTTGGCTGAAACTGGGAATATGTATATTTTCGATGCCGAGAATGAACATAGGATACTTTTATCCCGAAAAATAGGATCGTTTCCGGGATAAAAATATATTTGTCTTTCTGTTTGTTATGCTTTTACGGAAGAACTAATGGGCCGATTTGCCTGAAATTCGGTACGTATGGAAATTAAATACTGAGGGTGAACAAGGGATACTTTTCATTTTGGCCTTTTTGGTAATTTTGACTATTTTAGCTTTTTTACTCATTTTGGCCATGTCGGTCATTTTGGTCATGTCGATCAATGTAGCCTTTTTGGTCATTTTGGCCATGTCGGTCATTTTGGCCTTTTTGGTAGTTTTTGCCTATTCCGTCATTTTGGCCATATCGGTCACTGTGGCCTTTTTGGTCATTTTGGCCTTTTTGGTTATTTTGACCATTTTGATTATTTTGGCCTTTTTGGTCGTTTTTGCCTGTTGTAATTTATGTTGTTTACAGATAGACGGGGGATGGTATAATTAGCGATATAAAATGAAGTGAGACCTCGTTGACTCCTTAAATCAGTGTTCGCCTATGTTGGGAATCCGATTCCGACCCCTGGGAGTCGATATCAACCATTTTGGGAATCCCTGGTAAAGAGAAAGAGGGAAATGGGCCATCAGAACTCTCACACATCGCATAAAACGCGATTAGCTCGAGGTTAACCAATTCACGCCGATATTCTATGAGAGCGTGGTATCACACCAATCAAGCCAGCCCTAAGAGTTATAATCAAGATAAAATGATACCTGCGTGTCACTCCATGTTACTGCTCTATTATCATGCTACAAGAATAATTATGCCATTATCTTCGGATGATAAGTACAACGAATAACTACTTTTTACTATCTTTTGTAATTAGTGCGTAATTACGCTATACCTTCGAACAAAATATTTTTTCTCTTTCCAAAATCAGATCATATAGGAACAGAATGGAAGAAATTACGTTTTACGTAGGCCACATTTCATGGAGATCGGGTAATTTGTGGACAACAATTAATATCTATGCCGCCTCTACGGATTCCCGCTCGTAGAGGAAGGCCCAAGAAATGCTGGCTTGGCGTTGTGAATGACATGCGTACCAATGGTCTTAGAACGAGGAATGCTGAGGTCCGCGCGAAGTGGAGGAGCAAAAGTAAGAAAGCACACTCTGAGCGTCGGAGCGAATTTAACGATCGGATGATGATGATGATGGTTATATGGAAGAATCTACGTAAATATAGAAACAAACATTACAATTTCAAATATAAGATTATAAATAATATTCGCTTTTATATAATAATATAATTTGAACTTGAACGCCGCCTTGAATGACGTCTTACGGAGGGCGCTTGCTAACGTGCCGCCTCTTTTAGGGCCGAAAGGCAATGCACGTGACGATAGCAGGTGTCTTGACGGTATACTTTAATCCCATGGCAATGTGGCAAACTTCTGGTGTAGAAAAAACAGCTGAATCACTTACGCGTCGCGAATATGCAACCCTTGGTCAGAGTTATGTTTGTGCAGTTAAAATACTTAAAATGAAACACCGTCGCAAGCTTCATCTCGCGTGTTTACTTTTCGGTGTAATTAAAAACAAAGCACCTAAGTATTTATTTGAAAAACTTATATGGGCAGGCTCACATAGAACTAATATACGACACTGTGCGGTACAGCTTATTACTTTGCGACACCATTCAGCGGCTTTTAAAGGCAGCTTCCGGTATTCGGCATCCAGGTGCCGGAACAATATTCCGCCACCAATAAGAACCGTTCGAAGTGCATATATTTTTAAAAGTAGACTGAAAGCGTTCCTGTACGAACACCAGAGGCATCAAGCAGATCTCGCATTAGATACAAGCGCCTTTTAGTAGCATTGTTGAGTCTTTTTAATATTTATAGTTCCTTTTAATTTCATTTTTTTCTTTTTGTTTGCAATTTGTCTATTATTATTTTTCCAAATCATTATTTTTAAATTTCAATAATTATTTCATAACATATTATGTACTTATATTAAATTATTCAAATTATGTCTATTATTTGATTTCATGGTGGTCTAATTATAATTAATATTAATTGTTCATTACTTATTTTGTTATATTTTTCTTCTGTGAAGGTGACGTTGCTGCTAGGCACTAACGGAAGACCAGCGTTGGTTGTTATCAACCAGCATTTCCTGTTTAGAGTCATTTAAGTTTTTGGTTTCATTATACGGTTTATGTACATTCTAATCACTTTGAATAGGTAACTCTAAATAAACATTATTTTCTTTCTTTCTATCAGTTGCTCTTGAACTGTTTGGGTCGAGGGTCCTGAGACCCTGTACAAAGGCTAATTGATTCTTCGGGTAAACAGAGGGCTGGTTCCTACCTTGGACTAGGGATCAGTATGCCGATCCATCGAGGTAACGCTGCCAACCTTCTGGGAACCTTACCCATTGACCTCAATGATCTAGGCTCAGTATTCTAGTTATATTCTTAAGGGTTTATAGGTTGTATACAATAAAAGTTAAGTTTCCTTCATTGTATTAGTTTATAATCTCTCTTTTGTCTGTTTGTTCAGGGTTTGCTTAAAAACTGCTAGATCGAATTCGATGCGGTTACGCTGATTGATACCAATTTCTGGACATAAAATCTTTCGCACTTTATATCCGGGAAATCCCGTCGGAATTTTCCCGGACCGATTTATAGTTGCTCGTATGCATAATTTTTTTTAACAAAACTAATATCCAATTTCAAGTTAAAAAAAAAAGTATTTTTTATATTTTACTTCGCACCGACCTTAAGATGTTGTAGAAATAAGGCGTTTAAATATGAATTTTTTTATTTGCACAAAACCTTGAATAGCTTTAGAAATAATATATTGCTATGACCGACAAAGACCAATTCATACCAGTTTATTACCTCTCGGCATTTGGACTTCTTTTGTTTACTTTGTGTTTAAATATTTTTTTTAGAAAAACGGCCCATTGTGTATTTTGGTATCTTTATGGTAGTCATTAGCCAGGTGTGATTTTTGTAAATTCAGTCCACGCGGTCGAGTAGACATATTGTATTTGTACAGTATAAAGCAATACCCCAATCCCCCATTGGGCAGTCTAGCGATAATCACAAGCGAAGCAAGACGTGTGTAGTACATTCGGTAATCTATTTAGTGACGGACTTTGCGCGTGTTATTATATTTGTACCTGTGTTATACGTGTTTGTATAGGTCTAGTAAATTCTATAGTAATTTTAAATTCATTTTAATTCGAGTCCCTGCAACTCGTAACAATATTAAGCGTCTGTGTAAATTGTACTATTGGCAGGCGTGTACTATCTCACTCTTCGGTGTTGACGCTGGGTTGTTCCCGACTTCCCTGCGATCCATTCATCACATCCTGATTTGGTAATTATGGAAACGAATATACAAAAAATACATACAATCGAATTGAGAACTTCTGCCATTTTAATTTTAGTAAAAAATTATCTTATTATGACACAGTTTTCATTAAAAAACTTATATTATTTTTTAAAGGAACGGCACTTGGTGTACCGTGAATTCTGTGAATTTTAAGTCAAGCGGGCATATCCTTGTATAGTATAATAATCGATTCGATCGAATCGACATGGGGTTTTTTAAAAAGGGTATCATAAGATTTCTTCGAGGCCGGCAGCGCGTTGGTGACACCTCTGGTGTTGCAAACGTCCATAGGCGACGGTAACCGCTTTCCATCAGGGCCGTCTGCCTGTCTGCTGTACTCTAGCGATAAAAAAAATTGACATATAAATAAACACATCAATACGTGAGGCAAAAACTTTTTACCCTCTTGAAGAGTATGAAGTAGTTTATATAGAGAATGGGCGTAGAATGCCATTTTTTTTATATATATATTTATGCATAAAAATACCATTACTTCAATAACAAAAATTATTACACACACTACCATGTATTTGACACACATACGCATATAAACTCTTTGATTATTGTTAAAGTCAAAATGTGACGAACAAACTGTGTAGTCTTGGCGAAATCTGTGATTATAGAAGTAGTCTTTGACCACAGAACCTTAATAATGTTCAAACTTATAATTTAAATTATTATTATTTTTTTTTTTTTTATTGCAGGAGATCAGCAGACAGGCAGACGGCCCACTTGGACAGCGGTTACCATCGCCTATGGACATTTGCAACACCAAAGGTGCTACGAATGCGCTGCTGCTCTCTTTAGGGAGCCTGGAACCTGGTCACTAATGCCGGAACACAACACAAGGTTGTTATGGCGACATACTCTAGACCAGGGGTGGTAGCCATCCAGTCGGGCAAATGCCCTACCACCTGGCTGTGGGTTGTTTTGTCGCCTCTTACGATAGGCCGCCGGGCCGCAGGATATTGTATTCTTTCTCCGTTCCTGCACGGATAAATATGGTCGAATATCAACCACTAGGCGACCACTATTTAAAATGCTACCGCAAAAAATATAGTTACAAGGTCCTTCTTCCAGCGGTGATTTTCGAGTGTAGATGTAGCAGAAACAATATATTTTAGCCAGTGATATGAGATCATACTTAGAATAGGTCCAAAGGCTACGGAACGGGGAAGAAACTGCCCCACACTGGACTTGAGAGGGACGATGCCGGGGGCAGTTTTCCCCCGTTGATGGTTGTGGACCTTTGGGACTCCCACTTGCCAAGCAAGCGAGTTGGTATTGCTTCCACTGTCCTATAGCCTTAGCTTTAGGAGAAGGAAGGAACACCGAAGAGAATTTTTCAGGCGGCGGCAGCCAAGCGTGACACTTCACACTTTTAAATTATTAAATCTAATCCATCTATGTTTGCTACAAAAATAGTCAAGTCACAAATTATACTAACTATACACCGGGAATTAGTAGACTGATGTCAATCTCAAAAGTTTTTATTTATTATAAGTTACATTGGAGAACAGTTTTTGAATTTGAACTTAGGTACTTCCTGTTCTTTGTCCACCGCGTCGCAACGTGTTGTTGCTGTTAAGGAGAAGAAGCGGCAACAAACTCCCCAGCATGTTTATCTAAAGTTGTTTTTCTTTATGTTTCTTATTCTATTTATATCTTAGGCGATTTTATTTATAAGTTTTTTTACTGAAGTATGTTACAGAATTGCTTTTTGAAAAATACAAAGATGTCGACACTGATTATGTTCTCTTCAGACTATATTATCAATCTATTCTATATCATGCTAACAATTTAAGTAACGGTTTTAATGAGCTCAGTAATTTTTAAATAGGTACTCATTTTGCATATAAGTATCCGTCAGGAACGGAGTAAGCATACAATTTCCTGCGGCTCGGCGGCCAGTCGTAAGAGGCGACAAAACAACCCACAGCCAGGTGGTAGGGGATTTGCCCGACTGGATAGCTACCACCCTTAGTCTAAAGAATGTCGCCATAACAACCTTGAGCTGTGTTCCGGCATTAGTGACCAGGTGTCAGTCTCCCTTAAGGGGGGGTAGCAGCTTATTTGTAGCCTTTTGGAGACGGGGTCCCCAGGCTACAGAGGCCCCGAAAGTGTATAGGAAATGTTCCCAAAATGTTTTCCACAATCTTTTATATAATAACATTTTTGAGAATAACTGCTACAAACAGGGACGGCTATAATACTTTTCATTATTGTCTGTTGAGGCAGAAAACCTAGAAAAACTGAAATCGTTTTCAACTTTGGATGATTTGATAAATAAGCTTGCCGAAAATAAGGCGAAAAAAGTGTGTCTTTGATTTGAATTGTTTGCATAATTTAGCTCCTAGGAGCATTAAGTATAGGTAATAAGTTACAATCAATATATTATTATTATAATTCAGTTCGAGTATTTTTTGTTTCTTTTATATAAAAAAAAATTTACCCTCCCTTTGGGCCCCCAAAACGTCTTGATACAGGGCTCGTCTAAGGCAAGCTACGCCACTGATCCTCGCGTAACAATAGTATTTCCTTGGAGCTGCTATTATCACCCAAAAGTAGCGAACCCCACACGCCCCTACCGCGCTTCCCCACTGTAGTAAGTTCTCAATCGCATTGCCCTCGCAAAAAAAGTTAAAACCATAATAATGGTTGAATATCGAAAAAAAGTTGAACCGGTCATAGGCTAAGTGCATAGGCGCTTCTCTTTTTGATTTTGTTCTACCTTTAACAATTAAATAGTTTTCGCCACCAGTGTGTGCGATTCGCCAAGTCGGAGGTGGCACTAGCATGCTCAGTCAGAACTGGTGACATACTTTTGCCACTCCCCAGTTAGAGATGTCTACTAAAACTCGTGGGAGTTCCGTCCTGTGCCTAAGTGGTACGTGTATATGACCTAGCCTCTCCGGATTCTTGGAGTCAAATGCTTCCTACATCAAGTTTTCAGTCGTACGCAACCACATATTTATATTAGAAACAGTCGACATAATATGGAGCAAGTAAATCTCGGGAAATAAACCGGATAATGGAGGCTTACATAAAACTCTCTTTAATGTTTACACTGCGAACAAAGTAGTTGACTAAAACCGGATATAACATTTACAAAATAGCTAATTTTTAAACCGGTTACAAGCGTGGGTGTAGACTGTAGATTCTGATAATAGAAGGCGAGCCTTTTTTGTTGCGTTTAAATACTTACTTACATATGTTGTGATCATTGCATGTATAATACTGTCATTATATTTTGTTTTATTTATGCGAGCTTTTTTTGTTTTATTTTTTCTTATATATTTTTTGTTTTATTTCAGATTTCCTGAGCCACGGGGCTAGTTTCAACAAAAAATACGGTTTGTATGATATTCATAATAGCTTCTTTTTTGTTTCAAAATTTAAGTACATATCTAATAAATATTTTAAAACTTCAACTATCATATGTTTTGTAATGTTAAGACTGGTTAATAATTAGCAATGAGCGGAATAGTAGAGTTAGGCCACTTTCTAATTTGTTGGTGCGGTAGCGGTGCGGTACATTCCTCTACCGCACTTTATACTAAGTGTATTAGGAAACGCTCAGAGAAATATAGGCGCCTGATAGGTTTTCGGTAACGCGTACACTGAGTATACCGATTTCACGCCGTTGCTGCACTGACAAATCAGAAAGAAGCCTTGTTCAAATAAATTGACAATATATTGTATAAGAGTACTTAAACAAAATAAATTATATACAAAACATCATTAACTATAAAATATTTAAATATTCTCTGCCACTACCAGTTGAAAAATTGATTGTTAAATTTTATTAGCAATGATTAAGTTTCTTACCTTACTGTCAATAGAAAGACATTCATATTGCGTTCATAGGTGAATAAGTTGCAAAAGAAGGCTGAAATTGTTTACGCTACTTGCAAAAAATGAACGAAAAATCAATTCATCGACAGTGAAGGAATGGCAACATTTAATCGATCTTTAAGTAAATCATTGTAAGCTCTTTTAGTGCGACAGTTTCGCTTTACTTATGTTGAATTAAATAGGGCTTTATTCCACATGCTAGTAATTACTTAATACTTACTTAAAATGAAATATAATTTTAGCCATACGCTGCCTCGACTCTTTCCATATACTTAACTATTTGATTGATTCATTCAAGATTTAAAACCGGGTTAAAATGGTTCGCTTTTTAACTAGTTACAACCGGTTTTATATAAATTTCGTTTTAAATATTTCGTTCAGAGAGTAGTGTTAAAATGATCATAATATATATATAAATCTTCTTTAACCAATTTTTCTGGGTAAATTAGTTTTGAAGTTACACTGCTATATATACGGGAGGTAATAGGTTTTTTCTGTCGCGAAAAAGCGTTGCGGCCGTGGTGAAAAACGGCATAATTTTAGAGGAGACGTGGTGAGAGACTGGATGTTTTTTTGGATCCGTATCGCATTCAGCTTTTTTGTTTGATTAAATAAAACATGTTCAAATAAAAAAAAAACATTCATTAAAATGTACCTAACCTAAGTAAATCATAATTTGCAGTAAAACTGCGAAAAATCGAATGTATGCTGGAACATATACTAGAAGTGAAACTTCAAGTTAAAATTTAGTTGCGATTCGTATTGCTACGTGTCCGTTCTATTTCTCTTCTACTTCTGTTCTGTTTCTGTCCCAGCACACATTTCGGTCTGTCTGATATCACTATGTGTTTTTATGCAATTGACTCCTTGTCATACTACATGATTATGCTTTGAAGGTGTGCAGCTAACACCGGTCCAAACCGGTTCATTCAACAATGTATAGTTATTAAACGATTTTGTTGCTAAAATAAACGGTTTTTGAGGTTAATTAAAGGGATTTCAGGATTTATTTAGTCGGCATTAACATCGAGTCTCTCATCGCGTTTCTCGGCGACAAGCCCGTAAATAGGATAAGAAAATTCTATGTACTTAGGCTTTAACTGGTTCTAGTTATCATCACTACATAGTATAAAACAAAGTCGCCTTTTCTGTCCCTATATCCCTATGTGCGCTTAAATCTTTAAAACTACCCAACGAATTTTGATGTGGTTTTTTCCAATAGATAGAGTGATTCAAGAGGAAGGTTTATATGTATAATACAAGTTTTTCTGTAGTGTATTTAATTTTGTATCAGCATTGCACCCGTGCGAAGCCGGGGCGGGTCGCTAGTTACATTATATAAAAGAAAGTCGTTATAATTGCACCATTTATAACTCAAGAACGGCTATACCAATTTGGCAGAAAATTCTTGGGGAGGTAGTTTAGAACCAGGAGACGGACATAGGATACTTATTATCCCGATGGAACCGGTAGGTAGCGCTGAGATCGGGTTCTAGAATCATCCTAATCTGGAGCCTAAACCTGGAGCGATTTTGGTGATTTATTTTTTTATATTGCAGGAGTTCAGCAGACAGGCAGACGGCCCACTTGAAGGAAAGCGGTTACCATCGCCTATAGACACCTGCAACAACAAAGGTGCTACAAATGCGCTGCTGTTCTCTTAAAGGAGACTGGAACCTGGCCACCAATGCCGGAACACAACACAAAGTTGTTATGGCGGCATACTCTACACCAGGGAGTAGCCATCCAGTCGGCAAATGCCCTACCACCTGGCTGTGGGTTGTTTTGTCGCATCTTACGACAGGCCGCCCGGCCGCAGGAAATTGTATTCTTTCTCCGTTCCTGCACGGATATTTTTTTTGTGTGATTTTGTTTTTGTGTTTGAGTGGATTCCCGGATGGCTAAGAGTCGCAATTAGAAGAACCGGTAGGTGACGCTGAGATCGGGTTTTAGAATCCTACTAATACCTGGACCGATTTTGTTGTTTTTACCGAATGGTTTAAATCCACAATTGGAACCGGTAGGTGGCGCTGAGATCGGGTCCTAGATTTTTATTTTTTCAGAGCAGGACAACGTCTACCGGGGCCGCTAGTAATTAATAAAAAAGAAAATAAAAGAATTTTTATTGTCAACAATAATAAAAACTCCCGGCATGATCAGTATCGGAAACGTCTTTTGTCCGTTATTTACTATGGTCTATGTGTCTGGGATTGGCCGCAGAGTGGACCATTCTTTATTACCCATAACAAAAGCGTAACTTGCTTAGCTTGGGTATATATAGGTGCAATGTGTGACTTTGTCTGCCGGTTATCATAATTGTTATTAAAATTCTACACCAGGCTACTGTAAAAAAAAACATCTAGAATAGACTATATAACCGATGGAAAAGACGGTACTTTTTTCTTGTCTGTTTATCGTTTTGTCTGTTTGTTCGAGATTCACGTTAAACACAGCAACTTCTTAGATTTAAAAGCTGTGCAACTTTTATCCCGGGATTCCCGTGGGACTTTCCTGGGAACGATTTTAAATGGCGAGATGAAACAAATATGAATTTCATTGTGATGTTTTCACTGATCGATAGCAAAT
>CM022532.1:23692587-23752751 GCA_012273795.1 Dendrolimus punctatus | reverse complement strand
CATCCATCACAATAAAACGACGAATAGTCGAATCAAATCAGAAATGTAACTCTTTACATTAGGAGAGTGATTAAAAATACGTTTAAATTGAATACTGAAAACGCACAAAAGTACTCGCATTTAAATTAAGATAAGAGTGATAGGAGAAGAGGGACTTATTTAATGAAATATAACAACTCCTCTGACACAAAAGATAAAAAAAAGGTTCAGCTGAAAATCACACTTCCACCGATATAAGATCTTATCGAGCGAGTGTGACTCTCTCCGAGAGATATATTTATTGTCTTCTCGGAGATAACCTTTTAAACTCCACGATGTGGAATTAGATCAACGGTGGATACTTCAACTTTTAACTTTGTTAGATGAGTATCCACTTTTGAAATATCTGTCTTCAGATAAGTCTGCAGTGAAGGTAATTCAGTTTTGAACTTATAGCTACTTCAAAGATTGAAAGTTGTGACGGTACGCATCATCATGAATTTAATTTTTTTCTTTATTAATGTTTATTTATTTATAAAGGAATGGCTGTTCTCCATATAATGTATTCCCTCCTTTATTTCGCATAATATGTGTATTTATTATTAATCTCTTTGTATGATATAATTGAATTTTTCTTTGTTTGAAAATTTGACAGAGAAGAGAAGGGACTTGAATATTCGTGTTTGACAGAACAAGACATGAAAAAATTATTCTCGGAAAAATTGTGTTTTATATTATTACAGATGGAAAAAGCTATTTGTGGACAAAATGATCAATACTAACAATAAATAACTATATCTTCGATATGTGCGCTACAGACTTCGGTGCTATGGATTTCACCAAAGGGCTAGTTCACATCTTCAAGTCAACAATTAATACATTAATAATTTTACTAATCATGTAGATTTGTCGATATCTTGCTTGTTGTGTTTATCTATGTTTCAGATGTTCTCCTGGACTGTTGTAATATATAACTATTAATATAATAATCTACTAACATTAATCTATTCGTGTTTGTTGCTTTTATTTCTGTTCACAGATGATCCAGAGGCTGTTTTATGTTTGTATGTTATTAATGATATATCTAATTATGTGTTTTAACCTAATCTGTTTATTGAACATGTATTCTTAACTAATTATGTGTAGATTATTGATATTTTCCCTTGTGTACTAATTACATTATTTTGCAGGCATTCTAATGTCCTTCCTTTACAGAGATGTTCTAATAATATTGTGTTAATAATTTAAATTTTAGGAATTATGGAATATTTGCATTTAATGCGTGTCTGTATGTATAAACCTGGGATTATCTTCAAACTTAACTAATGATGTGTAGTTAGTTACAGCAGCATTTATTAATTAGTTATCATTGACTATGGTATACTTTGGTGTTAGTCTTTAGACATATTGGGGCCCGTGGATCACTTACACAGACTTTTAATTTAATAGGAACGTTCCTTTGACTTATATGGGCATATATGCTAACATATATAAGTATTTATTGTGAAGACTTACAAAACTATATGTATGATAAACAGACTTGTTTACTATCTATTACTGACCTTCTTGGTTTAGGACTTGACTAATTACTGTCCTTAATTTGTATATTATATGGAGAATGAGCTATACAAAATTAAATTAATTTGATATAGGTCTTGATTGACTTGTGCGTTATTAACAGATAAGAATTGTTTATACATTGTTATAATTTTATAGTTAACGAAATTAATAAGAGTTAATTGTAAAGCCTGAGTGTGGCTAATATATTACTTAGGAAGTATGACACATAGTCTCTTGCGGATAAAAATACTAATTTATTGAATTTAATTTAAGGGTTCTGAGATATAACTTTGGTTTTAGAAACTGAATTAAATAATATTACTACTTCATAGTCGGGAGCTACTAAGGGGTTCTGATGATTCTTTTAGGCCAATATAATAATTTATTAATTTTGTTAAGGGAGATTAATTATATGTCAATGGGGATTTACTTGTAGGAGTTCTTGTCTTGTTGTTGCATACATGTTGTTGTACCTGACTGCGGTCACATACTTGATGGGGGTGTTGATTGTTAATGTCTATCTGCTCTTGTCGCAGTGAGCTTAAAGTCAGACGTCGTATTGAGTCTTGATTGTTTTGAACATAGACAGGGTTATTATTGACCTAGATCTGTGAGGTCATATCTTGTTTTATTATCTATTATTTAGTCTATTCATATATGTGTATATATTTAAGTATATTTTATAACACTACATTATTACATTACACTATACAACAATCATGCATTCTATGTGGGAAGGCTTAACTGACTTTAGAAAATTTAAGTTTATTTGGCTTATTGGATTTTCTTATGTTTTAAATACTTTCCTGTTGAGAAAGCTTGCCTTGGCATTTGGCTTTGTTTGGCGCAAAGGAGTTGCTTATTATAATCCAAATTTTGCTAAAGGTTTTCTTCAGGTTTACTATACTTCCTTAACCAAACAACTCTGCTGTTGCTAAATGTGTATAAAATAGGCATTCAATTAATATTACAAAATAATGAGAAGGGGGTGAAAGCACATATTGATTGTTTCTATATTAACTTTGATTAGGGACGCGGTTTATGGTCTTTGTAACCTTGGACAAATGACGTCGCAAACCATTTGTTTATTGGGACAATCTAATCTACCTAGGATAGTTTCGTCAATTATCCAGGTTTTCTCGCGTGCTGTTTTTAGGCAACCTAGTTTGTTTTGGTTATAATATGTGCCTTCATGAGACTAGGTTGATTTCACATATTGAGTTTAACTGAATGAGTAACTGAGGGATTGGAGACTGTTAAATCGCGGATCAGCTTGGAGGCGAAGTTGAGGGCCCCGGAGGCCAGCTACTGGCTATTGCAAGCGGATCATTCGTATCAAAATTTACATCTTTCCACAATATGTGATTTCACAAGAGTCTTAGAAGTAGGTAGGCCTGGCAAAGCTTGACTGAATTGGAAAGGGTGATTAATAAAAACTACTTATGAGCAGTGTTACTGATGTTGACATCTTTGATGCTGAGTATCACCAATTCACATCTAATTTAATCTTAAATCATTACCTTACGGTGCTATGCTCTCATCTCAAGGGTTAGGGTCATTAGACAGGTGTAGGGTCCATCACTTTACTTAAACTTTAAACTTTCAATTTCATTTTCACGATGGATCCAGAAATCTGTCTTTGACAAGGGGATACATAATACAAGTGAAGGTGTCTCTCGCCTAATTTTAATTTAAAGTTTACTTACAATTCATAGAGAGACATTCTGAAACTTTTACTTTAACAATTTAGGAAAGGGAATTTTATGAGATGTAGAGAGTATCACTATTTAAACTTTATTTAAATTTTATTTTTAATTCACTGTGATATTCTACTTGCATCAGGGGAGGTCGCTGAGGTGATATTCCTCATAATTACAAATTTATTTGATATTTTGGAAGGGTGACTCTGAGTTGAAATGTTCACTCAAGTCTTTTGGCCTTTCCAACTCATTTTACACAAAGGCACTCCAAATGTGTTTTCTAAATTGATAGGACGTACTGCTAGTGAGTTTCTTGTCGGCTCTTCTCACCAGCGATAGTACGTTGTGAACCGACGCTAGTTTAGATAATGTTTATAATCAATTCAATAAATTCTAATTAAAAGATTGGAGGTTCTTCTTTTATTCTGATATGAGCTCTTTTACTGATAGCTAATGAATGCGGTGGCATAATATCAGAGAGGTGGTTAGGTGGGGTGCCTACACAAAATTATATAATTTGTTATGAAATGTGCATTAAAATTCCTTTTGGCTAATAAAGGCACGGCGTACTCAGGTGATGAGCTTATGTCATGAGTCGATACATTTGTCATTATTCATAAAACGCATGACATTTTACACTTACAACTTATACTACAAAACTATTATTTATATAGATATATATTATACACCGATCCTTGAGTCTTCCTGTTCCTTGATCAACACTCCTATATAACCTACCTTGTGAACATAGGGTTAACGGTATTATGACGAGGGTTCTTATTACTAGATGATCACGATTTATGGCCAAAGTAAGTTTATTTACTTAATAAATGTTATTAATTTTCACTTTATAAATTCTTTTATTTCTCACTCTATGCTTCGGCTTGAGTTTGTCATTCCTTGGCTCTTTGAGGGCGGGGTGGACGTTACAAAGTATCAACATGTCGACTATTGAGTTTTATTTTTAACTGTTTTCATATTAACTTATATTATATAATTAACTAGAATAAAGGTAAAAAGCGTATTTAATTGATGTTACTGAATAAAACTACCCTCACATTTTATGCCGATGTAGGTAGTTTCATAAGTTTTTTTTTATTTTTTTATTGCAGGAGATCAGCAGACAGGCAGACGGCCCACTTGATGGACAGCGGTTACCATCGCCTATGGACATTTGCAACACCAAAGGTGCTACGAATGCGCTGCTGCTCTCTGTAGGGAGCCTGGAACCTGGTCACTAATGCCGGAACACAACACAAGGTTGTTATGGCGACATACTCTAGACCAGTGGTGGTAGCCATCCAGTCGGGCAAATGCCCTACCACCTGGCTGTGGGTTGTTTTGTCGCCTCTTACGACAGGCCGCCGGGCCGCAGGAAATTGTATTCTTTCTCCGTTCCTGCACGGATGGTACCACGGGCTTTCTTTTCGCCACCTTTATGTGGTTGCTTAACCAGTCTTCTAAATACGAGAGATCAGTCCTGATGTTCCGCGTGCTCTGTGCTAAGACCAAGGTGAAGGTTTCACCTCGAATTCTTAAAGATCATTAAACTGTAAATAAAAGTGCTTGCTTTTGGAGGGAGTGTGCCAAAAATCAGAGACCACAAAGTGCCACCCGACGATTTGTTAGTGCCGTGACCTCTCAGGACTTAACCTAGTTGCCCAATTTAAGGTAAGTTCGACGGTTAGTCGTGCTTATTACCCCATGGTTTTTGTGCAGCAGTTGGCATACCTATCACTCCCATAAAATTCCCTAAATAAAGTACAGTCCTCTTCGACACAAAAGTTCTCGAACCAGCGACCAGCTTTGCGGGTCCGATATCCCCAGCCTCGCACAGCAATTATGTTCACAAAAAAAATCATTATTCATTAAGCCTAACACTTATATACATAACTAGCTGTCCCGGCAGACGTCGTCCTGCCCGGTAAAAAATAGGGGTTGATCGTAGAGGGTTGAAAATTTAGGGTTGTATGTATCTTTTAATGCTGTATCATACAAAAATACAGAAATTAAAAATTTTGTCAAAAAAATAAATAAAAATTTAGGGGTGGACTACCCCTAATATTTAGGGGGATGAAAAATAGATGTTGGCCGATTCTCATAGATACCGGATAAGCACAAAAAATTTCATCAAAATCGGTCAAGCCGTTTCGGAGGAGTATGGCAACGAAAACTGTGACACGAGAATTTTATATATTAGAGATTGATATCAAATATTGTAATTGATTTACCCGTTCATTTCCACGCCGGGACCTCCGTCGCGGATGCATCTCCCTCGGGGACTCCTCCCTTACATTCGTTTTCGATCTCTGGACTAGCTGTCAGCCAAAGTCATCATTCATCTTCATTTGATAAGATACCAGCTGATAAGGCTGTTAAGGTCTATTTTACTTGAACACTTTGAAGGACCTGAATGAAATACGTGTTAACTGTATAAGGTGTATTGTATAACCGACGTTTACTAACATCACGACAGTTATAAAAACAGCTAAGTTAACACTAAACACTAGGTTTTCCTGCGGTGTCGTTTGTATTAATATATTTTCTGAACAAACATGCTATCATGGAGACGTGTTTGTTAGTGAATGGTAAAAAAATAAAATCTTTCTTTTTATTTTTTCTTTCTCGGTACGGTACTTTTCTAGATAATATATTACATATTTTTCTATACCCCTAACAACATGTATGCAACTGTAGTTAAGGCCTGAAAGCAAAACTGACAAACAAAATCACATTGCCATTCATAATATGAGTCAAAAATTATAGATAGACTAGCGGGCGGGCAGACGATGTAATTCCCTGAAAAAATATTTGGCACCTGGTTGCAGCCCCACCTACCGGGACCAAACTTTGTCCTAAACCACTCGAACACACACAAAGAATTTCATTAGGATCGGTTCAGGAGCTCAGAAGGAGTTCAAACTGTTCAAATGTACACACTGACATTAGAATTGTATAAAGAAGACAGATAAATTAGATCGAATAGATATAAACATAACCTGACTCACTTGTCATAAGTCGAAGATATGTCTAATTAATACATATATACGAAATTTACAACTTGAGTGGCTTCAAGTCCCTTATGTATAGGTACCTTCTAGGTAAGCGTCCTCCATCTTAGAACATATCTCTGCTCGAAATCGCACCACAAAATGGTCAAATGCGAACCTATACAGTATAAAGAAATAAAAATATTGACGACTACGTTCCACAACCAACTGATAAATGTTCTATTTTGAAAAGCTTTAGATTTTCTTCGCGGTCAAAAACTAAGAGGAAGAAAGTAAGTAGATTTCCTCGACGCAACCACAAATACCTTCTTCAAAATATAATTTGAACAAAATGGAGTAAGTCCGGATAGCCGAGGCGAGCGTGCGCTCAAACAGATTATTAGTAAAAGCCTCGTCATCAGTGGCGGGGGGGGGGGTTCAGATGAGTCAGCCCCCCCCCCTCTCTCCCCCCTTCCGAGCAGTGAAAAACATAAATCTTATTTCGCCATTAGTCGACAGATGGCTGAATTGGTGGTTATTAGAGCCATCACTTTCGTTTTGTTTTCTGAAGAATTAAAGTCGCTAAATATTAATGTATCTATCTGTACATGTATATAGTTACTTGACCTCACTGACTGATAAACATACCAACACGCAGCTCAAATTACTGGAGCTTAAGATTGTGAAATTTTGCATGAAGATTCTTTCTATACTATAGGTGCGCAATAAGAAAGGATTTTTGAAAATTCAACTCGTAAAGGAATAAAACAGAAAACTTTTTGTAAAGGAGCAGGAAATTTTATACATATGTTTTTGGTTAGAAATAAATGTGCACATATATCGGACTTTTGAAAATTCAACCGCTAAGGGGGTAATAAATCTATATAGAGGTCGAATTTGTACATTGAGTGAGGCTACTGAAATCAAAAAATACCCAAATGTCAATAGAGAAGATGGTTGACAAGTACCACCTGTTTGGGATCCGACAATCAAAACTATTAAGACCCAAACCCAGCAGAATGTAACTGCCAGACCTCAAGATACTGTGAGCTCTTTCTGTCTGCAACGGAGCACAAACCAACTTAAGTGATAATTTTTTTATTTTTCTTTCCACCCATTTTAATATTATACAAAATTGTTAGAGCTAGGCATGTTTGCTGAAGAGTTTTTTGCGCCGCTTCTTCTCTTTAAACCACAATATGTTACAAAGCAATGGTAAATTTGATAAGGCTCCCATAGAGTAAATAATAAACAAAATTAAAACTAAATAATTAAAATGAACTAGTTAACGGTGGGCTAAATAAAACTTTCACAATACTCATTAACACTTGATATCTTTGTCTTCCGTGAACACGGCTACTGAAAAGCGGCCGAAACGTCGGAATAATAAAAATCAAATAAATTTTGTTATGACCTTCGAAAAACTGAACAGTTGGCAAAGTTTTCTTGTTGTTATTTTTGTTTCCTTAACAAACTCTATTTATTTATTAATATTTTTTTACCCATACCACAAATAGAGGTAGTGATGCCTAATCACGTGGAGAGCAGAGCTATAGTTCGATGCAAACTTACGTTTGCCTCCATTAATAGCGGCTTGGAACATCGCACTTTCCGATGCGCAGAACGCGATTTTAAGTATTAGAGGGTCGAGGTCGTCTGAGGACGACGTATGTCCGCGCTCGCTCTCTCGCTCGCTTTCTCGTTTACGAGACTTCCCCGGCGCTGGGTTCACCAGAGCTGCCAATTTAGCGCTTTAGGAGCTAGATATAGCGCTTTCCAGGGCAATCCAGCTCCCAATTTTATTAAACAACTTGCAGCGCCAAATCTTGCGCTTTTTATAATATACAAATATCTAATTAATTGTATAATAAATATATTATGAATATCTATACTAATATTATAAAGATTAAATTGTTTGTTTGCATTGAAGAGGCTCCAAAACTACTAAACCGATTAGAAAAATTATTTCACTGTTGGCAAGCTACACAATCCCTGGGTGACATAGACTATATTATGTTTACAAAACAAAAATTAGGGATCCTTACTAAAACTCCAATAACGTAACCCAAGGGGTAAAAAATACCTAAAATCGCGTGCATTGCGAAAACTATTGATGATAGAATGAAATAATGTACTACGACTTTGCAGAACACATCATTATCTACAAAAAGTGTCGCGACACTATATATCTAACTATTATAGTTATGCCACAATGAGTGTTCTTTTATTTTAAAAATTTAATTAAATTGCCGCCGCTAGGAAAGGCTCTTTATTTGTATCTTGGTATTAATCCTTATCAAAATATCCTTATAAAATTACTTCATATTCAAGACTGCTTCAATACCTTCATACAACTTTTTGAATTATTCAATTCGGACATTCCATTCAAAAGATATCACAAGTTTAAAATGTAAGTATTAAGACCACGTGACTGTGAAACATTTTCGTGAGCGAAAAATCGTAAAACCCCCCGTCTATATAGAAGTTTCACTTCAAAAAACAGATAATGCTACATGTTTTATATGTATATCTGAATTTATGTACCATTCACATCGCCAGAGCAGTTAGGAGTGTCCTGTAAGTTTGATTGCTTGGAAGAGATCGTAATAGCCTATTGTTCTGTCTAAAATATTGTACCCAATTTATTGTGTTTGCTATTTTGGTGGGCAATAAAGTGTTCTCTATCTAAATGTATACCTAATCGCAAATTGCATTGTGAAAAATGTTTTCGAGTGACTCACTGATTGGTTCGCGGAGCGGAAGTTGTTCTGCCGTGAAATTGGATGCGCTCCCGCCATTAGCGGCTGCCATTCGGCCTCTGCGCTACTCGAAGCCGTCAAAGCGAGACATGCACAATATGGCGAGGGCCCGCGAAGGGGGAAGGCACTTCTAAAGGGTTCGCGCACAAATTATGGTGTATCATATGCTAGGCACTAACACGACAGCAATTTCAGAGGTGACCAGGATCTTCAATAAGACTAACTAGTTTATATTAGCAACAAAGAGACACTGTGAAAGGCCATTCTACGATTTTATTTAAATAAATTATGTTTCTAAATGTATCATAACGACATTACACACAAGTAGGTTATAATATATTTTCGATACACTTGTTATAATTTCGATACACAAAATGTATCCTGTTTCTCATAACATTCGTTTTTCCGGAAAAATTAATCAACAATAATATTTTTGAAGGTACTAAAAAATGTTATTATATTTAGAAATTCACAATTTACTCCGAAACATGTAGAATTAAGTTTATTACTTATTACGGTACTGTGTAATGCGACAGTGCTTACCACGTGTCTACAGTCAGATTCATTTAGCGCTCCGCGAGCAGATGTTGCCTTTTCAAACCTTTTCCCTGACCCACACTCTGCCTTTACTGTTTCGAGTCAGAACAGACTGTTGCACAGATTATGCTTGACTGTTTGACGATAACGTTTAAAATGATTAAGATCAAAGTTGTTTAACTTTCTATATAGTCTAAGAAGATTGTTTAGAAATGTGAAACCTTTGTTTTAACACTTATTATATCCTCTTTGTTTCTTATTCCTAATCTCAACGTCTGTTATTGCCAACATTTTTCTTTTTTCCCATTTTTATCTATCAGACAAATAAATAAAATTAAATGTCTGTTTGTAACGTGAAAGTAACAGCTTCTTATTTAATACATATGTAGGTATATACGGTACCTACATCACTAAATCAATTTTTAAAATGTTTCGCTGGCTGGATATTCCGGGTAATATCGAAACTTTTACTGGCAGAAAGCTAGTATTTTATAAATGTAATAAAGTGTTGAAAGCCCTGTTTCTTGCACTCGTGCAAGCAAAAGTCGACTCTAAGGTAACGAACACTATCGTTCCACAACTGTAAATGAATGAAAATGGATACCATTAATTTTGTGACGTCCCCTTGCTTGAGAAACAGAATTTATCCTCATCCCATAATATTAGGTAATAGTAGGGGAAAAAATCCATTAAAATTCCGGTTATGAAATTGTTAAAAATGCAAGTGTCAAAGTGCCTATCCCCCTACTTTATCATAAATTCCATAACGCCCTATTTAAATGATTCTGTGTATATAGCCACATTATAGCATAATTTCATCGATGTGTGACAGTACAGCCTTTGACTGAATTAATAGTTAATAGTATAGTTTTATGGGGCTTAATCTCGTTGAGCTCCGGCTGCGGCATGAGCCAGCAGTAAAACAGTTATGGCGGACGTACTGCTCCCTCATATTGCACACAGATTGAGGCGTATCGTCGTTAAATATATTATACTCCGTACTCATACAATCTCCCAAAAAACGCTACGTATTCTAAGACATTTCTATTGTATTATTTGATCTTTGAGAAATTCTTTTATTTTGCATTCATTGCCTTTTTCCATTATCTTCCATTCTGGTATATCATATATCAACATATTATATACTTTTGCAAACTCAATTATTTTAATTTAGGGATGTCCCAACTATTAACTGTATGGAAGTGAGAGATGGAATTCCCTTCCATCTCAAAGGAAGCTCTTCCAACGAGGAAATTGTTGTTCCTCGCATACCTTGGCCCATCTGATATTGTTGGTAAATCGTTTTATTTTTACATGTCGGTTTGCGACCGCAATTGTTGAACAGCGCCACCTATTGGCTTAAAAGTGTTCCACTATAGTAATAATTTATAATATCTCTTAGGACTAGCTGGATCAGTGTGATACCACGCAGACACAGAGTCTCGGCGTGAAACAATTCGCCTTGAACTAAGCTTGTTTCGTGTGAAAGTTCCGTGAGTCCCACTTCCTCCCCCTTCGTCCGTTTCGCCCCCCCATTCCACGCTCAAGGGTGGCGAGTCGTTGGTTTCTCCATTGGTATTTAAAATGCCATAATGGGGGTCGGTAACTACTTTCCACGCGTTGGGCTGTCTGCCTGTTCACTAACTTCGCTATAACAAAAGTGATTACATACCTAGTCTTGATATATCTGTACGAATCTGCATCGTACACAATCCGTAGTACAATCAAACAAGTTGATATTTATTGTAATCGAAATGTGCGACTCGGATTTTTTTTTGTGGAACGCTAAGAAAGTAACCTAAGTTACTCTAGTGTACTACAATCGGGAATCGGGACTTTGCGCGTGTTTATTGAATTACGATTTTCTGCATTACGTTTGGATTTGTTGTGTTCGATTATATTTGTACCTGTGTTATACATGTTTGTATAGTTCCAATAAACTCTATAGTAATATTTATTTCGAGTCTCGTGACTCGTAACAGTATTCTTTATAATTTCATAAATTCCATTTTAATACCCTTTTCATTATCCTTCAAAGTAGAAATACGAGAGTACTTTAAATACGTTATAAGTGGCGGCTGCCATGTTACGCGTTGTAAAGCGCCTCGCGGCAGACGTTAATTAGACACTAAGGCGCTGTTATTCTTCTCCTGTCGCGAAACTTAACACAACAATGGGCCGGAGTACGCTTGTATGGGTCTTTAGGCAACACTCCATCTTATAGTCGACCTTGGCGAACTGCAAAAGACTCATTGAGCCAGCCTGACCCTTCGACTGCATGCAGCGTCGCGCCCTTCCTAGACGACGACCCCATACTAACAGCGGGCCTAGAATCGCTTACGCTACGGAGAAACATACTTAAAACGCAATAAATAATATCATGATACTCTCAAGCAACTAATACAATTGATCGTGAGATGATTAATAATTATTATCGAGGTGATAATAAATATGAATTTATGGTTCATGATAATGTGTGCCCCTTGACATCCAACTGCCGCGAGGGACCCCCCAACGGCGACGCGAGGCTGTTATCGCCGCGTTCATTGTAATTAGCAGGCACTGCGAACTCGTATAACGATCGCACGTGATGTGAATGCTTAAGGGTTTCTTGACATTTCATTTATCTATATTATGTCGCCAATCACATACCTCACTTTTTTATTCGTGCAAGAACAGATAAAGAATACAACAATTCCTGCGTCCGGGCGGCCACTAAGGTTGACGGCCACTACTGTCAACCAATCGATCACTCTTGCGATTGCCACCTTTTTTTGAAGAAAATAAAGTGTAGTATTTTTGGGAAATGTATGTAGATTTAGTGTGGTGTAGCCGCAATTGAATTAGGGACGTAAATATAATAAATTTCATACTATAATTAATATACTCGTACATAAGTAGTACAATTGGCTAAACAACACCGTAGATACTTTATATTGCAGTACGGTTGGGAATCCTAGTACTGTATTTCTACGTCAATACCTACGAGAAGCATGACCTAGATACGTATTTTCATGAACGTCTCCTATTGTGCGATTGTCTTCTTTTAATCTTATGGCATTCCATTACCAGTTCTCAAATGTGTCTTATATCATTTATGATCTTAAATTCATTCGAAGGGCACGCTGGTCCCTTTCGGCGCCACCTGAAGCCCGGACCCTTGTCTCGGGCCCAAAGTCGACTTGTGCAAACTCAATACTCGCCCTTATTTATCGCCCTTTCCACCTCACTCCGCTCCCACAAAGAAGTTTCCATTATTCAGTGTTCGCCGAATGTCTTCATGCGTAAAACATACATGAGAACACTTTGTTGCTTCATATAACAACTTTTGTTTGACTATCCGCCGACACGGCGAAGGTGAGAGCGTTGGGTACTAAGCCCCTGCCAGCCTGCCACTGCAACGCAGAGGCGCCGAGTTCCATTGCTGGCATGTCAAATGTCGTTAAAGAATATTCGGAGTGAACTTCTTTGCAATCGTTGCGATTTCAAACTCGATAAAATGAAAAAGAGACAGACATAAAATATTAACAAAAATATGCCTACGAGAGAATGAGATAGAATACTGGGTGGCGCAATAGAACGTGCATATTGCATCATCTTTTTTCGCGGGGTAGAAAGTGCGCGGGCGGGGGAGCCTGCATCATTGGGTAGGCGGGCTCATGGAGTTTTAGTCACTATGAGTCACTTCGACGGGAAGCGTCGCGCAATTTGCGTGCGCGCATTTTACGAGAACTCTCGTTCATACATCGTTACTAGGCGTTTATATTGTTCTGAATATGGACTACGGCAAATTAGTGAAGCTCCGAGTGCTAATTTAATTAAAATATGGGTACAGCGTTTTGAAGAGACTGGTTCAACGTTTAAACCACAATCAAAAGGTCGTCCAAGAACATCTAGGACCGACGACAATATTGAGAGAGTTATGCAGTCTGTACGAGGAGATCCACAAATGTCTACTCGCAAGAGATCGTCTGTCTTACACTTATCGCGACGAAATTTGCAACGAATTTTAAACTTGGATCTTAAACTGCATCCTTACAAGCTGCAGTTAACACAAGAATTGAAAGAGTCTGACTTCGGAGCAAGTCTCGCATTTGCTAATGAAATGCTTCGATTTTCCAATTTTGACAATATCCTTTTCTCAGATGAGGCCCACTTCGATATCAATGTGTTCGTAAACCGTCAAAATTGTCGTTACTAGAACAGTGAGAATCCCAAACTCAAGTACCAGAAACCACTGCATAGTCCTAAAGTGACAGTATGGGCAGCAATCTCTGGTAGAGGAATAATTGGACCGTTTTTCTTTGAAAATGCGCGGGGGCAAAACGTCACTGTTAATACCGAACGCTATGTTGCGATGTTGGAAGGTTTTTTGGCTCCAGAGCTTGAAAATTCAAGAATAGTGAATTCTAGGACTTGGTTTCAACAAGACGGAGCTACCTGTCACACATCAAATGACTCCATGGCGGTTGTGAAACAGATGTTCCCTGGCAGACTGATTTCGAAAAGAGGTGATATCCCATGGCCCCTACGTAATCCAGACGTGACGCCTCCTGCCTTTTTTTTGTGGGGATACCTCAAGAACAAAGTCTACAGCAATAATCCGAAAAACATCGATCAGCTCAAGGAGAATATCCGTGGTGAAATGGCAGCAATTACACCAGCATTACTGAAGAAAGTTTTCAATAACTTCCGTTTGCGATTAGAGGAGTGTCGTCGTAGAGAGGGTCATCATTTAGATGTTATTTTTAAAAAATAAATTTCAGTTATTTCTTAATAATACCTCAGTTTTATTTTAACTATACCTTTTGTATTTATTTTTTAATCAATATTTTAAATATGCACGTTCTATTGCGCCACCCTATACATTACACAGCGAGTACTATGGTACTCTGTCCCGTTATTGTGCAGTACTTCGTAGCCTTGCCACTTGTCTACTTAGTGTTGTAGATATGGGTGCGCTTGTATGTGCATCGCCGAGCCAAACCGAGGAAGCAAGCATTGTATAGTGAGGGTGTATAATGTGTATCTATATTACTATATAGATACACATACTTGCTCTGGTCTGAGCGTTGTTGTCTGGTCTGTGTGTATGTTGTCAGTACGCTGAAGAATTAGTAAAGTACTTCATAGCTTCATACATTTATATGAAAATTTTATATCAAATTTTATTATCTCATTCACTGAAAGTTCCCTGAAATTCAGCTTCTACTGCATATGATATACACACTCACTTTTCACTTTTCGTTATTTACTTTGGTCTGGGTGTCTGATATCGGGCTATTTTCATTTTGAATAGGTTCCTGTTTGACTGACATGGCACCAGATATCAGGTGGAAATGCAATCTAAGGTGGAGCAAGCTTACCTAGAAGAAACCTATTCACGCGAGACTTGAAGACGCTTAGATTGTATTTTTCAAGAAAATCAGACGACGGTAAAGAGTTCCAGTCTTTAGCGGTACGTATGATAAAAATGGAAGCATAGCGTTTTGTTCGCTTTGTTGCTATTTCCACCATATCGGTGGCGTGAACTTGCACGTTTGCTTGTCCGGTAGTAAAACGGTGAGGGAGGAATTAATTCATACAATGCCGTGGCACACTCCCCGAAGTGTATCCTATAGAGTACCGACAAACTAATGACTTTACGTCGAGGCTCAAAGTGATGCGTTGCAATTTACCTATCACAAAAGCGTAAATTGCTTACCTTGTCGTTCAACGTTGGCGAAGGGAAGTGACACTCCCATCACAAGTGGAGCGGGCTTGGGCGCAAAGCGGCGTCTCTGTTCGGAGCCCGACGGGATGCCAACATGTCTATTCACGATGATGTCATTGAAACCGACACATTCCTACCAGTAGTCAGTGCTCAGTGATGTGGGTCACGCGCGCATTTTTCCATTCCGAATGAATATGAATGACACCGACGGACGCCGACCGCGGGTGGGGGGCCGCGGGGGGCAGGAGGGGGTGTCTTCGCATCTTCAACAAACGATACTAAGGATCTTTATTCAGTGAGTTGTTTCCCCGAAATGGAAAAAACAGGATGCTCAAAACGAATACAACGAAACGGGTCATCATCATTTCATATAAAGCGCGTCATGGGAATCGCCATCTTACGTTTGAGGAAATTTGTACGTTATTTGCACAAGTCGAGGCTGTTCTAAATAGCCGACCCTTGTGCCCTCCTGACGACTTCCTTCCTCTCTCTCCAGGGCACTTTCTCGTGGGGCGACCGCTGACAGCATTACCGGCACCATCACTGAAAAATCGACCTGAAAGTTCGCTGACACGCTACAATCGACTTCAGAAAATGTTTCAACACTTCTGGTTCCACTGGCAGCGTGAATATATAGCCGACTTACAAGAGAGAAAGAAATGCAAGAGGTCAGATGGACAGCAGCTAACTATGGGCGATCTGGTCATAATTCATGAAGATCATACTCCCCCACTGTGTTGGCGTCTTGGCAGAAATGCAAAACTTTGCCCTGGGTCGGATGGAATATCGAGAGTCGCCGACGTGAATACTACGAGAGGCTGCATTAGAAGACCGGTGTTCAAACTATGTCCTTTGCATCCCATTGTCACTCAGACCTGAAGGGAGAAGGACCCTTCAGCGTGCGGGAGGATGTTGCCGCCTATAAAACTTATATTTAAAATTATTGTTTAAAACCACACTTATTGCTCTACGCATTGTGTCAGGGGGCAGTTTAAAATTGTACTACAAATATTTCGTGTACATTTATCCCTTCTTCGCTGTCCGCCATTACACAAGTCAAAACGAACGCAAGCATTTTTATTTAATTAATATCCTTATGTTATCTGCTAACTGTGGCGGCAACAAACTACGTTTGGTTTAAGACGGAGTACACACACAGTTAAGACCGTTAGGCCACCGTCTGCCAAGGCCTCGCGGAATGGTGAAGCAAAGTATTCGGAGCTCTAACATAGAAGTGAAAAACGAAATACCGTCGGCTCAGGTGGCAGTAGTACTTCTTCGGGAGTGCAAAGGCGAATCAAATGCGAAGAATCCCACACGCCCCCGCCGCCGTCTATTTACCGTGATTAACCCTTAATCGGATTTCTTCAATAAAAGGAATACACATAGGCTCAAGGAAAATTTACCACCTTTGAGCGGCGATAACATTAGTGGAATCAAACCATTCTACCGTTCGATATGGTTGGTCTACATAGAGCCAACGAATCTCGATCGTTGGCCTTTTCTGGTCAGTGCGTACGCGGCCTAATGCACAACTGAAACTTCCTCGTTTACAACCTCGCAGTCTGTATAATAAAGCAATTGTCGTATAACAATCTTGTTGCAGTAGATATTATTATTTTCATAAAACAAACAATAAAGCGAATGTTACTCTGATTAAATGACTCTTTTATTAGTTACGTGTTTGTTTTGAAAACGAAGTAAGGAATAACACTAAGCTTTTCTTTGAAACATAAAAACACTCGTAACGAAGGCGTATCGCGATAAAATTTTATGAAATGGGGCCGTTGAGTGTTTTCGATGGGCTCGTTGCAGCGCAATGAGATTACGGCCAGTTGCCAGCGTGCCTGTTTCCGCATGTATCATGTTTTTTGCTCATTTATGTAAACAGCAGTTAGTTATTCATATATAACTAGCTGTCCCGGCAGACGTCGTCCTGCCCGATAAAAAATAGGGGTTGATCGTAGAGGGTTGAAAATCTAGGGTTGTATGTATTTTTGTATGTTGTATCATAAAAAAATAGAAATTAAAAATTTTGTCTAAAAAATAAAAAATAAATTTAGGGGTAGACTACCCCTAACATTTAGGAGGATGAAAAATAGACGTTGGCCGATTCTCATAGATACCGGATAAGCACAAAAAATTTCATCAAAATCGGTCAAGCCGTTTCGGAGGAGTATGGCAACGAAAACTGTGACACGAGAATTTTATATATTAGAATATTGTAGCGACCAAAGGTAGAACCTTCTGGCAGCGTAAGCCGGTCGAAGAGACAAGAGCAAATACATTTCACATTTTACATTGTAAAGGAAAGAATAACGAAAAGAAGATCGACATTATGGATTCCAGGAGATTGAGCCGGATATATAAGCAGCGTAAGGCGTTCCTACCGAGGAGTTCAGATCTAGACAGCGAAGCGACAAGTGCAATGCGAAAGAGTTGGAGGAGAAGTTTAATAGAATACAGTGAGTTTAATAGAGTTGAGTGGTGAATTTAGTGGGCAATTCAATCAAGTAGGAGTGTAGCTTAGTTTTACGAGGAGATCCAGACGCGACCTACACTCGGTAAATTCGGAGGTGACTACCGCAGTAACACTATGTAGACCACCACACAATGCGTAAGTTGATCGTGTAGGGGCAACCCTGCAGAGAAGAATCACTTACGGCTGTGTAAGTCAATAAAAGCATTTAGAACTGGTGTTTCCTTCCAATCCTAAATTCGTATCCCCGCCCGCACGTGACATTACAGTTGAAAAGTCGAGGTCACTTGGTTGCCCCAACGTATACATCAAAACACTTGCACACTAACCATATTTCATCTAGATTACCATGTTTTGTGCAAATAAAAAATTTGAATTATCATAATAACCAATGGGTATGAAATAACATAATATGCTGGCATCCTAGATTTATGGCAGCTAATATACATTTATAGGAGATATTTTGAAGCCGCAATTGTAGTACTTCTTCGTATAATAATATCATAATTTAATACATACGTACCTAACGTCAACGTAAATCATGAAATTATATCTATTTAAGGCAGATGTTATTGATATGTTGCGGGGAATAACGAGGGTTAGTTATTAAACACGATACTGTTCTATTTACTAAACGTTTTGGTGGTATGGCTAACGAATGTTAACAAGTTGCTGGACATTTTAGATAGCGAATATTTAATTGAAGGTACTTTCAAGTAATTAATAGTATTTACGTTGTTCTGCCATTCGCCAGGCGCTGTGATCTTTAGTAAATTGAATAAAATGTACATTGTGTATTATTTAAAATGTGCGTTTAAATCTGTTTAATTTTGGAGTTAAAAGAATTCCCGGATTCGTTGAGTCCTGTTAAAATGTAAAGTGAACTAATTTACTAGTCCGGCCACCGAGTGACCCACTTCCTACATTATATTATACTTTTCCATTAAAGCTAGAAAACTTCTCGAGTATTTATATTAAAGTTTCGCTTTACGTAGCCTCGTTCGCTTCGTACAGTGAATAATGCTCAAGAGACTGTATATAATTTCCATTAGAAGTTAAAACTGTAGGAAATTTCAGGAGTGATTTCGCGACGTATTTCTATCGTATCTGCGTGGGAGTCGAATTCAAAATGGCAATTGTTGTTCATACCCCCGGAGAGAAAAATTACTCTAATAGAAAAATTACTAAAATGTAGTATAAAATGTATGTACATAAGTGGGTACTTTCAAATAAATCAGTGTTCAACCAACTTGCGTGTGTTTCACTACATGGTGGCAGCGGTGCTATTTTAAATATAATTTAAAGTGGTTAAACGGACTGCACCTTATAAAATATTGTGTACAAGTGTATAAATAGACTGGAAATATTAAAGTTAGCATATAATTATGGAACACGCGCGTCCTCCAGCGGAATTATGTCTCGAAGGCGGCCCGGCTGCGCGCTCAGAAGCGTGGAGGAAATGGCGGAAGCTCTTTGAGGTGTTTTTAAAGGCGTCTGGAGTGAGCAAAAAGCCTAAGGAAGTTCAGGCTAGTCTGTTGGTGAACCTCATTGGCTCGGCCGGTTACGAAGTATACACTACTTTCACATTTAAAGAGGGTGAAAATGAAGATGATATCGAATGCATATTAAAAAAGTTTGACGGTCATTTCGGTGCGAAACCCAATATAACTGTCAGGCGGTTTAAATTTTTTACTCGTAACCAAGAAGAAGGGGAAAATATCGATCAATATTTGACTGCTTTACGATTATTAAGCCAACAATGTGAATTTGGTGAGCTACAAGAAAGTTTGCTACGAGATAAGATTGTGTGTGGCATTATTAACAACACTGTGAGAGATCGTTTACTTCGCACTGATGACTTAACGTTACAAAAGGCAATGCAAATTTGTCAAGTGGCAGAAGTTTCAAACGAGGAAGGCAAATGTATCGACGGCGGTATGCAGGTGAACGCGGTTCACGATGGCGGCGCAGGCGTAAGCGACGGACGGCGGCGGCGTAACGGCGTACGCGGCGGCGGCAGGGGCCGGCCGCGCGGCGCTCGCGGCGCTGGTAGCTGGTGGCCGCAGCCCCCCGCGCGCGCGCCCTGTCCTACGTGTGGCGGGCGGTGTTCGGGCGGCGTACGATGCCCCGCGAATAATGCGTTGTGTTTTGTGTGTGAAAAGAAAGGTCATTTCTCGCGAGTGTGTGAGCAACGGAAAATTGTACGTAAAGTATTAAATTTAAGCGTAAATAGTGACAGTGAAAAGGATGACGAAATGTTTTATATTAACACGATTGAACAACCCAATAAACCAAGTAAGTTTTTGAAAGAATGGATAGAGATTGTTAAATGCAATAACAAACAATTTATTCTAAAAATAGATACAGGGTCTATGATAAATGTTATTTCTAAAATGGAATATTTAAATTTGGGTTTTTCAATTATGAACCTTAAGCCTTTCACAAAGCGAGTACATTCCTTTACAGGTAACCAACTACCTATTCTGGGAATCGATAAGCTGTCCATTGTTTACAACAATAATCTTTATTTACTTTCATTCGTTGTTGCAGATTTCAATTGTCAGAATGTGCTCGGTTTGAATGGTTGCATTACGTTAGGTTTAATTAATCATGTGAATACAATAAATATTGAAGAGTATTCTGATTTGTTTCATGGTTTAGGGAAATTACCGGGCAAATATAGTATTGTGGTGGATAAAAATATACAGCCGGTTATATGTCCTGCACGAAAAATTCCATTGGGACTTAAGGACAAGTTATTAGACGAGTTGCGTAGAATGTAGGGGCTAGGTGTGGTCAGAAAAGTCACACACCCAACTGACTGGGTGAATGCCATAGTTTTAATACCGAAAAAAGATGGTACTATTCGGGTTTGTTTGGATCCCAGACCTCTTAACCGGGCGGTGCGACGCGCGTATTACTCGCTGCCGACCGTGCCGGAGATGGCTGCGCGCCTGCACGGGGCGACCGTCTACAGCGTGCTCGACGCGCGCTGCGGCTTTTGGATGGTGGAAATTGACGACGCCAGTGCTGATCTCTGCACGTTTAGTACACCGTTTGGTCGGTATCAATTTTTACGTTTACCTTATGGGATTAATTGTGCGCCTGAAGTCTTTCACGCGAAACTACGACAGCATTTAGAAGATTTAGAGGGGGTCGAATCATTCGCGGATGACGTCATGGTTTGGGGAAGTACTAGTCAAGAACATGACCGTCGATTAAAAGGCCTTTTACAACGTGCTAGGGAGATCGGCATTAAGTTCAATCGTGACAAGTGTCAATTTGGTGTACCTGAAATTACGTACTTGGGTCACAAGTTTAATGCTAACGGTATGGGAGTAGATGAGAGAAAGGTCAAGGCAATAATGGACATGCCTTACCCATGTGATAGGAAGGCCTTAGAAAGATTTCTAGGTATGGTGAACTATCTAGCAAAATTTATACATGGCTACTCAGAATGTGTGAACAGTTTAAGGACCTTATTAAAGAAGGAATCTGCATGGATATGGGAGCAACAACATTCTGATGCGGTAGACAAGCTGAAAGGCAAGCTGGCTACGGCACCTGTGTTGGCGCTGTACTGTGAGCGTACGCCCATAGTGCTGTCAGTGGACGCGTCGAGCGTGGCGTTAGGTGCGGTGTTGTTGCAGGCAGGTCGTCCGGTGGAGTTTGCCTCACTCACACTCACGGATGCACAAACTAGGTACGCCCAAATAGAAAAAGAAATGCTTGCTATTGTGTTTGCGGTTGAGCGCTTCAGGCAATACATTTATGGGCGGTCTGATGTTACGATTCACTCAGATCACAAACCTTTAGAAGCACTTTTTAGCAAGCCGCTAGTTTCAGTTCCAGCTCGTTTAGAATGATGATGAGAGTACAAGGATATGAGTTTAAAGTCATTTATACACCTGGAAAATACATGTATATTGCGGACACTCTATCGAGAGCTCCCTTGAAAGAGCTAATGCAGGACGGCGTCTCAGCAGAGGTCGAGACACAAACGTGTTTTATGTTACAAAACGTACCGTTTAGTCCTCAAAAATTAGAAAAGATACAAAATGAAATAAAGAAGGACAGTGAATGTACATGGTTGCTAAATTATGTATTGAACGGTTGGCCTAGGAATAGGCGTGATGTGATTGAAAAAATCAAAGTATTCTGGCCATATCGTGAACAGCTTCATTACGTAGCGGGAATCATTTTCAAAGGCGATCGTGTTTTTATTCCATCTGCATTACGCGCGGAAATGTTGTCACGTGTGCATGAAGGGCATTTAGGCATAGAACGATGTAAAAGGCGAGCGCGTGAAGTAATGTTCTGGCCAGGACTATGCGAAGATGTGGAGCGCACCGTGCGTCGCTGCACGGCGTGCGCGTTGCATGCGCCCTCTGCGCGTCGTCAACCGCTACTGCAACATACCGTTCCTGCTCTGCCTTGGCATAAACTAGCGTCGGACACTTTTGAGTACAAAAAGAAAAATTACGTCGTTTTAGTGGACTATTTTTCTAATTATGTAGAAGTCGGACAAGTAGTAAATGTAACATCAAGCAACATAATTAAGTTTATGAAGGAACAATTTTCGCGCCATGGAATACCGGCAGAATTAGTGACGGACAATGGGCCAGCCTATAGCTCTCAGGAGTTCAAAAAGTTTATGCGTGACTGGGAAGTAACACATGAGACATCATCTCCACGTTACCCACAATCGAACGGGAAAAGCGAAAGAACTGTTCAGACGGTAAAAAATTTATTGAAAAAGTGTGTGGACTCGGGAGAAGACTTTTACTTATCATTGCTCAATTTTAGGGCTACACCACGCAACGGCCTAGATTCTCCGGCACAAATGCTGATGGGTAGACGCTTAAATACAAAATTACCGGTCAGTGCGAAGCTCCTGGGGGAAAAAGTAAATAATGAACAAAATTATCAAGCGTTATTAAACAACCGGTTGACGATTAAAAAATACTATGATCGTTCGGCAATGCCACTTAAACGTTTGTCCTTAGGTGATAAAGCAACAATGATAAACAATGGAACTAGAAAACCGGTTTCAGTGGTTGCACGGGCAACGCAGCCCAGATCGTACATCGTAGAAGATGAGAGCGGAAATAGGTATCGACGAACTCGCAGTCACTTAGTAGTTCGAGGGTCTGGGGCTCCGGAGAAAAAGAAGTATATGGGTGACAAAAAGACACAAAAGCAGGTGAAAACTCCAGTTGTGCCTAGGCGTAGAAAAAAATCACTGGATACAACGGGCTCGTCACCGCAAGCGAGTCGCGTCGTGTCGTCTGCATCGCCCGCGTTAGAAGGCGAGGTCGAGGATTTAAACTCTTCGTTTCACAGCATCGCTGATGACTACAGCCCCAATAACACTACGGACTCGTCTAGCTGCTTATCCTCCCCATCCCCGAAATTAATTCCCGTAACAAGGTCAAAAGCCAGATTAGGACAAATATCTAGAGATGATTAAATTATATTTATTGGTTTGTGGTTTATTTATATTAATAAGAAAATATGTGTACTATAGTTATCTAGAAAATATTTTGAATTTATTTGTTTTTTTTATTAGGTTAATCTTTCTTATTTAATTAGTAATGTGTTGTATTTTTTTTTCTCATTTTTTGTAAAAAGGAAAAGATGTAGTATAAAATGTATGTACATAAGTGGGTACTTTCAAATAAATCAGTGTTCAACCAACTTGCGTGTGTTTCACTACAGTGGAATTAATGGTTTATTCCAGACTAGCTTCTGCTGCGACTTCGTCTGCGTGAAATAGTTAAAAAAAAGTTTGGTCTTAACATGGATGATATATACCTATATATAGCCTATAACCTTCCTTGATAAATGGGCTATCTAACACTAAAAGAATTTTTCAAATCAGACTTGAAATTCTTAAGATTAGCATGTTCAAGCAAACAAACAAACTCTTCAGTTTTATATATTAGTATAAGATTTCATATATCACATATAGAGTAATATTGTAAGTAGATTTTAATATGAGTTTGTTAACTTCATTAAATAGTTTCAGTATTTATTTATTCCGCTTGGGGCTCGTTTATTGAGGAGTTTATTACAACCTTAACGTTATAGGCTTAATCTTCAAACAAAGGCCAGCTTTGAAGCGAAAATGTTTTCAGGCGCGCCGAGCACTTTATATTTTGGTGGGCATTGAATGAGACTAAGCCGTCACGCTCGGCTATGAAATGCTCGTTGGGGGAAAGTTGACTCGAGTCGATTGAAAAAGCGAGACAAATATACTATAATAGACTAAAAGGAAAATTTTGAAAATCAGTTCCCAATCGACGGATAAATCTAGTAACGAATGTACAAGATATTTTGTTGTGAAGTTGGTCAAAAATAAGATTTGTTTTGCATTGAATTAGCAACGTAATAAGCCGATAAACACGGTAGGTTATAATTGAAACTACATATCGCGCTATGGCGAATTGGGCGCCGTTTGCCAGCAGCGTCGCGCGCTGCCGCCTGTTCCACGCCGATAACGCGCCCCGGTGAACACAGCGGAGGCCGTTCACGTTGCTCGCCACAATATGTATCTTACGGTGGTTGTTAGTGTCGATATTATGCGTTCACTAGACGCTATTAAATCAAAATTAGGAGGCACAATCGTAGTCTAATCGCGCCAACATCACAAGTGAAATTATCGATATTCATGTTTTTGTCTTTTTAATATAAGTACTGTTAATAACATGTTTGCGGGTAGTTGTATATATTAATCAGATATAAAAGCTAGTGGGCGTAGTGTCGAAACCTTCAACTTTGGTCCGGTGCACATGTCATAGTTGCTCTCTTAGTACTTCAGGCCGGCAATCTTCTTTCTGAATTCAAATAAAACAGTCCTCAAAGTTCGGCAAATTTCATCCTAAAATATCCGCAGTAACAATACATACTCGCAGTAGAACAAGGTATTTAGTTTGGATTTAGCACATATAATAAGATAAATAGGTTCAATAGATACGGCTTTTAAAATTTTTGAAGTGAAACTTCTTTATCGGCGTTGGGAAAAAATTTACCGTCACATTTTTCGGTTACGCGTCACGCTATCACGCGATTGTGAGGCGAAAAAAGTTTTACGTCTTACGTGTGTACATACACTAGTACACGCACATATGTTTTTTTTAATTTAAGACGTTACAGGAAAGATGAATTATTATTATAAAAGAAGGAAAATTAAAGACTTCGAGAAGATTACTTATTCGCTTCTATTTCGTTTGAGGTTTCCACATAGATGAGTAGCGCTCCGTTATGTATCAATATCGTCTTTATCTGTTTCTAAGAAAATAAATCTTTTGGTGTCGAGTTTATATAATAAAACTTAAAAATGAGGAAATATTAGAGGAACCAATTTAAAAAAGTATATTCCGAAACTGTAAGTTTTAGAATTTTTGTTTGTCTCTCTGTGAAAGATTCACGTAAGACCCACTGAACAAATTTATATGAAACTCAACCTAAAAATAGCTTAACTACGTATTACATTCCAGGCACTGAGGAGATGGCCCTGCAGTGGCACTTTCTTTTTGCTGCCCTCACAATTCATTAAGGAACGTAACAAATGATGTGGTGAACTAATTGATTATTAGTTCACCTGGGACAAAGGGTTGTGCTGCTGGGAGCGTTCTATCAATGCAATGCAATTTCAAAAGCTTTTGTGTTGCGGTTGGACGACTGACGCTCTCTATAATGTACATTATATGAAAAAAACAGAACTAAATGGCAGTATTAGTGTATAGCTGAGTTATAAGTTTTACATATTAAGTGATTATTTTGGATGTTTGTTCCTCATTCACGCCCTCGGGGATTACCCGATAGTCACGATCGCTTCTCATCTCCGAAGTTAAAAAGTAAAGAATTTTAAACCAGAGTGTCAAATTGTCAAAGTCACAATTTTCTCCTATGTAGTAGGTACAGTATCCTTTCTGTCATCTACTTGGATAACGACATCTTTAAAACAAATGACTGTGACATGGACAGTCAATCAGAAAGACGAACGAATGGTATCCAGTTTTACTGTTAGATTATGAAAGCCCTTAAGATATTGCATTTGAATCACGAGTATTATACTATACCACGAGATCAAAGGGAGACCATGCCCCGATTGAGTAAAGCGAGCGACAGTTGAGCGCATAAACCAGTTTGGGTGACAGACGATAAACAAAACGTGTTCAATCAATTTTCGGAACTGTTGCAAGATAACAGAGATTCGTGTTCTATCACGTGCGACACGCTCCACACTTCCCAGAGGGGGAGACTCAGTGTTGCGAACGCTTCTGAATAATATACGTGATCCAACAACTTCAGAATTCCCTGCTTTGAGATTCTATAGTCATTTTAGCAAAAAAAACCCTAAGAAAATTACTATGAGTATTTTACCTGTCTTGAGTAGGCAGACGCCTCACAGTGAAGTTTTAATTTCACCTGTCATATTTACAAACCACAAGCAGAATACAGAAGTTCGGAAACCCCGTTCTATCCTGAATGCGTCCTAGTTTGGCTGAGTTCTATGAATGATACCTATATTTAGGCAGTAAGTAGTGAAGGATCACTGTTCAGAATGACATATTCAATCATATTTGCGGCTGGGGCTCGATTTTAATCTGCCAATATGGGAGTGTCGTCGCGCTCACCCGAATGGATTACCCAATATGTCCCATTTGAAAGCTGCTATTTGCATTCCGTTTTACTTCTACGTTTATACTTCATACTGTTCGTTGCAGTTTCATTTGTAATAATATTATTTCTCATGGGAATTTATGCTTCATACATTTCGTTCGATCTTTCTACTTCGTACAATCTCCATTTCAATAAATACAGTACTAGTATGGAATTTATACAACAAAACACGTAGAACTTGGAAGACTGTTTAATGCCACTTCCGTACGAAGAATGGCAATTTAAAGTCTGCCATCTGTTCTGTTCTGTTCTGGGATCGGCCCCAGAGTGGTCCGTTGTATATTACCCATAACACAAGCGTAACTTGCTTAATTTGAGGATATACAATTTGTGTGTTTGTCTGCCGATTATTATTATTATTTCACATATATATTTATTTGAATTCTTTTTTATGTTTTTTTAATACATATATATATAAAATAGGAACATATTAAAAAAATATAAAAAGATGACGTCCGTTGGCAGCGGGGCCTAGGGTCCAAGCTACCGGTGGTTAAGGCTCCAAGGACAGGAACTTCCTCACAATGCGTGTCGTGCTCAGGATAACCGCCTTCTGTATCTGGCCCTTCACCCATTTACCGAGCGAGAGCCTCTCTAGGTGTCGGTCGAGGCTCTTCGCTATTAGACCGTTAACGGACACCACTATCGGTACGATGATCGTTGACTCCATATGCCACATGGCCGCAATCTCGTGCGTGAGGTCAAGGTATTTTGTTAATTTGTCAGTTTCAGCTTTTATGAGATTGCAGTCATGCGGGATACTTATATCAACGAGCATCGTACGTCTCGCAGATCGATCTATTATCACAATGTCAGGCTTATTGGCAACAATAGTCCTGTCTGTGATAATAGATCGATCCCAGTAGAGCGTGATATGACCCTTTTCAAGAACTGGCTCAGGGGTATATTTATAATATGGTACCTCAGTCGCTATCAGATCGTATTGAAGAGCAAGTTACTGGTGGATGATTCTGGCTACTAGGTTGTGCCTGTGCAAGTACTCGGAGTTAGCAAGACGAGAACAACAGGAGATAATGTGCCTGATGGATTCGCCTGGGTGGTGGCACGCCCGGCATATGTCGAGCGTGCCATCTTTCATGATGTACTTCCTGTAGTTCTTCGTCTTGATAACCTCGTCCATAATTGCACAAGCAAACCCTTCAGTTTCCCCAAAGAGGTCACCGAAACGTAGCCAGTTCACCGACGCCGGAAGGTCTATATCGGTCTATATCTCTTCCATACGTCCATTCGCTCGGAGGTACTCGATACCGGAAGCCTGAGCCAGTTCTGTTTTGCAAGAGAGAGCGGGGTGAGTCCTTTATCTACCGACAACATATCTCGATGTATACTTTCGTTGGTTTTTAGGAAATATTCTCGGAGATTGTACACCTCACGGTTGTGTAAGTCTTTAGCATTTAATAATCCCCGGCCACCACACTTCCGTGGGATGTACAATCTCATTACCGATGATCGCGGATGGTGCATCCGATATGTTGTCAGCATATAACGGATCCTCCGGTCCAGTGCGTCTAGCTCTGTTTGGGTCCACTTTAGTATACCAAAGGAGTAAGTTAACGAGGGCGTGACCCAGCTGTTAAAATTATTATTATTATTATTATAATTTAGTAATTGTTCAATTTCGAAAGTACAATTAATTATAAGTTATGTGTATTCAGTATGATATGTCCGTCGAACCGGTCGCAGTGAGCGTGATCTTTTGCCACTAAGCCCGCTCGATTCTTTTCTATTGCATGAGTTCAGCAGACAGGCAGATGACCCACCTGGTGGAAAGGTTAACACCACCTTTGGACATTTATAACACCGATTGTCATACCAAAGTAATGCCGCAACACAACCCAAGGTGGTTATGGCGGCATACTCTATACCAGGGGTGGTAGTCATCCAGACGGGCAAATACTACCTCCTGGCAGTGGGTTGTTTTTATATCCGACTAGTTACACAACTATCCGCAGGTATTACAATAATAGGTGGCATTATTTTAATTAAATTTGATTAACAATATTACTACATAATATATTAAGCTTATTTTTCTTGTTATGACAAATATTGTAAATAGTACTTTGATAAACGAAATCGGCTAAATGTGTGTCAGGTCTCCCCGGAACACTGTGAGGGGGGGGATCCATGGAGCCGATAGAGTCAGTGGGAATGCTGAGACCACTTTTTACGACATTCAGAGCAAATGTCTTTTTGATTACGAAAACCCGCTCTTCTTAGAGAAATGCGTTGTTTATGAGATCACGGTATGACTATTGCTCCACACTGACAGTGGCGCTTACGGGGAACAACTTATGACTAAATAGTCGGTTTTATGTTCCGCCTCAGTCGTGCTTGCGTCCAGTTATCTGCACTCGAGCAAACCCATCGCGGGCCGAGCGACTAGAGCACTTCGGCACGCACGGAAGGGCGGACGTGACAGGCGACCCATGAACCACTCTCAGCCGACTATTTCATATTCATTGCGATGCGGGAGAATAAACGCATGTGCTTTCTTTATGGCATACATAAAATGTGCTATTCGGTGAGTGAGTCGCTTGGGGACATGCAATTCGGAACGTTGTTATGGGAATTTCTTAATCGAATTATGTTTTATTCCTGCTTTACGACTTTGGACACGACGAACTTGTTTGTGGCAAGTTTAGTATTCGAATCATATGAAAGAAGGAAGATTTCCGGCCGCGAAAAGGTACAGCTCTCGAGGGATACGCAACCGAAGTTCGGGGCAACGACACGACGCCTACTTGAACTTAATTCTTCACACGCACGTGTTGTTTATACAAGATTGTGGCCGAGTTGTATTAGGGCTATCGCTTTAACATGTAAACGGCACTGCCACCGTGCTGCTATTTCGAATATGGAAACCTTAGCGAGTATGACCCATCACTAAAGGCCGCTTGACAGTGACGTTTTTAGTAATTAGACATTTGAAAAATTAAAATTAAACACAATCAGAACCATGACAACGAACCTTTTTTATAAACTCAACATAAAAATTGGGCTATTTGTAGACAAACCATGCTACTTCTTATCGGGTTAATATAAATGTGTCAGTGTCGCGCGCGCGCGCATCCGGACGGTCGCGAGTGCAGGTCGCTAAAAATGTCAGTGAATAATTGTAATGATAACGCTGATACGCTTAAGTGTAGTAATTGTAATATAGTTATTTCGGAAGTTCTTGCGTTTATACGCAATAAACATGATGTAATGGTTAATGAAAGTTTGATAAGTAACACAGCCTGAGCCTGTGGCTGAGTCTGTCGATGTCGGTGTAGAAGACAGTAAAATATTTTTCACGGCGAAGGAAGTTGCCTTGATAATTCAAAAAATGGTTAGAGGAAAATCTCCCGGCCACGATAGCCTCAGTATTGAGCATCTTAAATATGCTGGTATTCATCTCGCTGGGGTACTGGCAACGCTTTTCAATTTGTTTATAAGTCACAGTTTTTTGCCTGATGACCTCATGTTTACACAGGTCGTGCCAATCCCGAAGAGTAAAACTGGAGACCCTTCCGATATTTCAAATTACAGGCCCATATCCTTGGCTACTGTCATCGCTAAGGTATTGGACAGTCTGCTTGACAACTTACTTGAAAAACACTTAAAGTCACATGACGCCCAATTTGGTTTTAAAACAGGACTATCAACAGAAAGTGCCATACTATGTCTTAAACAGACTGTTCAGTATTATACTGTCAGAAAGACACCAATTTTCGCCTGTTTTTTGGACTTGTCGAAGGCATTTGACCTCGTAAATTATGGGATACTATGGAGGAAGTTGGAAGGTGAATCGACTTTACCACCTGCTATTGTATCAATTTTTAAATATTGGTACAATAATCAGAAAAACATTGTAAGATGGGCAGAGTCGTACTCGGACATGTATAGGTTGGAATGCGGGGTGAGGCAGGGGGGGTTAAGCTCTCCTCGCCTTTTCAACTTTTACATGAATCAGTTGATAGATGAACTCAGCATAGCACATGTCGGATGTCACATAGATGGGGTGTGTATGAACAACATTAGTTACGCTGATGACATGGTGCTGCTGAGCCCATCTATCGGCGGTCTGAGGCGGCTCTTGTCAATATGTGAGTCGTACGCGGTGAACCATGGCCTTAGATATAATGCTAAGAAGAGCGAGGTTATGATATTTAAAGCAGGCGCTAAATCTTACGATATCATTCCTGAAGTATACCTCTGTGGCAAACCGATATCAAGGGTTTCCAAGTTTAAGTATCTGGGGCACTGGGTAACCGAAGACTTAAAAGATAATTGTGATATAGATCGGGAACGTAGGTCGCTGGCTGTCCGATGTAACATGCTGGCCCGCAGGTTCGCACGTTGTACACAAGAGGTAAAGAAGACGCTTTTCCGAGCGTACTGTCAGTCCTTCTACACGTGCAGCCTATGGGTCAGTTATACGCAACGGACATACAGCGACCTACGTGTCCAGTATAATAATGGGCTGAGGGTGTTGTTGGGGCTGCCGTGGCGGTGTAGTGCGTCGGGGATGTTCGCAGAAGCGCGAATCGATGGTTTTGCGGCCATCATTAGAAAGAGGTGCGCATCCCTACTGGCCCGCGTCCGCGGCAGCCCCAACAGCATGCTCAGTCTTTTTGTAGATCGATGGGACTCGCCATTGCTACGTAATTGGGTGCAACTGCACACCCAGTTAAATGTGTGAGTGAGTTTGTTTGTTTGTCTGCCGCCTCGCGGCCCAGTGGTGGAGTCCAAAATAGACCATAATTGGAATAATTTGGTGTACATGTCCCTTTCGTGCCGTGGAGTAGGAACATTTGTAGTTATTATTGTGACGCGGGTGTAATGCCCTAGTATTTATTTCATTAATTAATAGCAATTAGTAATAATCATTGTAACTATTTTGATGTTTTTAAATTTTTATTAATATAAAAATGTATAATATGGAAAATAAAAGAATTAAGGTAAACGCGACGTATCCACGCGACGCGCCATACGTGAGCCGATTGGCCTGGCTACTTGTTATTTAGTTGCACTAATTCAGAGGGATATTTAAGCTTCTAACCTCTCAGGAACGGCTTATCGTTCCCTAGGGCGATGTGACTGTGTCCCAAGCGCGTGTGAACGTTATGAACGCGTGTAGGCTTTAGAAACAACACTGGCCCGTACCGAAGTTGAAACAATTTCCAGAAACTGATCAAACTCAAATGGGAATAAACACTTGACGAATGCATCTTATCTGATTGAGTACTTTGGAAGTGAAGAAGTTTTTGAAAAAGTAAAAAATACACTTTAATAAAAGACTCCGATGAATTAATGACAGGGAAAAAGTGTCCCACGTTTAAGTGCCGCGGGAACATCAATCAGCACGTTAGCGCGGCTACATTAGCTCGTGGTAGACGGACGAGGTGACAGCGCCATCCATCCTACACATTTTCTGTAATATTTGCCGACATCATAATCACCTCGCATTGACGTGTTTCTCGTTGAAATCGCATATAATCAATCATCTGCTAAACAGTTCCAATCGTAGTGCATTAACAGCGAGATTAAAGTCGTACGACTCCAAACCTGCACTATTTTTTATCCCGGGAATACCACGAGAATTTTCTAGGAATGATTTAAAATAGCCAGATTTTAAAGAATCCAATTTCAATGCGCTTTCACCCTGACCGATAGCAAATTTGATATCTTCTATATCTATCTATCCTTATAATAAAATTGTAGAAGTCGAATTTCTGTACAATTAAAAAAATGCGAAAAACCGAGTCAGGGGGATGTAAGAAGTGAAATAGAACTAACTTGGATTTTTTTAGAATTTTTTGTTTCTCTGTTTGTCTGTCTGTTTGTACCGGCTAATCTCCGAAATGATTGGACCTATTTACATTTTGTAAATTTTGTATGGTGATAGCTTATATCCCTGGTCAACATATAGGATACTTTTGATCCCGAAAAATTAAATAGTTCCCGTGGGATAGTTAAAAAGCTCTAATTACTTAAACGGCTTATAACAGACTAAAAGTAATTTCTCTGCAACGTAACATAATAGAAGCGGATAATTGGACAGGGTGTGGTGTCAGTGAGAGAGTTTTATCAATTTTTTTCATTGTTAGGTAGCCCATTTATAGGCTATAAACCATTACGCTAAGAGCAATAGGAGCGGAGCACCAATGAGGAATGTTTCAAAATCGCGGGTGTTTTTTACCTTCCTTTGCACGCGAACGAAGTCGCGGGCAGAAGCTAATAAGTACTAAAATTGATGATACTTTTTAAAATTTTATATGTAGTCGTTTGTAGTTGTTAGAGTGCATGAAAATGAGTTTATTCCAACACAGTTTGCACTAAAACAATAGTTTATATTCAGTTTAAAGTGCTGCGGTACTTTGTGCCCCGGGATTACGAGAGAGATTTTCCGCGATAATGGTATAAATTAGTTGCATTTCATGGAAATTAGCTGATTTCGATACGAAGAACGATGTCTAACAAAATACAAATACGAAGAGATTGTACATTTACGTGTCTTTAATAACGATAATAATTTAAGTAAGTGTTTGTACATTGTTTCCGTGTTATGTCAGAGCTAAGGGAAAGTTCGTTTCCAGGCACCCCCTGGTGGTGCTCAACAATAACGAGGCCTCCAATATTTATTAGTTCAACTTTTACGATTAAAGCGGTTATTGCACGACACTGATTTTGGATCCAACGCAAAATCAGGCAAATGCAGAAATTCCTCGCTGTAAAGCGTTCTTTTTTATATCTGACTATACTGAGATTTCGTAAATTGCTTGCGTATTTCTTTAGTGACATTACTTATCCGGAAAGTATGTAAGTTGTTACTAAAAATTTCATTGCTCGAGGTTAATTACTCGAAATACCCTTTGATATTAAATGTTGGCAAAATCACTGATCTTCTACTACCTGTCCAACATGGACCAAACTGCGGGTGAATGCTGGGGAATATTTCTTAAAAAACACTAAAACGTAAAGCGGATGCTTGGTACACATTGATACAAACCACCGATAACTTTTCATAACGATCAATTATAATAATCCCTCCCTGTATTGTATGTATTCAATTTAGTTTGAAATTAATTAAATGAACGGGTTGGTGGTGCGCCCGAAACTAGCCCCCATTATACAGAAGATTCAGTCAGTACAACGTTGCCACAATCTGCAACATACACGCTATAAAGTGAATCTCTTGATATAACTACAAGCGGGCCCAGCAGACGTTGTCGTGCTTTGAAGAAATAAAAATCTAGATCCCGATTGTAACGCCATCAACCGGGTCCCATTGTTAATCCAAAATATTTTCTAATCCACTTGAACACAACCAAAATCTTTGTTTAGGAGGAATGCAATGATATGCAAACAATAGAATTTTGTTTGTGATAATTGTTTTGTTGTAACCTACAAACACTGCACATTGCAGTGTTTGTGGATTGACAGCGTGCACCTCCGTCCAATCACACGGCCGCTTTCGGTCTCACGCACACAACGCACAAAGGCGCTTTTTATATATAAACCTTCGATACTTCAGTTTCTTGTTGAATTCACTACAATTAATTACAAAGAACGAAAGGCCATATAGTGCTGAGAACAGCACAGGAAAACGTAAAGAAAATCGCAACCAACCTGATTTGAAGCACCGATCACGTAACGAATGACGTGTGGGCAACCTGACGACATATTTGTAATTGAATTACAGCGATGGTTGTCCACATCTGTTCGGATTTTTTTAAATCCGTTTAGTAGTGTTTGCTTGATGCTCACAGACAGACAGAAAAACAAAAACCCTAAAAATGTATCCCCTTGATTTTTTCCACATTATTAAATGCAATGTACAAAGTCGAATCATTCACAGATGTATAGATAGTTAAATATATCTGAAAACATATTCGATTGAGGTGCAGAGACCTCATGGGCATTCGTGTCGTAGAGATTCAGTTAAAACAGATAAAAGTTATGACCACTTGGTGGCTACAAATAAAAAATGCTTGTCTTCGTCGATTGCAAGAGGACTATGTGCGGAGCGCGAGCGTGACCTTAGCCGGCCCACGCGTTACCGGCACTCGCAAAAGATTTAAGTGTTTAAAAAACACAAACGGCAACTCGCCACAAATATTGCGTGGCCGCCCTAACTGACATCGACGACCCACGTCCATCGGGAAGTGTAATCATTACGCACTGCAATAAATACAAGCTGTTTGCCGCGGAGGGGGTGCTGGTCACGCAGCATGAAACATGGACATGAGCCACGACGATCTGAAAGGGCTTTATTTATTAATAGCCTTTTCCTGTACCACAACGAGGGCGATATTTTGAAGTAAATATGATCGAGTAAAGACCACAAGATATTTTTAAGAAAAAGCAATTTGAACAAGATGCGTAATAAATAATAATAATAAATCCAGGGTGGCTTCGTGGCGAAGCCTAAGGTGAGTAGTGGCACCTCGGACCTGACTCCGCGTATTAAGGCAAAGTCCCCACTTCCGGCACGAGGTGCAGATCGCTTGGGCTGAGACCTAACTTCAAGAAGTGGAAGTGATAAATGGCATCACGTCAGAAGTAGCTTCGGTGAACCTGTAGCCCACCTCTCTACACCCCTTAGCCACTCACACCCATGTTACCCCAATCTTCTGTGGAATTTTTAGGGGCCCATGCAGGGAGTGATGTCACCGTCTGCCCATTTTTCCGTGTTCCTCAAACATTGCGACGGGCAGACGCCATTGTCCTTATATTCCCAGACCCCTAGTACCACTAGCAGTTCACCCCAATAGCCCGGTACTTTTTGTCCTCATTTCCCACCATAGTCCTACACCGGCCGGAGCACGTTCTTGGGCTCATTATTATATGGTGTGGTCAGGGCTAAACGCCATTTCTATGGCACGTGGTCTTGTAAGACATACAATAAGTAATGACAGACCATACAGTTACTGTTGCTCTGATTGATTGGTTTATAATAGATGGTGTAAACATCAGCCCACGTTTGGACAGTTGTGGTTCTTCCCCTTTAGGACGACAGTCGGTGACCTGTCCGTCCAGGTCGTCATCCAGCAGCAATCCAATGACCGTTTGCAATGATGAACGATGTTCAATGATCAAAGGCTTAAACATTATTCAAAAGAGTGTTCGCCTTCCCAGTGTGGCGCCTTCTTAACACAATAGCCGTAAATAATGTAAACCAACGTTAAATCGACATTCGTATTTCAGTTTGTAAAATATTTCATATAAATATTTTTTCTAAAAACGACGAGCTTATAAAGTTCTTATCGAAAGAAACATTATATTAGCAATTCCTGCGATAATGTTCTCGTTGGGTAAAAAAGTTGGACATAACTCGATTCTGGGTGATCGGAAACACATTAGAGAGGAGGCTGGGGCTATCCGATCTCAATTAGGGAGATCCCGCTTGCTTTGTGTCCCCTCGCCATTTTTGACGCAACTCTCTTTATATCTGCAGAACGTAGGCAACGAAGAGGAGCAGAGGGAGCAGAAATATATTACAGCTAACAAGAAACAATTCCCAGTTTGCGCTTTCTCTAATATATGAGTTTGTTATTTGTGCTCTTTTCTGCGTCTAGAACATGATTTATGAAAATTGAACGGAATACGCCTCACGCAACTTAACGGACTTTTTATCATGAAAATAAAACGATTCTCGCAATAAATCAAGTCAATGTTGAGACAGCGAAATTAAATTAGAAATAATGTAATTGTGGGGCATTCAGAGTCAATTACTAGCACGTTTTAGACTCTAATTTACAGTGCCCGTACTGTATAAGCCTGATTCAGGTCAGGTAGATTTTCTATGAAGCCGAAGAAGCGCAGGCCTGTCGAGGCAATAGCTTCTTGAAGGTATTTTAATCTTGAGATGTTTACTTTTTAAGTTTACTTACATCTTAATATTAATTATTTAATAATACTATATTTATACTTTGTTAGTTTGTACAATACTTGTGTACCTATTTATTGCATTATAACTTATATATTTATACATTTATGTATATAATAATTATTATTGAAGCACTGTTTGTCGACACGAGTCCACGACGCCAAACTATACAGATCGTAATTTAATGTTTATCTTCGTGCAATACTCGTAAAAATACACTAAAGACCTTTCGATCAGCACTTAAAGTCTTTATTGCGAAACATCAAATCGAAACGCAAAGAAGACAAGATACAAACTATCTTGAGTTTTTTAAACTAAATAGCACAAAAACGTAAAATACTTTGACCTTCGGGGTGCCGGCTATCAGCAAGGGTCCAAATGGAGCATTTGTTACCTGCAATATGTTGCAGTGCAACGTCACGCTCGTGAATTAACTCATTACTCCATAGCAAGGCTACAACTTGTTACGTAGCATCGGACATCTATATATACATCTCACGAACCTGATGAGGGTAGTTGAAAATTTTAAATGTTATTACGTAGCAGCTGCGATTTCTATATTTTACCAGGATATGACCGCGACTTCGTCCACGCTCGACTTGAAGTGCCCGCAGGATTCTCGGGATACAAAGTTCCGGGAGCAAAAGTTACGCAGATTTTAATTTAAAATTAGTTGATATCAGCAAAAACCGCATCGAAATCGGCTCAGTAATTACGTGAATCTCCAGCAAACAGATAAGAAATCTATAGAAATCGAATCGTGTTCTCCATCGTTCACATAGTTTGATCCAGTTGGTTTTTTTATAGCTTCAATGTACAGACAGCGTGTTTAGTATTCTGTTATATAGCTGTAGTTTCGCTTTAATGTTAAATGAACTATAGTAGAATTATTTTCTCCATTCAGTTTGGGTCTTAAATAATCGGAGCAGTGGAGCGAATATTTAGCTCTCTCTTCCACTTACGGGCCTTATGGGCAGGCATAGTGATACGCATTATTGTTGTCGATAAGCGTTATCGATAGTGTATTTAGTTTTGTCATTTTGTGGGTTAGTGATATAAATGAAAGTAAAAAATAGATAAAACAACGTATTTATTAAAATAAGAATAATAATGATTTAAAATAAATTATTAATTAGGTATCTATGTATTAAAAAGGTATAAATGCAAAAGTTTAGAATGTAACAAGTTATATTAAAAATAAATATAAATACTTATATCTATGTTTAAAATTAACAGCAAAAAAGATAATAATGATTTTTTATAAGAATGATAATCTTTCTTTGATATGAATGAGTTTTCATCGATAATGGCGTTGCGCACGCGCTCACCGCCCTAGCCGGGCTGAAGCCGAGTTTGATTTATGACCCAAACTGCACGGAAAAAATAATTCTCCTATAAGCAATCGAATACATGTAGACTCGTACTAGTCATCGTATTTTTTTACTTGTATCGCGGCGACTTAGTTATGAGTCTCACCAGAGGTGCCTCACCTCACCCAACGAGGGACTGTTCCAAGAAACATTCAGGATACTAAAGAGCAATTTGTTTGATCCAATAAGGAAGTGGAGGGCCTTCAATGGGCTCCCAGTGGAATGCTAATGGGGGTCCACGAGCATAAATACCTAATTAATCCTAATTAATTTTATGGTGCCGTTTAGATATTCGAGCCGCTTTTAACATTTTATAACCCTCGGAAGCATAATTAGATGGAAAGTACTTTTTATGGGTCCCCGAAGCAGGCAGAGGGCTCTTAACGAGAGTTATCTCTTGCTATTCTAGCTTCAGATTACATATCATTACATAACTGAGGGTTTTATTACTTCTAAAGAATTTCCACCTAGTACTATGAAGAAATTATATTTAGATCTGTTCAAGATAAAAGCATAATGATATTTTTAATAATTTTGATTTCATTGAATAGGTATGAAAATACTCTGATAAAGAATTTTGAAAATAGGTCACACTATCAACAAAATTTAGTTTAATAAAGACCCGTAAAATACTTTTATCGAGTGTATTTTTATTTATGATTGTATTTTTCTTTTCGTTCTGCAAACATTGATAAGGATTTGTCTGCTTTTATTAATGAAATGAAAATAAAATTGTGAAAGTTATGAAAATCGTATTTGAATGATCGCCTGTCCCAGACATTATCGTTGGATGACGGGAAGCGACATAATTCCGTCAAACGCAGAACACAAGGCGACGAAGCAGTTAAAACAGTCCAATTTATGCAGGCACATTGCATTTAATGAAAGTGCGAAATTTCGCAATAGGGTAGTAGAACTTTTTCCCAGCTCAGAAGCCACAAGCCGAGGGGCAACAGAAGGGCAACTTTTAATGATTGCAATTATGGCTTGAAAGCTTAAGAAATTATGGTTTCATTAAAACTGAGTTGAAAGCGCGGGAAATATTTTAGAAGAAGATGGCGGCCGGTAGCCCTCACGACGTGCATATTTATTGTAGGGGAACATGGGGTAATTGTGCAAACGGTATTTGGGCGTCTGTCTACCGGAAAGCTCACCAAAGGTCTACCGCGGCCACCTTTGAGGAACTGAACTCTGACTACTCACTTATAAAACGTTTCAAGTCCCTAGTACGCATTAAAATGCGCATATATATATATATATATATATATATATATATATATATATATATATATATATATGTGTATATGCATATATATATACATATATATATATAATATATATATATATATATATATATATATATATATGTGTGTGTGTGTGTGTGTGTGTGTGTGTGTGTGTGTGTGTGTGTGTGTGTGAGTGAGTGTGTGTGTGTGTGTGTGCGTGTGTGTGTGTGTGTCTGTATGTAACTGTATAGATGCAGGCAAAGGTAGAAAATGATGGTATCGTTGCAGATATTTTTGTTAATATTCAGTAACTAACTAAAATTCTTTGTGTTGTTACGATTTTTTTTTCATATTTGATTTTGTAACGAAATGTCTCTTTTCTAACTTACTTGTATAAACTAAAAACTTCAAAGGACAAGTGGAAAACCGAATCGCATCAAAATTTTAACTTGAAGTGTTACGGGCAGATTGTTAATGTACTTTTCCAATTTGAAAACCTGCCTGTAAAACTTCAAGTAAAATTTTTGTTGCGCTTCATTTTATCACTTATCAGTTGAAGATTTTCCACTTGTCCGTTGCGATTCGTTTTTCCGCTTGTCCGTTGCGATTTATTTTTCCACTTATTCGTTGCCATTCGTTTTTCCACTTGTCCGCTGCGATTAGTTTTCCACTTGTCCGCTACGATTCGTTTTCCACTTGTCCGTAGCAATTCGTTTTTCCACTAATCCGTTGCCATTCATTTTTCAATTTGTCCTTTGCGATTCGTTTTTCCACTTGTCCGTTGAAGTTTCACTTCTAATAAATGCGTCCCAGCACACATTTCGATTTTTCGCAGGTTTACTGCAAATTATGATTGGTTAGGTTAAGTACATTTAATGGTGTAATATACTACACGCGCACTGACCATTTTTTTACGTCAACACTTTTGCCGTTCACTTTTGTTGTGACTCGAAAAACTAAACCGTTGGCAAAGTTTTCTTGTTGTTGATTTGTTTCCTTAACAAACTCTATTTATTTATTTATATTTTTTTTACACAGACCACAAATAGAGGCAGTGATGCCTTGTCACGTGGAGAGCAGAGGTATAGTTCGATGCAAATTTAAGTTTGCCTCCATTAATAGTGGCTCGGAACATCGCACTTTCTGATGCGCAGAACGCGATTTTAAGTATTAAAGAGACGAGCTCGTCAGAGGACGACGTATATCCTCGCTTGCTCTCTCGCTCGCTTTCTCGTTTACGAGATTTCCCCGGCGCTCGGTACACCAGAGCTGCCAATTTAGCGCAATCCAGCTCCCAATTTTATTAAACAACTTCCAGAGCAAAAATTTGCGCTTTTTAGAATATGCGAATATCTAATTAATTTTATAAAAAAATATATGCATATCTGTACTAATATTATAAAGGGGAAAGATTTGATTGTCTGTTTGCATTGAAGAGGCTCCAAAACTACTAAACCGATTTGAAAAATTCTTTCACTGTTGGCAAACTACACTATCCCCGGGTGACATGGGCTATATTATGTTTACAAAAAATTAGGGACCCTTCCTAAAACTCCAATAATGTAACCCAAGGTGTAAATAAATAACCTTAAATCGCGTGCACTACGAAAACTATTGATGATAGTATAAAATAATGTACTAGGACTTTGCAGAACACATCATTATTTACAAAAAGTGTCGCGACAGTATAGAAATCATTTATTCATAAAAAAGTTACACGTCCATTTCTACATCAGTTAATAATAAAATTAAAATTATATAGTCCTAAATAAAATTAAAAATTATATCATATCCTATGATATGAACTCCTCATGATTATAGAAGGTGTGCTCGACTAACCATTTCCTGAGCCGTGTTTTAAATAAGACGACGGATGGTGACTTCGTTATCCTACTCGGTAGTTTATTATATATTAGCGGTCCCATGACATGCGTCAATCTCCCCGATTTCTCAAGTCTGTGTTTTATGTTACTCATGTCATTGGTATGCCGAGTAAAGTGCGTATGCACGTCACTATGCTTGGCATAGGTATGAACATTAAGTTGCACATACACCGCAACTTGATAAATTAGTATACTCGGTAGGGTGAGTAAACCCAATTTTTTTAAAAGCGGTCTTGCTGACTCGCATCTACGCACCCGCACTATTGCGCGTATGGCCCTATATGTCTAACTATTATAGTTATGCCACAATAAGTGTTCTTTTATTTAATTTTTTTTTATTAAAATAACGCCGCTAGAAAATGTTCTTTATTTTTTATCTTGGTATTAATCCTTATCAAAATAAATTACTTCATATTCAAGACTGCTTCAATACCTTTATATAACTTTTGAATTAATCAATTCGGACATTCCATTCAAAAGATATCACGAGTTTAAAAATTTAAGTATTTGACCACGTGACCGTGACGCTTTTGCGTGAGCGAAAAATCGTAAGACCCTGTCTATATAGTTTCACTTCAAAAATATTTGAAGCTGATTGAAACTTAAAATGAAACTTCTCTTGACAAACTACGGTTGGAATGGCTCGAATTCGACATATGGCCCATATGTTGGCCCCTATTTCTGGAAGTGTCGGGCAATCGAAGCGGAAATCATTATTTTGGTATTTTTTTTATTTAAGCTAAAGATTACTTCGGAATATGATTTTTCTTCGAATCTCTAGTCACCAAATAAGTAAAACTGATGTTTATCAACAATATTTTTAAATGTTCCTCTCATGCCCCACCCTCCCCTATGATTTTACAAATATTCCGACTTATGTGGTATCGAAATGTGAAAGTGCATATTACTTTCCGTTCGAGTGCTGTCTGCGACCTCGTTTGGGATAATCTGGTTATGTTTCATGTCCCGTCGGACTCGGAGTGCAATATCCGTTTCGTCTCTTCACATGCTCGCTGGATGACTCCGGAAAGGTCTGGCACAATACTCGTATACACACCAAAATGAATAACATTTCTTGCCCTCGATGTCTGCTTATTTTATTTATTAAAGTCGATATGGCAAATAGGCCAGGCCAAAGACAGAGTGGGTCATAAGGATTCATAAGATGTCGCTCTGCCGGAAGCGCGTTTGGCACCGGCCCATACATTCACTCGAGACGACATTCCCTAATCAACTCATAAAAGAAATCTTTATGCAGATTCAAGGATTTGATAAAGGATACTTTATTCTCAATAACATGTCGTTTTCTCTGAAAATGTATTTACTTTATGCTTTTTGTCATACTTAGCATTTAGCGTTCACTTCATAAATTGGGCATCGTAATAATTACCAATGACCGTAGTCACAGCAACTACGCGGCTACACGACTACGCCGCTACGAGCTACGCCACGCCGCAAGAAACCGGGGATTAACAAGAACAAAACACTTTCTACACTAGAAATAAGGTATTTTTATGATTAACGTTGTTGTGTAACGGGGATTATATTTTGCGCTAAATCGTCATTAGTCACCAGGCTGCTGACAGCCAAGCAGATCTCGCCCATTACACACGCGCTTTTTTCTGAATTATTATTTTCACTTTTCAATTCAAAATATATATCTTTTGCCTATATTTTGTTTGTCGTTGTTCTTACTATAAATATAGATAGACATATTAAACTAACGAAAGATCACCGTTGGTTGTTATTAAACTGCGTCTGATGAGTTAGGGCTGTTTAGAGTTAGTTAACCTTTGGCTTTTGTTAACCCCTTTGCATATAATTTACATTTTCATTAACTCTAAATATAAATTGTTTTCTTTCCTTCATTTATGCATTGCATTGTATTTCGGAGTTTGTTCGAATGAGAATTCCAACGCGCGATCCATCACCGCCAAGAGAGATGATCGATCGCGGCGCGAGTCACGAATGACGACATTTCGTGAAAAGTAATTACTCCGTGCAATAGATACGTGTTTCTACTTTACAATTTTTCTTTATTTTCGGAACTAAAAAAGTTTTTCCAATTAAGGTTGGAAATAAAAATAATTTATTCGAACTAGATATGCTAAAAAATAAGATACAAAATAGAAAGAAAGAAAAGAATGTTTATTTAGAGTTATTTGAAATGGTTAAAATATATACATAAACAGTTTAATAAAAGCCAAAAACTTTACTAACTCTAAACAGGCCCTAACTCAGCAAATGCTGGTTGATAACAACCAACGCTGGTCTCCCGTTAGTGCCAAGCAGTGACGTCACATTCACAGTAGAAAAATATAAAAAAATAACTAATGAACATTTAATATTATTTATAATATGAACACCATGAAAACAAAGAATAGACATATTTTGAATAATTTAATATAAGTACATAATATAATATGTTATGAAATAATTATTGGAATTTGAAAATAATGATATTATAGATGCATATGGGTATAATAATTAATGTAATAATAATAATTGCAGCCTCTGCGTGTTGGCCTTCTTATGGTCCTACGCAAGCCCTCCAAAAGTCCAGGCCATTTTTATAAACGACCCGATGCAGATCGCGGGCTTCACAATTTATGAGGCACCACTTCCAACGCATCTCGAAATAAAATGTACTCTTTGGCTTTATTGGCTTTATTAATTTGCATTTATGAAATATCAGTAGAGGCAATTTACTTCCACTTGGAAACGGTTGCGACGCGCTCGAGGCGGTGTCTGTTTGAAAGCACTTTGATTTTCCGCTGGGGACGACCGAGACACGGCCCTCGGCGCTCCCGAGCCCTCGGTATCGTACTAAATAATTCGCACCTATATAAATGTTTCCCGCTCCTGGCAAAGACCTGAATGCCTCTCGTGCTAGCTATAGCAGGAACAAGTACCTTGTACGGAGTATCAGTAATGGTAAGCATCGCGTAGAACAAGTAACTGGCACCTGACTGACTGACGTTTGGCAATCCTTCACGGAATTAGATCCTTATAAGCCACACTTTGTTTTGGTATAACAACATTTATTTTTTTCAAAATTAGAAAGTAAGAAAGAAAAAACGTTTATTTGCTCATCACACAACGAGACAGACATATTGAATGATTGTATGGTGATGGATATGTACTAAAAAGTCCCTCGGTGGTACCAAATAGGTGCAGTTCAGCATGTGCCAGGCAGCACACTGGTGCCTGACGCAGGTTTAAAAAAAACTAATGATAAGAATAATTAAGCATAAAGAGAGAAAACATATTTGTTTCAATTAGCGATACACAACGCAAAATGGTAGTAATACAACAAAGGATAGATAATATTACAGAAATTATACGCCGCAATTTGGAAATGAGGTTGGCACTCGGCATTGTGCTGTGCCGGAATGTAGGCCGGCACAGCGCTGATGATCAACGCCCACCTCCTAAATCGCATATAATCGGCCTCGAGGCTCGTTTGTGTATGTTTTACTTGTAGTTTACTTATCCGTGCAGGACAAAGAGTACTATCTCCTGCGTTGGGGCGGCCTGCCGCAAGAGGGGCGACAAAACAACCCACAGCCAGGTGGTAGGGCATTCGCCCGACTGGATGACTAACACCTTTAGTTGCCTCCATTACAACCATGAGTAGTGCTCCGGCATTAGTGGTCAGTTTTCAGTTTCTCCTAAGAAATCAGAGAGCGATGGTAATCGCTTTCCTCTGGTGGGAAGTCATATTGTCTGATGAATTTATGCAATAAAAAGAGTTTAGGATTCGAAATCACTTTCCATAGTTATGTATTTGGTTTCAACAAAGTGTTAATACTTCCTATTAACATTGATTGCCAATGTTTTGAGCTTGTGGTAAGGGAACGTCGCGGTGGCTGCTATTGTGTCGGCGGAGTGCGGAGTGCGGAGTGCGGAGTGCGGAGTGCGGAGTGCGGAGTGCGCCGCCTCCCGGCAGCTACTCCTAGTGGGGGGGCGCTCGTGTTGTTCCCCAACACTTGTCTCGAGTAAAGTGCCATCGACGGCTAACGTTTCCGAACAAAAGATACGTATATTTGTCCATTAACCGAGTTGTTTTGCTGTAACGACATTATCATATTATACGACACTGTGCTACTTGTAGATGGATGATATCTCGAGTATACTCTATATGGGGGTAGTCAGGTACGTGCAAGACATCATGTCGCGACAGTGAGCAGGGGGCCAAAGCGAAACTCCCCTTTCCTATAATTTTATCAAATACCCAATATTTGTAAATTTGTTTTCTTAATGGTTAGTGAAATTCTCCTGTTCTTGCTGTATGTGAGCCTCTTCAAGTATATAAGTATTGTATTTTTGTTCATAATAATAATAATGGTCGTCAAAGACATACATATATAATAATATTAATTTATTTCAAATCTTTCATTATGTTTAAGCGATTCATAGTTGTTAGTAAATTACATAGAACTTTATTCTAAAGTTAGTGGAGCCTGTCCTAAGAGTGTGTCCGGACACTTAAGTCTAAACAAAATGGATAAATAAAAAAACTACCAACTAACCCAACTGCTAAAAAGACCATTTAAAAGTAATGCACTAAAAAGACCGAAACGAGATTGAGAATAGAAAACAACATTAAAATAAACGAAGACACAGACGGATAGGTATGAAGACTTTATAAAGGTTTCGTATTTGTCGAAGTGGCTACGAAATTCTAAAAATTAACTCGGAGCAAAAAACATTATTCTGTCAGAGTACACGAAGAGGTTAAGCGGACTACGGAGGAGGTACTATGCTGAAAACTAATAACATTGTTCAGATTAAGGTGGATTTGTATGTAAAGCGCGACAGGAATGCCGGAAAGGGGGCGCAGAGGCGCAACAAACGCCCTCGCCCCCCTCGAGCACCGCTCGCGCCACTAACGGACCCTTAAACGACGATTAAGCCAACGGAACAGCACAGCTTATGACTCAACTTCGCAAAGTTCCGCACTAAATTGTCGAGATATTGTAAGCTGAACGAAGTACAAATAGGGAGCGAAGCTAATTCGCAGCGGGAATATTGACGACCTCATTATTATAGAAATAGCCTTCGCCCACACTACAATGGGTTAAAGATATCGAGGAAAGTCTATTTACGGATGAAGGAAAAGGGATTAGCGAAGAAAAGATTCGGAAAGTTCCGCAGGTGCCGCCGCGCATGTCGCGCCAAATTAGGGGACATTTCCCGTAGAAGGTATCCGACGAGCCGAGGGTTGTAGTGTCTTGAGTTCAACGAGTTGCCCTTACAGCTAGAATGGTACACTTGAAATATACAAAAGCCTTTAGTGTTAAATTCTGTATTGGCTTCAGCCAAGTGTTTATATCTTACCTGGTGCAGACAGTGAATAATCGTACGTACTACATACTCGTCTGACTGATACTCGCAAGTTTCACACTGAGCGAGGTTCTTTGAAACTAATTCTTATTTTTTTTTCTCGTGTCTAATAGCTGGTGCGTTGGCCCAAGTGCTGCTCTTTAGGTCTCGCGGCATATTTACAAATAAAAATTACAAGTGCGGGCCAACGTGCGACAGCGGCCGGCGGCCGTCGTTGTGCGCCGCTGCTTTTCTATTTTCCACTTTATACAGGAAACTCAATACGAGAGTCCGAGTGCAACACGGGCGTCACAATACGGCCGCTGGAGAGGGGAGTACGAAGTGAGACGACGAGTAGTTGCAACTCTCGATGTACATTATTTGTTGCCTAATTAATTTAATATTAAACTTAAGACATGTATTACGTAAATAGTAACTGCGACGTGATTTAATGAAAACCCTACATCCTGAACGCGTTCGTAAGATGTATCTCAAAAGGTTTTGTCAGTTTTGTATATTGACAGATTTTGTCACGTACATGGACTGCTACTTTCCAATTATGTAATATTATTCCATTTACGTGACGAACAGGGAAAGTATTGGTTCTCGCGAACAACATAATACAAGGCTAACGACTAATACTGAAACAATTGTGCATTCTGCACTCCACCCACTCTGCCTGTAGCTCGTTCAGGTTCCATTGTTCCCACCGTGGGCCCCTATACTTTGGTATTCCAGGAAGCGTGCAAGCGGGACCACAATAGAGGCGGCACCACGAACCGCATTCGTTCCGTTAATTATACAGCCCATCAGGGCGATGGCGGTGCACTTCGATCGTGCGACATCGAGCTATTCGTCGCAACAGAGGAGACGCCACTCTTCTATTATAACCGTTGGAAGACATTGTGTAGGGGGTTTTCCTACATAGAATGATAATGATAGAGATTTGTAGATGTAATTGTTTATTGCTTAAATTATGATAATGGCATGACACCATCATGATGATGATGGTTAGCTTAGATCAATGGCTGTTTTGCCGACTGACCTGTCAGCGTAAACCCCTGACACGGCAATGTACGGCTGTTGTTAGCCCATACACTGTGTTATGACATTTAAGATATATCGCCGAATCCGAGTCGTCTGCAATTCGATATGAATCAATTAATTACGCTTTGTTTAGTTAACATTCCTTATGTTCTCGTACTGTTGGTAATGTATACCAAGTGCGACGCGCGCTCTGCCTCTGACCCCTCTGACCCCCGTGAGGGATGACTTCAGATATGCTGAGGGCCGTCAAGTGAACACACAACCAACACCACAAATACTAAAATTACCTCATATTTACAAAATAATTACAAACTACATCTGAATCCATTAAATTAAATTTAAATATTTGTAAGTCAAGAATGGACAAGCGGATACAGCAGTCTTCCAATTGTTATGATAGTATTTTGTGCTTTACTATGTGCCATAAATGCACAGCCAATATATGAAAAGTAATCGGTTTTTTATTTATTTCAATAGATAAGCACATACATAAACGATTTTATTTTACTTAACGAAAATTTTTAATAATCTCGTAACCTAGAAATGTAAAATGAAACTGCGGTTGAATTCCGACTCGACTGCGATGAGTTAATGACCAACTACCGTCTTATTCTAGAACTGAACGCGGTACGATTTTAATCTTCATTAATGTTGTTATGCATGACCGACGGGAGCAGTGAGGTGAATTCTTTTGCTGTTGTGACACTAACTGCGATATTAACAGGTGCTGCGCAGATTGCAAGCGCGCGTGGCGCTATCCGCTGGGGCGCTACGGCTCTGGGGCGCTGGGCGCTAGGGCGCTAGGGCGCCGCGGGTGGACGGCGGCGGCGGCAATCGGCGTCGAGAGGCCGCGCCGTGTGCCCGCGAACGCCCTCGCTCCGAGTGACAAGTACTTGGTCGTACACGATATTCTTCTCGCGCGGTGACGACTTCGCTATATACTTCGCTCCATTAAAAAGAGTTCAATGAGAATAATTGTGATGAATATTTACAACAGTGAACATATTTATCTGGACTTTACAAATAAACTTTCAACCGTCTTTTGTAAGTTGTACGACTTACGCAAAGGCAATTCGAATGCAATCGTAAACAAGTGAACGAGTCCATGTTGGCGAAGGTCGTGTAGTGCGGCGAGTGCCGGTGGCCGGTGTCTGGTGGCGGTGGTGGTAGGATGGTAGTGGGCGCACGGAGCGATGCTCGCAGATGCGCCATCGTGGGGCGTAAGCCACGTTGCTGCAGCGCACCGCTGAAATATGCCCCGAGCGTGTGCGGCGACCCCTCTGCTGCTGCTGCCGCTACTGCTGGCCTCGGCTGGCACGCTCGGCCGCTGCCGTGCGGCCGCCCCGCTTCTTCGCGGCGACGACTTCGCCCTCCTCAACGGTTCCCTCGACTGGGGAGAAAACTACTTTGTGTTTGAAAGTGTAGCGACGAGGGAACTGATTAGAAATAAGCGCGAGTCGCATTCTATGATAAGCCCCTTCGACTTCTCTAGAATGTCGAAGACTAGAAAGGGCAAGAACAAACACGAGAAAGCTTCGTCGCCGAACGCCTCCTCCCTGCGAGGCGAGAAGCATGTGAGCTATAACTTTCATTTGGATGCATCTAACACCACCAGAGTTGATGCCGCCACGCCGAGAGACGAGGTCTTCACAGGAGGAGGCAAATTCAGTCCAGAAGATGAACAAAGCAGCAGGACGACCGTCATGATCGCGCCGAGTGATACGACGGACGCCCCGACAACGAGCGCGACACCGTCCCTAACGTATAGCATGACGCAGCAGTCGCTACGGCAGCGTACCACAAACAGGACGAGGAATAAGAGCGGTCGCAAGTCGAAAAGCGTGTCGAAGGTGATAGTGAGCAGTCCGAGGGGCGGACGGCGCGAGATCAAGATCGTGTCGAAGAAGAAGGCGTCGGACAACGAAACCGCGTGGCCGGTGAAGCACGCGGCCGTCGTGGAGGGGGACATCGTGCTCGGGGGGCTGATGATGGTGCACGGGCGCTCGGAGGGGGCGACGTGCGGGCCCGTGATGGCGCAGGGCGGCGTGCAGGCGCTCGAGGCGATGCTGTTCGCACTGGACGTAGCGGGACGCGACCGCATAGTGCCCCCCGGCGTGCGCCTCGGCGCCCACGTGCTCGACGACTGCGACAACGACACCTACGGCCTCGAGATGGCGCTCGACTTCATCAAGGGTGCGTCTCTGCTTTGATCGAACACCTCTCTATGCCGGCCACGGCTATCTGTTAATTGTTACAATCTATAATCCTTAAGATTACGACATGTGCGACATAGTGTCACACGTAAGCAAATGTCACAGTGACAATACTTTGGTGGCAGGCTCCATAAGCAACATCGACGACGCGGAGTACGCGTGCAACTCGTCGGGCGGCGGCGCCGTGCGCAAGGTGATCTCGGGCGTGGTGGGCGCCGCCTCCAGCGTCACCTCCGTGCAGGTGGCCAACCTGCTGCGCCTCTTCAAGATCCCGCAGGTGCACGCTCGCTCCGACTCCCTGCGCATCACACCGCACCCTTCGCCTAGCATATCTGTTCGTTCGCTTGCGCAGGTGTCGTTCTTCTCCACGTCGCCCGAACTGTCGAACAAGGCTCGCTTCGAATACTTCACACGCACGATCCCTTCGGACCTTCACCAGGTCCGGGCTATGGTGGAGATCGTCAAGAAACTCGGCTGGCGATACGTCTCGATCATCTACGAAGAGTCCAATTATGGCATTAAGGTATCTGATTGTCCAAAACCGCAATGGCACCTGCCTGAACTCAGGCCGTCTGTGTCCTTATATCTAGTTTAGCATAATATACCTATATACAAATAAAATTGAAGTGTCTGTTTATAATATCAAAATAACAGCTTTTTACTACATGCATATATGTGGTATTTATATAAAAAATCTTTTATTTTTGTCTATCTATCTAAACAAATAGGTTCCGGCTATTCTCTGAAACGACTGACCGATTTTGTTAGGCCTTTTACTGGTAGATGTTGAAATTATTAGAAGTAACTTAGGCTACTTTTATTATAGGAAAAACATTGCAAGACCCACACCTGAAAGCAAATTAAATTAAAATAAATTTCTGTTTGTTTGTTCACTAATCTTGCAAATGTGAAATGAAATATATCAGGCATTCGAGGAGTTGGAGACGTTGCTCGGCCGCAACGACATCTGCATCGCCGTCAAAGAGAGGTTGGTGAAGGACTCCGGGGAGGCGGACGAGCGCGCCTACGACGCCATCGTGGCACGGCTGCTGTCCAGGCCGCGGGCCAGAGGTGAGGTCTCTCTCGGGTGTACTCCTCGCAATACATCCGAGTCGCCGACGCAGCTGTAGAAGGGGCGGTGACGCCGGTTGCAGGTGTGATCGTGTTCGGCTCGGACCAAGAGGTGGCAGGCGTGATGGCGGCGGTGGGCCGGCTGCGCGCCACCGACGCCTTCGGCTGGGTGGGCTCCGACGGCTGGAGCGCGCGCGCGCTCGTCTCCGACGGCAACGAGGCCGCGGTCGAGGGCACCATCAGCGTGCAGCCGCAGGCCAACCCCGTCGCGGGCTTCAAGGAGTACTTCCTCAACCTCACCGTCGAGAATAATTCCAGGAACCCGTGGTTTGTAGGTAGGCCCAAATTCCGATCGTACTTCGTTCCTCGTGCGAAACTATGAGCCGACTGACGTTCGGAATGCCCCTTAGAGTTTTGGGAGGACCACTTCCGGTGCCGGTACCCGGGCAGCGCCCGCACCCCGTACAACACCCAGTACGAGCGGCGCTGCTCCGGTGAGGAGCGTCTCTCCGCGCACAACATCGAGTTCGAGGCGCAGCTGCAGTTCGTCACTGACGCGGTGCTCGCCTTCGTCCACGCCATCAGGTCGATCTCATGTTCCGCTACTTCGTGAGTTACTTCGTACTGTGTGTGATATAATCGCAGCCGTCGGTCCACAGAGACATGCACGAGGACCTGTGTGGAGGCAGACCGGGCCTGTGCGAGGCCATGCGGCCCGCGAGCGGCGCCACGCTGCTGCGCTACTTGCGACAAGTGAGATTCACAGGTCGATCATAACATTAATACACTATTAACGAGATTCCTTTAGATATGAGACGAAACATTAAAAACGTTGTGTACCCGCGGGACAGGCTTGAGCGGTGACGAGTTCCACTTCGACAACAACGGCGACGGGCCGGCGCGTTACAACATCTTACACTTCAAGCAGGTGTCGAAGGGAGTCTACCGGTGGATGAAGGTGGGCCGGTACCTGGACGGTGAGCTGGAGCTCGATATGAACGGTGAGCATTCTAATAGTTCGGATTTGACCAACTCTTACATGGCTCGTGTGATTGCTAAGTGAGTGGCGTTGCTTATGTTCGACCTTCAGAGATACAGTTTAAATGGGGCGAGCGGCGGCCGCCGGAGTCCGTGTGCAGCGCCGAGTGCGAGCTGGGCCAAGCGAAGCAGTACGTCGAGGGCGAGAGCTGCTGCTGGCACTGCTTCAACTGCACGCAGTACGAGGTGGGTGCGGGGTGCGGGGGGTACGACGGATGGCGGGAAGTGGAGCCAAAGCTGAGGAGTGCGACTGTGGTCTGCAGATCCGGTCGCCGGCGGTGGAGACGGCGTGTGCCGAGTGCCCGCTGGGCACGCTGCCGGACGCGGGGCGCACGCGCTGCGCTCCCGTGCCCGAGCTCTACCTGCGCCCCGACTCGCCCGCCGCCATCGGCGCCATGACCTTCTCCTCGCTGGGCATCGTGCTCACCCTGTAACGTCACCGATACATACGACTGCTAACACACTTCTCCCGAATTATAAATTATTTTTGTGATATACACTCAGAGAACAATCTTTAGAGTGGTTTTTTCTTTTTCTTTTTAAATTATTGCCTAGAATTAAACGAGTTCGGGCAAAGACTATTTTGTGAGGAGAATATTTTTCCTACAAACCGGTTCTGCTGCGTGCAGGTTCGTATGCGGCGTGTGGGGCGCGCGCGGAGACACTCCGGTGGTGCGCGCTAGCGGCAGGGAGCTGTCGTTCGTTCTGCTCGCGGGCATCCTGATGTGCTACCTAGTCACTTTTGCGCTCGTGTTACGCCCCACCGACCTGCTCTGCGCCCTGCAACGGTAACGCCCACATCCGTCGCGATCGCCGACCGAGCGCCACGAGGTGCACTCATCGTCGCCTTGTCATCCACAGTTTCGGAACCGGGTTTTGCTTCACTGTGGTGTACGCCGCCCTCCTCACCAAGACGAACCGCATCGCGCGCATCTTCGACGCCAGCAAGCAGTCGGCGCGCCGGCCCTCGCTGATCTCGCCCAAGTCGCAGCTAGTCATCTGCTCAGTGCTGGTGTCAATCCAGGTGCGTCCCTACCCCCTCTCCTCGCTCCCTCTGCTGTCATGAGTGCGACACGTGCTAACGGCGGGCCGCATCCCGTTGCGTGTGTGGCAGGTGGTGATAGTGGTGGTATGGCAGGTGGTGTCCCCGGCGCGCGCCATCCACCACCACCCGACGCGGGGAGACAACATGCTCGTGTGCGACTCGTACGTGGATGCTTCCTATACGATCGCCTTCTTCTACCCGGTGGTGCTCATCCTCGTGTGTACCGTCTACGCGATCCTCACCAGGAAGATCCCGGAGGCGTTCAACGAGAGCAAGCACATCGGTGAGAGAACAACGATCGCCGGCCGCAGTATTCCGCTCCCCTCCCGGCCCCCGCTCATCTCTCATCTCCGCATTGCAGGTTTCACCATGTACACAACGTGCGTCATCTGGCTAGCGTTCGTGCCTCTCTACTTCGGCACCGCGAGCCACGTGCCGCTCAGGGTCACCAGCATGGCGGTGACGATCTCCCTCAGTGCGAGCGTCACCCTCGTGTGCCTGTTCTCGCCCAAAGTGAGTGCACACGCTTCGCGCGACGCGTGCCTCGCCGTGGCCCTCCCGTGTTTCACGCGCGCGCTTCCGTTGCAGCTGTACATAATAGTCGTGCGCCCGGAGAGGAACGTGCGCGCCAGCCTGATGCCGCCGCGGTGGCGGGGCGCGGTGGGTGGCGGGGGCGCCGCGGGGGGCGCCGTGTGCGCCGCGCTCGTCGGCGCCGCGCCCCTCCCGCCGCGCAACGACCTCGTCGCCACCCCCTCCACGGACCTTTCAACGCTCAACGACACCGGTGAGCGTGCACTTCCTTTATCTCTCTCTCTCTCTCTCTCTCTGCCTGCCTTCTCGCCTCTAAATTGCAACTTGAACTGCGCTCTTATATCTATCGCAGAGAGGACCACCTCTTCGGACCGCCAGGTGCAAACCGACGAGACCATCTTTTACCCTGTGTGGAGGAGTGCGATCCCGCAGCACCCGGGCATGCGGCTCGACCCCGCCGCGCTGATGGGCCTCCGGGCGGGCTTACCGCCGATCCGCGCCAACGGGGAGGACCGAGTGCACCCGCCGGTGAAGCTGGCGGTGGCCGTGCTCGGCGTGACGGCGCCCGCGCCCGCCCCGGCGCCCCCCTTATAGCGCGGCGGCCTGCCGCGAGCCAAGGCCTCGCGCAAACCTATACTCGTGTGATGGACACTGTAAATAAATCATGTGCTACGTACTAGAGAAGCTGTCAAAATGTTCCAACTTGATGGGAGCTTGATGAGGGCGCGCCTGCGCGGGGCGAACGTGCCGCGAACTCATGCGCGATAGATTATACGCCGCAATGCGAGTGTCAGAGCTTTCGGCTCGAGTTGACCAGGGATCTTGAATGACGAGACTGGTTCAGGGAATATACTCTTTATATTTTCAACTAAGAGACATGTGCTCCGTGCGCGGCCCGATAAAATTCTAAAATCGATTGTTTTGCAAGGCCTTTGATGAGCTAAATTTAAATTTTAAATAATTATATTTCTTAATGCAAACGACGACTAAAAAGGTTTTAGTCGTTACAATACACTTTGGCTGAAGTTTTCACTCCTTTTTCATAAAAATATAATTTTGTGACTCCTTGATAAAACACGCCCCACCAAACCATCACTGTCGCAGGGTGATGGCCACGTTGTAACTTTCCGACCACTTGAGCAGCTTCTTTAGAACTGTGAGTGCACACCTTATCATTTTGCTTATTGTAGTGTTCTTCAATCGTGAAAATTGTTTCATCGGCAAAGAGGATATTTCTATGTCTTTCGGCTGCGTATCGCGACAGAAGGCGTTTTGAACGATCCCCTCTCTTTAATTGTAAAGATCGATTTAGGGAACGTCCTGTATATCAACGATAAGCAACGAGCTTCATGTCTTGTTTTATAATACGCCACAGAGCCTTCTAAATTACAATTTTTTTTTTTTTTTTTTCAACATCAATGACTTCTCTAGTACAGTAGCGTATAATTATGTCTTGATGCATTTTAAGTGTATTTGGCAAAAAGCGTCAAATAGGAAATTTAAAAGTCAATGCATAGACTATCGGTCGCACTCTGTCGGTCCGGATAATTTTGACACATGATTTCAACTTCACCACTGTCACGGTTTCAGAGTGCGACCGAAATAAGAAAAAAAAACCTATTTGTGATATTAGTATAAGATTTTATGATTAAACGAAATGAAACATAGTTTTCCGATTCTTATTGATTACCGTTTCCGATTCCTTAACTGGTACCGCCATGTAAACCTCCTTTCAACCTATGAATACTTTTCTTAGACATATTTAAATTCTTCCTCGAAATGTGACGGCGCGTTCCCCTTTCGCACGTCACTTCAATCACTCATTGTCATATCATTAAAATAAATTAAATATCTCCACATTATAAATAAATAAAATAACATAAATTAACTTAAAATATACCGCGCCCGCACCATATAAATATATAACTCGCTCCGCACCGCAACATTTATATATAATAAACATATCATATACTAAAAATAAATAAACATAAAATCAAATATTATAAATATAAAAGTACAATAAAGTGTGTGTGATAGTGGATAGTGGAGAAGAGGAGCCGCGTTTCATTCCCATTAACCAGGTAAGTGCGTGCTCGTTCCGATTCCCATCTAAATTGTCCCACACTTCTTTTCCCGCAAGTTTGACATAGTTCGCTTCCCGCTAAATCCAGCGCCGCCGCAACATTAACCGTTATAATCCCCCCCCCCCCCCCATTTCTATACTTATAATAAAATTCCGCCACAAATGATCGAGGGACGTTTGCACGACCAGAGTACTGCGCATCGCCAGTGCTGTCATCCGCATAGCAATGAATGTTGCGAATAGACAACATATCATTGATATGCAAGATGAACAACGTTAGCGATAGCACACAACCCTGGGGCACACCAGCGTTGATGGGCTTGATACTAGAGCAGTAACCGTCGACAACAACTTGAATGCTGCGCCCATCATGAAAGCTAGATAGCCAGGTGCAAAGTCCCTCAGGTATCCCATACGATGGCAGTTTCGATAGAAGATCTCTGTGCCAGTGCTGAAAAGTAACATTCTGGTTTTTTTTTTTTTTTTTTTTTTTTTTTTTTTTTTTTTTTTTTTTCCCCAAAATAGTTTTCAGTGGAATGCCTAATCCCTAGCAAAGGACCCAGTAAGTACGAAAAAAAAAAAAAAAAAAAAAAAAACCCGAAATGTATTACGCCTCCAGCTCGACTACACCAAACGTATAAAAGAAGCTGTAAGCTGCCCGTACCATCTCACAGCATCTCCCTCTCTCTCTCTCCGTCTATCGTACAGCCCCCCCCCCCCACCTCACACCCCTCACCCCTCGCCCCCCCCATGTCATCCCCGCCTTGCATGGGCAAACCACATTCTGCACTTGCTTTCACTCCAATTGTATGACCGAAACACAACACAACAACATAACGAGATGTCGCTGTACAATAAACAGTCACGGTAGAATAATAAACAATTAATAAAGTATAAAGGAATATGCATGGTTTGGTTTGGTTTGGTTTGGTTTGGTTTGGTTTGGTTTGGTTTGGTTTGGTTTGGTTTGGTTTGGTTTGGTTTGGTTTGGTTTGGTTTGGTTTGGTTTGGTTTGGTTTGGTTTGGTTTGGTTTGGTTTGGTTTGGTTTGGTTTGGTTTGGTTTGGTTTGGTTTGGTTTGGTTGGTTTGGTTTGGTTTGGTTTGGTTTGGTTTGGTTTGGTTTGGTTTGGTTTGGTTTGGTTTTGGTTTGGTTTGGTTTGGTTTGGTTTGGTTTGGTTTGGTTTGGTTTGGTTTGGTTTGGTTTGGTTTGGTTTGGTTTGGTTTGGTTGGTTTGGTTTGGTTTGGTTTGGTTTGGTTTGGTTTGGTTTGGTTTGGTTTGGTTTGGTTTGGTTTGGTTTGGTTTGGTTTTTTTTTTTTTTTTTTTTTTGGTTTGGTTTGGTTTGGTTTGGTTTGGTTTGGTTTGGTTTGGTTTGGTTTGGTTTGGTTTGGTTTGGTTTGGTTTGGTTTGGTTTGGTTTGGTTTGGTTTGGTTTGGTTTGGTTTGGTTTGGTTTGGTTTGGTTTGGTTTTCCCCCAGGGGGCGCCCCCCGCGGTCCCCCCCCCCCTCCGACCGCGGTTGGCGCACGGGGAAGCGACCCCGGGGCCCCGAGCGACCACTGTCACATTTCCCCCGTTCTCTCCGTGACAGTGGTGTCCCCCCTACGTTCCTATCCCTAAAATCGCTCCTGTGTGTCCCTCCTTCCCAAACACCCACCTACCTTTCGTTCGACGGGCCACTCGCACCTCTCCGTTCAGCGGAGAGGCTCCTTCGCGATGTGGCGGCGACGGGTCCGGCGTTCAGGGCATTCGCCAATCACCGGGCAGACGACGGAGTGGGCCTAAGGGCGGTCCGCCCCTCTTCTTAATTCGTCACCGTCGCGCGATGTGGGGTGTGGTGGCGGCGGTTTCACCCGACCGCACCCGCACCGCGGAAGAAGAAGAAAAGCATGCAGATGAAAACGGGTGGCGGATTCGATCTGCTCGCCCTTAGGGCAGACCTTTTTCCCCACCCACCCGAAGCTAAGTTGGCGTGCTTGGAGCTGTATGCCGGGCGGGCTATCCCGGCTGCAAGCGCCCCGTGGGCGGCGTGTGGGTTGTTCGTAAACGGCGGACTTCACGCACGCCGCTCACGGACTGTAGTTTTAAGTCATTCAGATGGTCTCCCATAAAGGAGACAATTTTAGTTTTTAATAACCCCGAAAGGGGTTCGAATTAAATCATGCAAGCACAAGAACAAGAGCAACTACCCCAGGCAGGTCGATCTTCCGCCACAAAAAAAAAGGGAGGCGAATCCTGCACCGATGCCGGTACCCATGGTAAGGTCAGCTGTTCCCCATCGTATTCTGGGGGGGGAACGTCCTTGCGCTCTACATGGACTTTGTCCAAAAAGAAGGTGCCCGAGATGGGCGGAGAAGTAGTTTTTTCGCGCAGCAGCAGCAGAATGAGCGGCCGTAATTCTGCTGCAAGTGGCGCCATAAGCGGCTTAAAGGGCGGGACCTTGAGTGGAGCTGTTGACGAATCTGACTCCAACATGTCAATGTTCTCCATTCGGTCCCGCTCTCGCTCAGATTCGAGGTCGCGTTCGCCTATGCGGTCACGCTCGCCAACGCGATCGCGCTCTCCAACGCGCTCACGCTCCGGATCGGGGCCCGGCATACGCACCGAACCGGAAGCCGGGCCTTCGAAGCCGTCGAGCCAGTGGCGCATGCAGAAAAAGAGGAGAAGGCCTGTGCCATATAGAGGCCCCCAACGCATCTTGCTCGTTTCAAGCGATGAGGAGACGGCAACGCCGAAAACCTGCCGCAGGGTGTCCCCACCTTCTGCGGGAGCTGCTGAAGAGGCCACTGAACAGGCCGCCAGTTTGGCACGAGCCAAAGAAACGGTTGCCAAAGTTAGCAGGACTACCGACCTTGAGCTGGACCATGAAGAAAGCACCGTCGAGATGATTAGAGCCGCCGAGGAGGCGCGTATCGCTCGACGGGCCCCAGAACTTCTTGGCTCAGGGTCGGTCACCCTCACCGACGAGGCCGGGGCCCGGACGGCCCAGGCGATAGAGACGGACGTCCGCAACGCCCTGGGAGTTATCCGCCACGTGGCGAAAGTCCCCAAAGGGTTGAAGGGGACGTTCATGAAGTCCCTGAACGACTCCGTGGGCATCATCAGTGACGCCTTCGAGGTGCTGCGCGGCCGCACGGAGTCCGATGAAATTAGGCGTCTCGAAGCGGCCAACCGGCGCCTCGAGGCTGAAATGAAGGAGCTCAGGAAGGAGTTGGCCAGCCTACGGACCGAGATTGCCCGTCCCCGGCCTGCACCACCCACGTCGACGCCGAAACCACCGCCTCCACCACCACCGCCTTCGTCGAGGCCAGTTGTGGGAGGGCGGTTTAACGACCAAGACGAGCTGTTGCGCCATCTGACCCTATCGCTCGGGGCTATGATGGACGCTAAGTTAGCCGCTCTGGACGACCGCCTTCTCCCGGAGAAGCAAGTCCGCCCGCCGCTGGCAGCAGACGCCCGGCGAGCGAGTGCGCAGCAAACTGCACCTGGGAGAAGAGAGGCCAACCGCCCTCCCGAAGACTTCCCTGCACTGCCAACTCCTAAGAGGAAGAGAGGCGCAGTGGAAGGAAACAACGGCGAGGGGATTACGCCGAGATCCAAGAGGCCAGCCAGGACCAACTCTTCAGCCCCAGAGCCGGCCCCAAGGAAAGAAGAAAGTTGGTCGGTGGTGGCTCGCAAGCCGAAAAAGAAGCCACCGACACAACCCAGCGGTTCGGGCAGGACTGCCCAACCTAAAGAGAAGCCAAGACCGCCGACACGCCCGGCGAAAAAGAGTCCGCGTCTGCGGGTGCCCAACACCACTGCAGTGATCCTTACACTGTCACCCGCAGCGGTGGAAAAGGGCATCAGCTACGCGGACGTAATGCAGAGAGCGAAAGCCAACATTAAGCTCGGTGATCTTGGCATCGCCAGTGTAAAATTGAAGACCGCGCGGACGGGAGCCCGTATGTTACTTCTCCCTGGCAAGGACAGCGGGGAGAAGGCTGATGCCCTCGCCGCGCGGCTCAAGGCAGTCCTGCCTGAGGAGGAGGTAAAGGTGTCCAGGCCCGAGAGATGTTTGAGCGTGCGCATCTCGGGTCTGGACGACTGCACCACCACGGAGGAGGTTGTGGCCGCCGTCGCCCGGGTCACAGATGTTGCCGCCTGCCGCTTCAGCTCCGGCGTCATACGACAGGGCCCGGATAGACTGGGCTACGTTATCCTGGCGTGCCCAGTGGCGGCGGCCATAAAACTCAAAGAGAGACCGAGAGTCATGGTGGGGTGGGCCTCGGCAGACATTAAAGTCTTGCCAGGCCGGTCAGAGCGGTGCTGGCGCTGCCTAGTGGCAGGACACGTGGCCTGCGCCTGCTCCTCCCCTGTCGACCGCAGCAAGGACTGTTACCGCTGCGGTCAACCTGGACACCCTGCCGCTACATGCCAGAATGCGCCCCATTGCAGCATTTGCAGTGCGGCTGGCCGAGCGGCAGGACACTGGATGTGCAGGGGAGTACCGGCCGTGCGTAAAAGCACGGGCCCTCCCACTACGGCTAGGTCCACCAACAAAAAGGTGGACCATGAAAAAGGAAAAGGCGGCACAAAACAGGCGCCGAAGAAGAAACGGAATAAGAAGAAAAATAAAAAGGTTCCTACGCAGGCTGCGGCTACTAACACTTCTCTGCCACCGCAGCCGCAGCGGCCGCAGCCCAGACCACGTTCGCTGCCACCGCCGCCGTCGTCGTCGCCGATACTTGGGACCACTAGGATGGAGGAATAAACAGTCGTTCTAATGGCTCTCCTAGTGGTCCAAGGCAACCTGAACCACTGCGCCACTGCACAAGATCTGTTAGTGCAGAGCATGGCGCAGTGGAAAATTCAATTTGCAGTGGTCGCCGAGCCTTATTACGTCCCCCCCCGTTCTGACTGGGCGGGGGACTTGGATGGTTTGGTGGCCATTATTGTCCGGACCGCCGCCGCATGCCCTCCCCTAGCCGGTTTGGTAAGGGGACGGGGCTACGTGGCGGCAACGATCGGGGAGATAGTAGTCGTTGGTGGCTACTTCTC
>CM022532.1:23652587-23687587 GCA_012273795.1 Dendrolimus punctatus | reverse complement strand
CGGCTCATTTCTATCATGTTTTCGCCGGGTGGGGTGTCTAACTATAGGCGACGGCTGAGCGCGCTATCCACTCCCACCTGGCCCTAACTGGGCACTTCTCACTGAAGGAGTTGTGTGCTGTGTCCTTCCTCCTTTCTCTTGTACAGTTTGTACACTTTGGTAGCGTGCCCACCGCTTGCTCCTCGCACTCGCTTATTACATGCGGTCCTCCGCAGTGGCTACATACTTCCTGGACTCCTTCCTTGCACATTCTCCTGCCGTGCCCGAAGCCCAGGCATAATGTACACTGTACGAGTGGCGACCGATCCGTGACCTGCAATGTACGCAGACCAATCCTGACAGTGCCAGCTTCGGTAAGTTTCCGCCACAAGGCTGGCGTGACCCTACAGACCACCTTGTGGGTTGTTATGTTGCGCCCTCTTATTTTGTAGGCTATTTCTATAGCCTTATCTACATCCTCCTGGCCCTCAAAAACCGCCCTATTCTGGTTTTTCAGTGCCCGGAGTATGTCTTCGTCTGTGTGTGTTCGGAGGACCCCGCTTATCAACACCAACGGTCTTTTGTTGGTGAGGTTTTCTGTTATTAACTCGGGTCTTTTCTGGGCCAGCTTACGCTTCACGTTCTGCCGGTCCTCCTCTGTCCTACAACTTATAATGAACTTACCTTCTCTGGACTTCCTGATACGCTCGACCTCCAGACCACCTTCCGCGGGGCCAATCGCCTTTTCTATCTCCGCAGAAATCTCGTCTCTGGTTTTGTCGGCAGTATCTAGGCCGCTTTTTATTTCTAGGGAGTGTAGTGTCCGGTACACTTTGTGTGCCGGGAGGTTACCTCCCGGCCTTGTAGCCGCTACACTCGCATAGCTAGGTCTCTGCACACTCGCCTCACTCACGTCGACGCTATACTTCTGAATAACTTCAGAGAAGTTATTCATCTTTTCTAGGTTTTCACGCATGAGTGAGGCGTGTTCTTCCATTCTTTGGACCAGCTCGGCTTTTTCCTTTTTGAAGTCCGTTTTCTCTTGCTGGGCTTCCTCTGTTATCTTACCTTGAGGTCCTTGTTCATCAGTCTGAATTTCGACTGTCTTTTTACTTATTTCTCGTACGCCTGTTCCTATGTTTCCCGTACTCTTCATGCGCGCCATCTCCCTGTCCATTTCCTTAATCAGGGCGTACAGTCGGTCAATCGCCCCCTGTACGCCCTGCTTAATTTCTGTTTTGAGGTTCCGCGAGTTTGACAAGTTAGTGTTTGCCTTGTCGTAGGCTATCTTGGCTTCTGCCATTCTCTGTTTCTGTCCGGCCGCTTCTTTGGACTCATTTGGCGGCGTGCTCTTTGTGTAAGTCCTACTCGGGGAGACCTTGTTTGTGTTTGCCCTTTCAAACACAGCTGGAACTTTCTTAGTGGGAGGGGGAGGGGGGGAAAATCTTAATGTTACTGCCTTTTTATTCTTCCTATCCTGGTTTTGCCTGGAACTGACGGGGCTAGTTGGTATTTGAGGAGTCTTCTCCTCTTCGCGCACCTTTACAGTATCAGTCCAGGGACCAGGTGAGTATTGATGTGCCGAGGGTGGGGTATAAACACCGGCAGCATGCCTCTCCTCTGTGTACAGCCTGTATAGTTCACGGTCTTGTTCTTCTTCACTCAGGCCGTCTTTTTGCATTTGGAGTTTAATTTTCATATATTTCACCGGGTCTGGTGAAAAATCCTCCTCTTTTTTCGCCGCCCCTCTTACTGGCGTTCTGTACATCTTGACTTGCTAGTACGGGTTGTTCTTAATATTATATATACTATCCAACTCACGCAAAAGCGTTGAGTTGGATGTTGAGTGTGCGTGTGCGTGAGTGTGTGTGCTTGGATGTGTGTTGTGTATGTCTGTATATGGTTGTGTGTTATGTATAAATGTGAAGTCGATAGGGCTCTACACTAATTACACTATTCGGCTGTTGCAAAAGCAACAGTCGAGGAGTCAGTAAATAAAAGTCAAAAACAATATATTGAACCAGTCAACTTAATACTAAAATATGTTTACAGGTACTCCTGAAACGAGTCTACGTCAAGGATTACAGTCTTGCCGAAACTTATCTGCTTATGTTCGCAGGCGAAAGCCTGGGTCAATGTCAACACCCAAATGGGGAGGTCAGATAGAGATACAGATAAGTATCGTGGACGTAGTACTTAAAACTACTTATTTACTAATTACTTACTATAACTTAGTCTAATTGTTCCGTCAAAACGCGATTTACAATATTTTTCCTTTTTGTTTCAGGTCCAGGGAGGAGCGGGATAGGCGCCGGGAGCCGGGAGGTGGACAGATGGATGCGTCAAGTCTCTACGAGTTCAACGACACCTCGCACGCCGGGATTGGACAAGAGGACAAGGATTTACAGGTAAGTGGAAAATGGGGGGGGAGCTAGAGGGGGGGAGGGGGGGTAGATCGATAGATCTCGTCGCGCCGAGTTGAATGATACCAAGCTCGACTATGTTAGCGTTAAAATTGGCTGAGAAACAGGCTCCGAAATTCTGGTCCCCAGAGAGCCGGATGGAATTTCGAAGTTTCAAATCGTTGTTTCTCACTCAATATCAACACCAGAAGACCGAGCTTGGGCTCAAACCTCTCGCCGTGGTGAGATCCCTCGACTGAGTCGATAAAACAGGCTGAAATTTTCCGAAAAATTTGTTGTCCAAAAATGGGCCCAGCGGGTACTCCTAGTGCCGGGATTATCTCCTGTGGAAGCCCGAGCTTCCTGCGGTGGATAACGGCTGAGAAAAACCAACTTGAAAAATTTCAAGATGGCCGCCGGTGAAAGTTTGTACTCGAAAAACTCGGCCACCAGAAGTCCCACTGCGCCCGTGCTTGGGTTCTATGGGGAGCCCCTGGTCTGAACAATGTCCTAGACTGGTTTTTAGACCTAAAAATTTTTACGCTAATTTTTTGGCTTAATCCTATAGAGTAGGCTAATATAACACCTACAGTCCAAGTCCTACCCTCCTACGGTGGATAACGGCCGAGATATCAGACTTCAAAGAAATCCAATATGGCGGCCGAGATGTCAGATTCGGGCGAGAAAACGTCGCCACACCCTTGTTTTTGGTCCGATTTGGCTCGGACTTGGACTGCTGTGTTGCCCGTGGTCTTCTGCACCCCGCTGGGGGGGTAGTCAAAACTAAAAATAAACTGCCTATTTTAAAGGCTGGTCTGCTGCAGAAGCCTTGTCTAAATGCAACAGTCAAAACCCCACCGCGCTACGATCAAAAATGGCCGAGTTATCACAACTTAAAGAAATCCAAGATGGCGCCCGGACTTAGCCGAAAAACACCAAACCTTGATTACTCGGGCCCCTATGGGGCGAATCTTATCGAGCTTGGGCTCGATTTAAAGCTCTCGGCGAGATCTAACTATTGCCTACTCTAAAAATATATTACAATCTATATCTATTTATATATTTGCTTTTTAAGCCAAAAAATAATATATCTCAGAAAGTATAAGTCTTAAAATTTCCAAAAAATGTGCAACTGATAGGCCGAAATAGTCTCTATTTTACCCCTAATTTTGTTGATTTTACCCAATAATAAAAATTTATAAAAACTTAACAATTTTGAAAATATCGGTTTTTTGAATTTAATTTAAAAATTTTCCTTGATCAAAAATCGGGATGTTGTACGGGCAGATAGAGCAAACTACCGCGCACAATCCTACAGTCTCAAAACCCACGCGTCGCTTATACTTTCTGAGATATTCCAGTTACAAATTTAATTTTCTAATATAAAATAATTAAAAACTATTATACTTAAAATTATTGTGAAACCGGAAATGAGCTTCTCCTCCTTAGTTCTTGTGATGGTCCACACCTCAAACTGCTCACATCAATAATGACGGAGCAATTTTGAGGTTATGGACTTGTTTTTCTTATAGTTGCAAGGCCGGGTCTTCACGGATGGGGGCGTGTGGGGCATCAAACGACGCGTCTCCGCAGTCCCCAGGTGGCTACCGCGGCGCTTTTTTAAGTTTAGAACAAATTTTTCAACTTAAGGTCGAAAAACCGAAAAGTCCGAAAAAATTTTTCACTTTTTAATTTTTTCCGAAAAAACTATGCACTTTTCTAAGATTGTATCTGGCACGTTTTACTTACTTTTTGACGCTTTATCGTTGGGTAATTTTTAATTTTGAAAAAGTCCAGAATTGCCAGTTTTCGGTCCACGTTTTTTCACTTCCGGTTGAATAATTTCTTGTATGGAGTTGGGATCCGGGCGGTGATATTTTTGCCAGGTGGGGGCACCTGGGCCCCACCGAAGCCGACAATAAAAATGTGGTGTCGTCGATTCCGTTTTCGAGATATGATTTTTCAAAGTTCCGTTTTTTGGTTTTTTCACTCTAGCACTTTTGTTCGAATTGCTGCGAATCTGATTTTACCATAGGCACCTGCGCCTCACTTTTGCGCACAATTCGACACTACTCACGACTCTGTACGGTTGAAAAAACCTATTATTTCGAATTTTTTCCCGCGGAGCGGATCTCAAATCGACTTGTCTCGGTCGCGTTTCGAGCGGAACGGTTAGGTTAGGTTTTTTTTTTTTTTTTTTTTTTTTTTTTTTTACATCTTTTCTAGCCCGGGCGTTTCAGGATGTACCCAGGTCCATTACTAGTCTAAGTTTTTACTAATATGTATGTATATATAAAAAATACAGGTTGTGGATTAAGTGGGATTTTAGTAGTGGTTGGCTATTGTTGGCTTGGGTTGGTTTAGCCATATACTTAATTATACTATTTTTATATTGTGTTTATATATATTTAATAGTTCTACATACCCGAGCGCCCGCGTTGCCTCCCCTAGGTCAAAACCCCCGGCTCGGTTTGCGTGTGAGCTGGTTGTTTTGGCCCAGGAGAGATGATCGGACACTCAGGTATATATTTCCCTACTAATTTTGCCTACTAGTATTACTTGAATATAGAATAAACTTACGTATACTTATATATATTTGGAGGGTTGGTGATTGGGGAGTTTTCTTTATTATCTTTATTGCCAAACTTATAATTAGTACATTTTGTTCCTTATAATTAATACAATATGGTTTTTACATTTTAGTTACTAGATATTCTACTATAGCTTATTATTATATATATTTATATACATATGTTTTATTATTTTACTAATTTTACATGTTATTTAACTTTAAACTATACTTAGACAGTTTCTATAATTTCTATTTCTACTACTTTACAGTACCAGCGTTTACACTCTATGCAGTTAACTTATTTCTATTATTACTAGGTAGTGCTCTTATTTTACTATATGATTAACACTGTTAGTTAATATACACAGTATATTACTACAGGGTTATTTTTACACTGTATGGGTTTTTACTTATTACTATTACTGGTCAATATACCTATATGTTTGCTTATTATTGAATGTTCTTAATTATTTGTTATTTACTAGGTGTAACTGCATCCAGGGGCCTACAATGTGGTGAGTAGTGTTTGTGTTTTTTGTGTGTATTATAGAAGCTTGCCCTACTTGGGCAACTAGTTTATATTTATGTGTTTTTTGGTTCGATATGTGATTACAAACAACTTACTTTTACAGTAAAAGTAGTTAGTTTAATATTGTGTGTTGGTTGTGTTTGTGTGTTGTGTATGCGTGTATGTTTGTGTAAATGTTGTGTTTGTGTATATCTGTTGTGTGTTTGTACTGTGTGTAACAGTTGAGTATGTTCGATGCATATGTTAATGACAAGTGGGCTCCCTGTCCATCTGTAGTCGCCTTGATGCTTTCTTCGGCCTCATCCAAGAAGCGGCGTCGCAGCTTGTTAGACGGAACCAACCGGGCCCGCGCAAGATAGCAGAGCCGTAGACCGTCCCTAGCTGTCAGGTGTTGTGTCACAATCATTCTCACCTTGTAGTATATTGCTCTTCCAGCTAGGTCCGGTTTCCGGCCCATTACTATTTTGTCGTTTCCGGTGGTCCATCTAGTCATATGCGACGGTTGCGCGCACTATCGCGTCCCATCTAGCTCTTATTGGGCATTCCTCACTGAAGGCATTATGCCCGTGTTCGGACATGCCCTTATGGACGCAGTTCTTGCATCTCGGCGGCGCTCCAACAATGCGCTCCTCGCATTCCGCTCTTGTGTGTGGGCCGCCACAGTGACTACACGCCACCTGGGTTTCTTCACAACGTTTTTTGCCGTGTCCAAACGCCAGGCACATGGTGCACTGGGTAAGTGGCGACCGGTCCGTTACCTGCAAATTTTGCAGGTCAATTCGTATTGTTCCTGCCTCGGTCAGTCTTTTCCAAATGGGCGCTGTCACCTTGAGAACCACTTTGTGTGTATTCGGGTTTCTTCCACGAATCTTGTACGCGATCTCCATCCCTTCATCGACATTCTCAAGGCCCTCAAAAACAGATTTATTCTGATTCCTGAGGGCCCTGAATATGTCTTTGTCGGTATGGATCCTGAGTACCCCCGTTATCATTACCATAGGTTGTTTGTTGGTAATGTTCTCTGCTGTAAGATCTTTCCTCTTCTCCATCAGCCTGCATTTCAGCTTCTCCCTCTCCTCAGCCGTCCTGCAGCTGATGATGACTTGCCCATTTCTTGCTGTTCTGACTCGCTCTACCTCAACCCCCCGTCAATGGCGTTCAACGCCGTCCGTACGTCCTTGAGGGTCTCACTGGTTGGGCGGTCTTCTTTTTTGCTTTTTATAGCTACGGAGTGCAGAGTTCGGTAGACCGGCGGTTTACCCGCCGGCCTAGCCGCCGCTACACTCGCGTAGCTGGGTTTCGGAGCACTTTCCACGTTCGAGCCTGCCCTGTATTCATGGATAATCTGTTGCAGATTATCCATACAGTCCAGGCTTTTCTGTAGGAGCGCTGATTGCTCCTCCATCCTGTTAGTTAGTCTTGACTGACCGTCTTCGATTCTACGAATCCTTTCATCATCTTCTTTATTCTTCTGGGCTGGTACTTGCTCTGGATCCTGGGTTTGGGCTTCCGTCTGCACTTCTTTGCAGGTACTCTCTCTGTTGCCCGGGACCTTCCCCACCTTGCCTGCTAAGGCTAAGGCTTCCCCAAGCTCCGCATCGGTCTGTTTCAACAGGTCGTACAGATGACCCACCGCTTTCTGTACTCCCTGTTTTATCTCTGTCTTGAGATTTCTTGAGTTGCCGATATGTTCTTTGAACTTGCGCATGCACTGCTCGGCTTCCAGCATTCTACTTTGCCTTGTTGCCACTTTATATGCTACCTTTGGTGGCGTACGTCTAGTGAAGGTCCTGTTCACTTGCTCTGTATTGCTGGGGCCGGCGTTCGATTGCGTGGTCTTTTGGGGTGGGGAGAATTTCAGGGATATTCCCTTTTTCTTTGTTTTTTCCCTGGGTGGACTATAAACAGTCTCTGGTGATGGTTCTAATAGTGGCAGACCCTTCTCCACGTTCCTTCTGTTTAGCAGTTCGTACTGCTTGGCTTGTCTTTCCCTACGCTCAGCATAGGTAGTATATGGTGGAAGTGGGCGTGGGGATGGGGAGTCCTCTATCTCGAGTTCTCTCCTTATTTCCCTTCTCTCCTTTATTAATTCTTGACGCGGGCTGCCCTCTACGTTCTCTTCTATCATCTCCTTTTCTTTCTGTTTAATCTCTTCCCAGGTAGGGTACCGTTCCCACTCCTCTATCTCGTCTTCTGATACTAGGATCAGTTCTTCTTCTCTCTCTTCTCTCTTTCTCGACGGTTTGCATGGTGTGCGAAACATTTTTCTGAGTTACTAGGGTCTTATCCCTGATTTGTGAGTTAATACTAAATGTGGGTCCTATTCTAATCGTTATGTGCAATAGCACCAGAACGAATGGTCAAATTGTAAAATAATAAACAAAAGGTATATTAAACCAGTCAATGTCAACAATAAAATAAATAAAAACAAAAGTTTTATTTGTCACAATATTTTACAAGTCCTTAACTAACTTAACTAACTATAATTACTTTTTCAGGTACCCCCAGGGAGGCGCCGGGCGTCAAAGGAAGGATCGGATGCAGGAAGGATGAGGTAAGTGTAAGGTAAGTTTTTTATTATAATCTGTGTGTGGGGTGAGTGTGTTTGGTGTGTTCGGGAGGTGCTTGTGAGTGTGTTCTGCAAGTTTGTTTAATAAGGTAAGTGAGGTGAGTAAGGTAAGTATGTGAAGTACTCGAGGTAAGTGCCTCGAGTACGTGTGTGTACGTGTATGTAAGTATTAGTGGTGAATGTGGAGTGTTTCTGTAAGGTAAGTGAGGTAAGTGTATGAGATTGGCCAATCTGCCAGGCCCAGATTGTTGGTCTCGGCGAGCCGAACTCGGTAATACCAAACTCGGCTATCCCAAGACCAACAACGGCTGAGTTACAGGCAGATTAGTTCAGGGGGGGAGGTAGGGTACGGGGGGGGTTCCTGATGGAAGAGCTTGAGCTCCCAAACAAAATGAGCCCAAAGTCGAGTACCTTAAGTACTATAGTGGCCTTCTGGCAAGGTTCTAAAAATTCGGAAAAAGTTCCAAAAAGTCAACCTGAAACTTAGAACTTAAGTTTCCTGGTCAACTATGGGTCCAAATGGGACGTGTTTGGGCTCGTTTGGTAGGGCTTCTCAAGCTACACCCGAATCCGGTCTAAAAACGGTACACAATTTTTGACAAAATTTTTTCTGTTTTTATTGGTCGAGTCGATGGCGGGGGGGCTGGGCTTGACGACAAAACAAACCGCAGCTCCGTACGACCAATAATACCGAAGATACAGCCACTTTAAAATTTTCAATATGGCGGACCAAGTGTCAAATACCAATTTCAAAGTCCGATAACTCAGGCGCTATCGACCCTAGAACCCTGGTGTTTGGGTTTATCTATGTGCTCCTGAGGTTTTCTGTCGGCCCAGGCAAAAATCCAGGCACAAAAATATGAGGCGAAATTTCCGGGTTTTTAGGCGCGGTACCAATAGTCCTGAATGGTCTGATGTTAATACAGAAAACCCCGTGTTCGTAGGGCAGATAGTTCCTGAGATATTCTAAGTCAAAAATTTCCAAAATGGCCGCCGAACTGTCAATGTCCGGAGAGAAATGGCCGTATCTTCGTCAATACCGCTCCGATTTGGCTCGGGTTTGAACTGGGGTGATGCCCAGTATGTCCTATGCCCCGTCCCGGGGGTGGTTTGTGTCAAAAATTTTGACCCTCTTTTAAGGTCTGGTAGTGTCAAGAAAGTCCGGGCAACACCAGCATCCAAAATCCCGTCGCTGTAAGTAGTATAATACCCGAGATATCGGGAAAAGAAGAATTTCCAAGATGGCGGAGCCCTTAGCCAAAAGGTCAGGAAAAACTGTATCTCGGTAAATACCGGTCCGATTCCGCCAATCTTGGATTCGGGTGAAAGGTCTCGACGAGTTCTGGACGATGCTGCTGTCAGACCTATGCTAATTAGTATATTTACTTATATATTTACAAAAAACACTTTAAAATTCAATATCTCCGTGAGTATTAGCACAAAAATTTTCAAAAAATTACCAAAATTAGCCTAAAATGTTGCTCTATTTGACTCTAGATTAAAATAATTTTTTCCAATATAAAAAATTGGAAAAAAGTTAAAAATTTCGAATTTTTCAGTTTTTCAATTTTTTCCCAAGTTTTTTACTTGGGAGAAAAATGGGTTTTGGTACGGCTGGATAGAGCTATCCAGCACGCACAATCCTATAATTTCAAAACCCACGCGCTCTTAATACTCGCGAAGATATTGAGGGTCAAACTTATATATTCTAATTAAAAATAACTTAAAACTATCTATTCTAAAATTCTGTTCTAACCGGATTCGCGCCGTCCTCTTGATGGTCTTGATTGCCTCCTAACCTCGACTCGATTGCTCCAGTAGTTCCGGAGCAATTTCGAGGTTAGGAAGTTGTTTTTTTGTCCCGGGCCGCTCCGGGTATGGTCCGATACCCAAGAGTGGGGTGTCAGACGACGCGTCTCTGGAAGGTCTTCGTGGCTACCGTGCCACTTTTTTGAGCCTCGAACACTTTTTTCAATTTAAAGTCCAAAAACAAAAAAGTCGAAAAATTTTGCCAAGTTTTTAATTTTTAAAAAATTTTCTATACAAAAATCTAAGGTAGTATCTGGCAGGTTCGCCTTAGTTTTCGATGCCCTACCAGGTGGTATTTTTTAGTTTTAAGAAAGTCTGATATTGTCAATTTTCATACCACGTTTTTTGGTGTTCACAGGTATAACTTCGTGCGCGGAGTTGGGAAGTTGCTTCTTTGGTGTCGGGGGCCTGGGGGCACACGAGCCCCACCAAAGCCGCCCGAAAAAACCACACCTCCTCGATCTGGTTCCCGAGATAAAAATTTCCAAAGTTTGAAAAAACAGTTTTTTGTGAATAACTTTTTTGCGGGAATTGATGGCACTTTTATTTTTGCACAGGCGGATGCGCCGCACTTTTCCGCACACTCCGATATATAACACTTGTATCTAACTGCCAAAAAACCTATTTTTGCGAATTTTTTCGTGAGGAGCTCTAAGAAAATCGACTGGTTTCCAAGCCGGTTGGACCAGAACTGGTTAGGTTAGGTTAGGTTAGGTTAGGTTAGGTTAGGTTAGGTTAGGTTAGGTTAGGTTAGGTTAGGTTAGGTTAGGTTAGGTTAGGTTAGGTTAGGTTAGGTTAGGTTAGGTTAGGTTAGGTTAGGTTTTTTTTTTTTTTTTTTTTTTTTTTTTTTTTTCTCGTTCCTAGCCCGGGCGTTTCAAGATGTACCCAGGTATTACACAGTTTGAATTATGCTATTCTATATATATATATGTTGTAGGAGTGTAGGTTGTGGTGGGATTCTAAATGTTGGTTACTGTTGGTTGTGGTTGGGTTATATTATAAACTTACATATACTAAGTTATGTTCGTACTATTTATATATTTAATATGTTTACATATTCGGGTGCCCGCGTTGCCTCCCCCGAGTCAAAATCACCACTCGGTTTGCGTTTGAGTAGTGCTTTTGGCCCGGGGAAGATGATCAGGCGTCCGGGTATGCAATTCCCTACTTTACCTATTCTACCATATTATTTATATACTTAATTATATGTTATATATCTGAGGATGGGAAGGTTACTAACTCTTTTTTATTCTCTTTATTTAATTCAACTTATAACTATTACAGTATTGTTTTCTTATATATTACCTTATATATTACAATTTTGATGTCAAATTTGTATTTTATTATATCATCTATACATATTTTATATACATATGTTTATAGTATAATAACAATTCGGACCAAATTTATTTATACATGTTCAGTTACTTATAATAGCAGTGTATAACCTGTGTTATCTCTAATTCGTACATCTTCTTAAACTATTTATTTACAAAAGTTCAGAGATTCTCAATCCATTTCTTTCACGTAGTGTGTCTTATTGTAGGTATATTAACTATATGCTAGCTTACTTATTAGTAGGTACTGGTAAAATATATAATACTATATATTCCCAGTGCCATTTTATTACAACTTTTTATTATACTAAGGTATTACTACTACTATTTTATGGCTCAACGCATACTGCTTATACCTCATTTCTGTTGTAGATCACCACTACTACCGGACATCAAGGGGATCGTTTCCTACAGAACGTGTCGCCGCAGCCTCTGCGGCCCAAGTCGCTACGTGAAGTCGTAGGTAAGTTATGTGTACTCTAACTTATGTGTAATATTTGTATTTGTGTGTTATTTGTTGGTACATGTGTGTATCTACTGTATGTCTGTGTATATGTATGTGTTTGCGTGAGTAGATGTGTGGGTTTAATTGTGAATGGGCTTGGTTGTGCACATGTTTATAGCTGTATGTTGTTTTGTTTGTGTTTTAATGCGTATGTGTTACACTTAGAACCGCCAATTTTTTCAACAAAAATTTGCAAGTTTCTTGATGTCTGATTGTGTTGTGTTTGCTTAAGCGTTTACTGAGTTTCCTTAGTGTACTACTCTTGAAATGTGTGTCTTGTATTTATGTGTGTGTGTGTTTGTGTTTGTGTTGTCCCCGTATATCCGGTTCCTTCATATTACTAAGGTGCGCCGCTATGATGGTGTTCATGGTGCACATCGCCGTCTAGTGCTAGATACTTGTCTGGGGGCTCCACGCACAATAGCGGGGTAGTAGGTCATGCTTGTTGCCTGGCTGTTGTAAGTAAAGTATTACCATTTAACGGGTGTTGTTTTGCAGCAAGTTATGGCTTCCAACCCATTACTATTGTGTTGTTACCCCCAGGGCATCTAGCAATAGGCGACGGTTGCACGAATAATTTTGTCCCAGCGGGCCCTCACCGGACATTTCCCGCTGAATGCGTTGTGTGACACATCGTCCCGCTTCTCCCGGGTACAATTAATACATGCTGGCTTTGTGCCCACTACTGCCTCTTCGCATTCAGTACGCGTGTGAGGACCGCCACAATGGCTGCACATAACCTCAGTCTCGCGACACTGCTTCCTGCCGTGCCCGAAACCCAGGCATATCGTGCATTGCGTGAGCGGCGACCTATCCACCACCTGCAGTGTTTTCAGGTCCACCTTCACTGTGCCCTCCTCTATGAATCTTTTCCATAAGGCCGGTGTTACTCTCAGTATCACCTTGTTGGTGTACGGGTTCCTTCCTCTTATCTTGTACGCGACTTCCATACAGCCGTCGTCCTCGCCCAGGCCCTCAAAGATCAGACTATTCTGATTTCTGAGAGCCCGGAACAGGTCGTCGTCCGTATGGCTCCTTAGAACGCCGGTTATCATCACTAAAGGTCTTTTGTTAGCGATGTCTTCTGCTACTAGTGCTGCCTTCTTCTGCTTGAGCCTAAGCTTAAGCTTCTCTCTGTCCTCTAATGTATTGCAGCTCACTATTACCCGTCCATCCTTGGCCTTACGGACTCGCTCCACGTTCACCCCCCCGTCTTTGGCATTTAATGCATCTGTCAGATCTTTGAGGGTGTCGTCACCGGAGCGGTTTTCTTGGGCACTGGTAATTGCCACCGAATGTAGCGTTCTGTAGGTCGGTGGTTTTACCCCCGTCCTTGTTGCCGCCACACTCGCGTAGCTCACTTTTGGGACATTTATTTGCTTGAGTTCTTCAAGGTGGTTTCTCATCTCATCCTTTAGGAACTTTTGATGATCGCGCATTTCTTCAAACATGCACTTCATACGCCTATCGTACTCGTGCATGTTTTCTGCGAGCGCGTTTACACTTCCCGTGAAGAACTCTTTGTCCTCTTCGTTCAGGTGCCATTCTGTCCCATCCGGGGCTTCCTGTATCTCAGGACTCTGGCCTTCTTCTTCTATCTCTGATTGCGTCTGTGCGTCTTTTGTGATCTTTCTCTGTACGCCCGGTGCTACCCCCTTGTCCGCTAAGGCCTTCTCCAGTTCTCCTTCTGCTTCTTTAAACAGAGCGTACAGGCGATCTACCGCGTCTGTTACACCCTGTTTGATCTCCGTTTTGAGATTCCTGGAGCCATTTAAGTGTTGTTTTGCCTTATTTATACATCTCCTGGCTTCGTCAACCCTGTTTGTTTCCGTTGTCCCCTTCGGTGGCGTTCGCTTTGTGAAGGTCCTGTTCACAGCTATGGGGAAAGTCAGGGCAACGCTCTTCTTTATGCGGCCTTCTTGGTCTTCGGGGGTTGTATATATATGTCTCCTTTTCGTTACTTCCTCTCCCTCGGGGGAGGAGGTCACAGCTACCTCTTCAATACTACTTCCCGCTTCTGCGGACTGTCTGCGAGGTGGTGACACTTTGTCAGGTGTTATTTCTGTCTTCACTGGGACACGAGGTCTTACCGGTGTGCGGTGCATCTTCTGGCAGTCGGAGATCTATACTACCGAAGATGAGATGAGTAGTCACTTAAGCTAGTCGACAAGCGCAAAAACACTTAGTCGAGTTGTCAAGATTTAAAAATAAAAATTTAAAGCAATATATATTGAGCCAGTCAAATAATACAATATAAAATATTTTTATTGTCAAATTTACAAAAATTTAAAACTAACTTAACTAATTCTTATTCTATTTACAGGTGATGTCGGCGGGCCAGCTACCAGGACTCAGGTAAGTCACAATCTTATACCTAATATTAATTTTTACAATTCCTAATTCTATTTTTCTGTTTCAGGTCAACGGATCGGCGAGGGGAGGAGCAGGCTACGTCCCGAGTGCACCAGCGGGTTCTCCGCGTCGCGAGGAACCAGTGGACACCGAAAACGGGGAAATTGGAGCGAAAGTGAGGGAGATAGGGTAAGTTGAAAAAAGAAGGGGGGGATAGAGGGGTGGGGGGGGGCTAGGATGATAGGTCTCGTCGAGCTGAGTTGTTCAAACCCAAACACGACCAACCTATCTGCTTTATTGAGGGAGCAGCGGTGTCCGAAGTTTTACCAAAATAAAACTTCCCCAACTTTGACCCTTCGCTGTTCACTCAATATTGCAGCTAGCGTCCAGTGCTTGGGCTCGTTCTTCTCGTCTCCACGAGCTCTAGCGGATAAGACCGGAAAAAGGGTAGTTGACACTGAAAAATCGATTGGGCCCAAAAGGGGTCCAATCGGTAGAGGGTACCCCGGGAAGTCCTCTAAAGGAAACCCGGTTTCCCTAGGCCTAATAGTTTCCGAGATATCCTGGAAACAAAAAATCCAAGATGGCCGCCGACCAAACTTTGAACTTCGATTTCTCTGGGGTTATTTGTCCAAATTCACCCGAGATTGGGTTCGTTGTATTGCCCCCAGTGAAATCTAAGTCCCTACGACGACAGTTTGTTCCAAATTTTTTGGACCGTTTTTATTAGCTGGGGTGTTAGAGGGCCCCCCAACGATGTCCTCAGTCAAAATCCCAATGCTGTGCGCCCAATAATTACGGAGTTATTGGGGTTTTAAGATTTTACAAGATGGCGGCCAGATGTCAAATTCAGGCGAGATTTGGCTGTATCTCAGCCAATATTGGGCCTATCGCCGCCGGACTTCGACTGGGGTCGCTGGCGTGGTCCTCCCCACCCGTTCTGTGGGTTCGCTAATGTCAAAATTTTTGACCCTATTTTAGTGGTCAGTCTAGAAGAGTAGCCCTGGGCAGCAACAACCCCGAAAACCCTGTTACTCTACGTTAAATAGCCGCTGAGATATGCAAAAAAGAAAATTTCCAAGATGGCGGCCAAAAATGGTGAAAAATTTTGAATTTTGATTTCTCGGCCAATTATTGACCGAAAAATGGCGTTCTTGGGCTCTAACTCTTCGTCTAGGTGAAGCCTAGACGATGCTGCCGCTAAATTAATTTTACAAGTTATATCTAGTTATTTATTTACAAAAAAGGGCTAAAAAATCAATATCTCTGTATCTATCAGCGCTAAAATAGCCGAAAAATGTCCAATCGACGCCTAAAATGGTGCTCTATAATGCTACTATATAAAATAATTTTCCCCAATACAAAGTTTGGGGAAGAGTCTAAGTTTTTTGAAAAATCCGGTTTTTGGATTTTAAAATGAAAATTTTGGTCAACAAAAAATTGGGTTTTGGTGCGGCTGGGTAGAGCTCCCCAGCGCGCTAATTACTGCAATCTCAAAACCCACGCGCTATAGATAGGTCCAGAGATATTTAGGGTCAAACTTAAAATTTCTAATAGTAAATACTTACAAACTACTTAAGTTAAAATTCTACTCGAACCGGTTCCGGGCTTCTTCAGGTGGTGTCCGCTTTGGTACCTAACCTCATGCAAATTGCTCCACAAATGGCGGAGCAATTTTGAGGTTAGGTACTTGTTTTTTTGATGTTTGCAGAGCCGGGTCTTCACCGATGGGGCGAGTGGGGCGTCTATCGACGCGTCTCTGCAGTCCCCTGATGGCTACCGCGGCAGATTTTCCAGGTTAGTACAACTTTTTTGCACTAGAGCCGAAAAACGATTTTGGTCGAAAATTTTTTCCACTTTTTAATTTTTATAAAATAAACTATACTGAAATCTAAGGTTGTACTTGGCAATTATTACTTAGTTTTCTGAGCTCTATCAGCTCGTATTTTTATAATTCCAAAAAGTCCAAAATTGCGAATTTTGACACCACGTTTTTGCACAATTTTGCTAATAGCTTCACGGAAGAAGTTGGGATCTCGCAGTTTTCGGTGCGGGGGCCTTGGGGCACCTAAGCCCCACCAAAGCCGCCAATAAAACACACACGTCACCGATCTTGTTTTCTTAGAAAAAATTGTCAAAGTTTAAAAATTTAGTTTTTCAGGAATAACTTTTTTCCCCGAATAGGTGGGAAAACACTAGTGGCACAGGCGGGTGCGCCTCACAATTACGCACACACTGATATATCGCACTGCACTGTATCGTTGAAAAAACCTATTTTTTCGAATTTTTTTTCCGAGGAGCTTGGGTCAAATCGACTGTTCTCGACTGCGGTTCGAGCGGAACTGGTTAGGTTAGGTTAGGTTAGGTTAGGTTAGGTTAGGTTAGGTTAGGTTAGGTTAGGTTAGGTTAGGTTAGGTTAGGTTAGGTTAGGTTAGGTTAGGTTAGGTTATTCCCGCTCCGGCCGTCGTCGCGAGCGGACGTGTCGCAAAATTTTTCGTAAGTTTTACTTACGTAAATTGTTGGCTTATGTTGGTTTGTGTTGGGTTTGGTTGGAAGTTTTTCGGAGCTTTTCCTGCCATTCCTGGGGTGTTGTACGTGGTTTCTGGAATTCCTTAACGACGACTTGGCTTGATTAAAGGACTTCTGTGGATTATTTACTGGATTATCACCTGGCTTTTCTTGGATTTCGTTTCTTCCGTATATCTTGACTTGGCTTGGTTTTTTGGACTGTTTCTGGATAGAACGTGACTCGGCTAGCCTTTTGGACTTCGGGGGCGCCCCCCCCCCTTGTGGGGGGCCCACATCATGGCGGACGAAGATGAAAGCGCCGACGCGAGGAGCAAAACAGCGGTCACTGGGGTGATCGCTGGTAAGATCAACGCCCGCAGGAGGCCTAGTGCCTCGCGGGGGGATGCGGATGTCGACACGGATGTGTCGACCCACGGGGCTATCCAAACTGGTGACACGGAGGCTGACACGGATGCGTCAGCCAAACGAATGGTAGCTGCGGCCCGGAAGGTCTATAGAGGCCGCTCCGGACCGAAGAGTAGCGGACGTTCTGTGCTGCGATTCCCGGGGGGGGGCACTGCGGAGGAGTCTTTGGCCCGCTCAGAGGCGCTCTGCCAGGAGGTGCAGCTGTTCTTGGAGAAGAATAAGAAGAGGACAACTGCAGCCCCCTCAAGGGAGGATGAGACGACTTTTAGGAAGTCGGACGACTCCGTGGAAATCGTGGAGTTGGAAGGGGAGAAAGACCCCAGGGAAGAGGACCTCGGCCGCATGGGCGCTGAGGAGCTCCTCACCCTGGCAAAGGGCCATGTGGCCTCGATTTACAAGGTTGCCCAAACGTCGGGCAACCTTAAGGGTGGATACATCCGTCGGCTGAAGCAGGCGGCGGGAACCCTCGCGGATGTGGTTGAGAACCTGTCCGCGAGGTCTTTGGATGCGGAGAACCGGAGGTTGAGTGTGGAAAACCTCCGGTTGAAGAGAGAAATCAGCGCCCTGCAGGCTGAGGTTAAGGCCCACCGCAGGGAGTTCACGGAGATGAGGACGGCGGCCAAAAAAGACCTGACCGCCGCTCCCATGGATACATCCTCCCCCCCGCAGCTCGACGTAGAGGCCCTGCAAAGGGCCATTATCGTCTCGGTGGGGAATTTGATTGACGCTCGGCTGGCGGTTTTTGAAGACCGCCTGCCCCCACCGAAGACCATTCGCCCGCCGCTAGCGAGCGACAAGCGGAACAAGGGGGGTTCTCACGCCCCCTCCGGAGCAGTGTCCGCCTCCGCCCCAGCGGAGGCGATGGTAGTAGAGGAGAGGGTGGAGAGCGCCCCTCCCCCACCCCCGAAAGCGGGGCAACCACGCCCGCCCAAGAAGGTGGGGTCCGCCGGACCATCTGGCGCGAGGGACAAGGAGTTCCCCTCTCTGAGGGCTCCTCGGTCCCAAATTCAAGGGTTCTCCACCCCCAGGGACAAAAGTGCCCCCCCTACGGACAACGAGTGGACCGTTGTGGAGGGGGGGCGAAAGGGGAAAGGGAAGGGTAAGGGGAAGGGAGAGGGCAGGGGACCGAATCCGGCCCCCCTCCAGTCCACCCATCCCCAACCTGTTGAAACGCACACCACCCGTCGTTGGGAGTACCGTCGGGAGGATCGTCGGGAGGAGCGCCGCGATACACGGCAACAGCCCCGGCAGGAACGTCGACGTGGCCTCCCGGGCAGAATAAATCCCAGGAGTCTAGTTGAGGAGAAAGCTCCGGTAGTAAGGGTGAGCATACTACCGGAGGCAATTGAAAGGGGGATGACGTTCACCAAGGTTTTCTCCATGGCGAGGGGCGCTGTGGACGTCATCGCCCTAGGACTAAAACGGGGTCTCCGGGTCATCCGATCCTACAATGACTCTCGGCTGCTGGAATTTCCTCCTGGCGCCGAGAGCGCGGCTTTAGCAGATCGGGTGGCTGAGTCGCTACAGGGTGCATTGGTCGGTGTGGCTGAGATCTCCAGACCCGTGAAGATGGGCGAAATTCGTCTCACGGGCTTGGATGACTCAGTCACCAATGAGATGGTCGTGGAGGAGGTGGCCAGGGCCGGGGAGTGTCCACGGTCCCAGGTTAGGGCATCCGCCATAGGTGTTGGACCAGGAGGTCTAGGCTCGTCATGGGTACGATGCCCGATCCCGGTGGCTAAACGTCTGGCTGAGGAGGGCCACATGCTCATTGGCTTTACCTCAGTCACCGTGGTGGCCTTCGAAAAGCGCCAAGTACGGTGCTACAAGTGTTTAGCCGCCGGACACTCGACGACGTTGTGCCCGGACGGCCGGGGGACAGGTCCGACCTGTGTTACCGCTGTGGCAAACCTGGCCATAAGCTGGTGGATTGCAGGTCGGAAACGGCGCACTGCGTGGTGTGCGCCGAATCGGGACGTCGAGCGGATCACGTCACCATGTCCAGGCGCTGCCACCCTGGAACGGTGCGCCCGAAATTTGTTCCCCCGGTCAGTCGGTCCGGCGGGTCGGCGGGAGTCGCTGCTGGGGAATCTCACATGTCTGATTAATGCCTGTACAGCATGTGAGATTCCTTCAAGCGAACGGGAATCACTCCGCCGGGGCTCAGGACCTCTTCCTGCAGTCCCTGGCGGAGTTTAGTATTGGTCCAGCTGTGATTTCAGAGCCGTATCACATCCCCACCCAGGAGAACTGGGTCGGGGACCTCGACGGCCTGGTGGCGGTGGTCGCTAGGTCAGGCACTAGCCCCCCTCTCATCACCATCGAGAAGGGACGGGGTTACGCGGCGGCGGGTTGGGGAGAGTACACCGTTATCGGGGTGTACTTCTCACCAAACCGATCCCTGGCGGAGTTCGAGACGTTCTTGGATTCCGTCAGGGCCGCCGTGGCTAGGCAGTCGCCGAGGGCGACCTTCGTTCTCGGCGACTTTAATGCCAAATCCCGTTCCTGGGGGAACGCCGTCACCAATGCGCGGGGTAGGCTCGTGGAAGCGTGGGCTCTTCAAAGTGGTCTGTCAATCCTCAACCGTGGTTCTGTCCACACCTGCGTGCGGTCGCAGGGAGGATCTATCGTGGATCTATCATTCGCCACCCATGCGATCGCACGCAGGGTGGAGAATTGGAGAGTAGAGGAGGAGGTGGAGACGCTCTCGGATCATCTATACATCCGTTTTGAGCTCTCCCCTCCTCCCAGGATGACAGACCCCCCACGTCGATACGGGCGATTCCCGCGCTGGACCATCAGCCGGCTCGATCCCGAGCTGGCTGAGGAGACGGCGGCCGTCGAGGGCTGGACCAATACCATGGATGGCACTCCGGAGGAAATGGCGGAGCGCATGCGCAGTACTTTGGGAAGAGTCTGCGATGCCTCCATGCCGCGGTCGCGCCGACGCTTGCAGCGGCCAGGCGTCTACTGGTGGACTGCCGAGATCGGTGCCCTGCGAGAGGCAGCTCAAAGGGTGCACCGATCTCTCAAACGCTGCAGGCGTCGGCTTCCTCCGGAGCTGGAGGAGGAAATTAGGTTGGCGGAGGAGTACCGGGCTGCTAGAAAAGCCCTTCAGCTGGCAATCAGCCAGTCGAAGGCCCGGGCTAGGGAAGAGATGCTGTTGACGTTGGACAGGGATCCCTGGGGACGTCCGTACCGGGTGGCGCGCAAGAAGATGCGCGCCTTCGCCGCCCCAGTCACGGAGTCCCTACCGGACGGGGTCCTTGAAGGGATAATTGGTGGTCTCTTCCCAGACCCGGGAGCCCATACTCCTCCCGCAATGGATCCTCCTCCAGGAGTAGAAGCCTCTGAGACGGAACCTCCCGCCGTCTCAGAGGAAGAGTTCGAGACGGCCCTGGACCGTCTCCGGGGCCGTCGGACTGCACCGGGGCCAGATGGGGTCCCAGGCCGGGCCCTCTTCCTGGCCGCAAAACATCTACGCGGCCAGCTTCGGGAACTGTACGATGCCTGCATCAGAACAGGTGAGTTCCCGAAGCCATGGAAAGAGGGCCGGCTGTGCCTGCTCCCCAAGGAAGGTCGCCCTCCAGGAGATCCCTCTGCTTACAGGCCCATAGTGCTGCTTGACGAGGTGGCCAAAATCTTCGAAAAGATATTGGCGAGTCGCCTCGTCAGGCACCTAAATGACGTAGGGCCTGGCCTCTCTGAGGCACAGTTCGGGTTCCGCGCAGGGCGTTCCACACTGGACGCCCTGAGTGCGTTGAAGTGCCTCACGAGAGAGGCAGAGGAGATCGAGGAGTCTGTCCTGGCGGTATCGCTTGATATAGCGAACGCCTTCAACAGCCTACCCTTTGAGACCATAATCGAGGCACTCCGTTATCAGGGAGTGCCTCGTTATCTGATGAGGCTGTTGGAGGCATACCTCCGGGACAGATTCGTCCTCTGGGAGGGCGGCTCTGGCCAGATTGCTGGGCGACGGCGTGTTGCGTGCGGTGTTCCACAGGGGTCGGTTCTGGGCCCGATCCTGTGGAACATCGGATACGACTGGCTCCTCCGCGAGCCAGTCCTGCCCGGGATGAGGGTCATCTGTTACGCAGACGATACCCTCATCACGGCCCGGGGTGGTTGGTATGAAGAGTCCGTGGAGTTGGCCAACGCCTGCGTGGCGTTGGTCGTCAACAGGATCCAACGTTTGGGCCTCAGGGTCTCGGCAGAAAAGTCCGAGGCCCTGATGTTCCACGGGCGTCGGAGGAGACCACCCCGGGACACGCACGTCGTCGTCCAGGGAGTGGCAGTGGCGGTCAAGGCCCAGATGAAATATCTGGGCCTCACGTTAGACGGGAAATGGAACTTCGGGGCCCACTTTGCCCAGATGACCCCGAGGTTGGTGAAGACCGCCGCTGCCCTGGCCAGATTACTTCCTAACACGGGAGGGCCAGGCACGGCTTGCAGGAAACTATATTCGGGCATCCTACGTAGCATGGCACTGTACGGTGCCCCCGTGTGGAGTCAAGCCCTTCACCGCAAGAATAGGATGCAGCTGAGGTGTTGTCAGCGCATCCTTGCGGTGAGGGCCATTAGGGGATACCGTACAGTGTCTTGGACAGCTGCTACGCTCCTGGCGGGTGATCCGCCCTGGGAGCTCCAGGCGGAGACACTCGCCAGGGTGTACCAATATCGCCAGGATGCCCGGGAGAGAGGACTTAGGCCGTGCCTGGCAGAAATCAAGAATGTCAGGGCCGAAGCGACCGCGGCCCTGACCTTGAAGTGGATAGAGGACCTGAGGTCCCCAGTTGCTGGATTTACGACGGTGGAGGCAATCCGCCCCCACCTGTCGCGTTGGGTCCTCCGGAAAAGAGGGACCCTCACGTATAGGATGGTGCAGATACTTACCGGGCATGGTTGTTTCGGTAAGTATCTGCATCGTACAGCGGGGCGGGAGTCGAGCCCGGAGTGCAAGCACTGCGGCGCACCCGAAGACACAGCATTACACACGCTGATGGAGTGCGCCGCATGGGGACCTCAGCGTCACACGCTGGAAAACGTTGTTGGGAGGATAACCTCACTCCAAGGCATGGTCGATCTCATGCTGCGGAGTGAGGAAAGTTGGACGGCAGTAGCCTCCTTCTGTGAAGCGGTCATGCTCCAGAAGGAGGTCGCCGAAAGGGAGAGGGAGGAGGATCCATTAGCAGATCCGATTCGCCGACGGCGTACTGGCCGCCGTGCGCGCAGGTATGCTCACCTCCTCCCCCCTTAGGAATCCATCGTAGGGGCCCGTGGGTCCGGGGGCACCCACGGGACTTCCCCCCCTACTGGTGAAGAGGATGGTCCACCCCGAGGGCCATCCTGGGACATAAGCCAAGCGTTGGGGCGTCACAGTTGTGTACCTATGGTCTATATCCTGTGACGCCCCGTAAAAGCGCGAGGGATTAGGGGCGCAGGTTAGGTTTAGTGGGTAGTCTGTCGTTCGGAATCTCACGACTACTACGCTTTCGTAGTCATGCGAGGAGATTCCGGACGACAGGAGTCTCACACACCCCTCGGACAACCCCCCCCCGGGCCCGAGGCAGTGTCACAAGAAAAGACATTCCCCCTGCGTTATCAAAAAAAAAAAAAAAAAAGGTTAGGTTAGGTTAGGTTAGGTTAGGTTAGGTTAGGTTTTTTTTTTTTTTTTTTTTTTTTTTTTTTCTCGTTCCTAGCCCGGGCGTTTCAGGATGTACCCAGGTATTACACAATTCGAGTTATGCTATTCTATATATATATATGTTGTAGGAGTGTAGGGTGTGGTGGGATTCTAAATGTTGGTTACGGTTGGTTTAGGTTGGGTTATATTATAAACTTACATATACTAAGTTATATTCATGCTATTTATATATTTAATATGTTTACATATTCGGGTGCCCGCGTTGCCTCCCCCGAGTCAAAATCACCGCTCGGTTTGTGTTTGAGTTGTGCTTTTGGCCCGGGGAAGATGATCAGGCGTCCAGATATGCAATTCCCTACTTTGCCTATTCTGCCATATTATTTATATACTTAATTATGTATTATTGTATCTGAGGATGGGAAGGTTGCTAACTCTTTTTATTTCTTTATTAAATTCAACTTATAACTATTACAGTTTTGTTTTCTTATATATTACCTTATATATTACAATTTTGATGCCAAATTTTGTATTTTATTCTATCATCTATACATATTTTATATACATATATTTATAGTATAATAACAATTTAGACCAGATTTATTTATACATATTTAGTTATAATAGCAGTGTATAACCTGTGTTTTTCTTATACGTACATCTTCTTAAACTATTTATTTACAAAAGTTCAGAGATTCTCAATCCATTACTTTCACGTAGTGTGTCTTATTGTAGGTGTATTAACTATATGCTAGCTTACTTATTAGTAGGTACTGGTAAAATATATAATACTATATATTCCCAGTGCCTTTTTATTACAGATTTTGATTATACTAATGTATTGCTACTACTATTCTATGGCTCAACGCATACTGCTTATACCTCCACTTTCTGTTGTAGATCACCACTACTACCGGACATCAAGGGGATCGTTTTCTACGTAACGTGTCGCCGGAGCCTCTGCGGCCCAAGTCGCTACGTGAAGTCGTAGGTAAGTTGTGTGTACTCTAACTTATGTGTAATATTTGTATTTGTGTGTTATTTGTTGGTACAAGTGTGTATCTACTGTTTGTCTGTGTATATGTGTGTGTTTGCGTAAGTGGATGTGTAGGTTTTTAGTTGTGAATGGGCTTGATTGTGCACATGTTATAGCTGTATGTTGTTTTGTTAGTGTTTTGATGCGTATGTGTTACACTTAGAACCGCTAATTTTTTCAACAAAAATTTGCAAGTTTCTTGATGTCTGATTGTGTTGTGTTTGCTTAAGCGTTTGCTGAGTTTCCTTAGTGTACTACTCTTGAAATATGTGTCTTGTACTTATGTGTGTGTGTTTGTGTTTGTGTAGTCCCCGTATATCCGGTTCCTTCATATCACTAAGGTGCGCCGCTTTGATGGTGTTCATGGTGCACGTCGCCGTCTAGTGCTAGATACTTGTCTGGGGGCTCCACGCACAATAGCGGGGTAGTAGGCCATGCTTGTTGCCTGGCTATTGTAATTAAAGTACTACCATTTAACGGGTGTTGTTTTGCAGCAAGGTATGGCTTCCGACCCATTACTATTGTGTTGTTACCCCCGGGGCATCTAGCAATAGGCGACGGTTGCACGAATAATTTTGTCCCAGCGGGCCCTCACCGGACACTTCCCGCTGAATGCGTTGTGTGACACATCGTCCCGCTTTTCCCGGGTACAGTTGATACATGCTGGCTTTGTGCCCACTACTGCCTCTTCGCATTCGGTACGCGTGTGAGGACCGCCACAGTGGCTGCACATAACCTCAGTCTCGCGACACTGCTTCCTGCCGTGCCCGAAACCCAGGCATATCGTGCATTGCGTGAGCGGCGACCTATCCACCACCTGCAGTGTTTTCAGGTCCACCTTCACTGTGCCCTCCTCTGTGAATCTTTTCCATAAGGCCGGTGTTACTCTCAGTATCACCTTGTTGGTGTACGGGTTCCTTCCTCTTATCTTGTACGCGACTTCCATACAGCCGTCGTCCTCGCCCAGGCCCTCAAAGATCAGACTATTCTGATTTCTGAGGGCCCGGAACAGGTCGTCGTCCGTATGGCTCCTTAGAACGCCGGTTATCATCACTAAAGGTCTTTTGTTAGCGATGTCTTCTGCTACTAGTGCTGCCTTCTTCTGCTTGAGCCTAAGCTTAAGCTTCTCTCTGTCCTCTAATGTTTTGCAGCTCACTATTACCCGTCCATCCTTGGCCTTACGGACTCGCTCCACGTTCACCCCCCCATCTTTGGCATTTAATGCATCTGTCAGGTCTTTGAGGGTGTCGTCACCGGAGCGGTTTTCTTGGGCACTGGTAATTGCCACCGAATGTAGCGTATTGTAGGTCGGTAGTTTTACCCCCGTCCTTGTTGCCGCCACACTCGCGTAGCTCACTTTTGGGACATTTATTTGCTTGAGTTCTTCAAGGTGGTTTCTCATCTCATCCTTGAGGAACTTTTGATGATCGCGCATTTCTTCAAACATGCACTTCATACGCCTATCGTACTCGTGCATGTTTTCTGCGAGCGCGTTTACACTTCCCGTGAAGAACTCTTTGTCCTCTTCGTTCAGGTGCCATTCTGTCCCATCCGGGGCTTCCTGTATCTCAGGACTCAGGCCTTCTTCTTCTATCTCTGATTGCGTCTGTGCGTCTTTTGTGATCTTTTTCTGTACGCCCGGTGCTACCCCCTTGTCCGCTAAGGCCTTTTCCAGTTCTCCTTCTGATTCTTTGAACAGAGCGTACAAACGGTCTACCGCGTCTGTTACGCCCTGTTTGATCTCCGTTTTGAGATTCCTGGAGCCATTTAAATGTTGTTTAGCCTTGTTTATGCATCTCTTCGCTTCGTCGACCCTGTTCGTTTCTGTTGTCCCCTTCGGTGGCGTTCGCTTTGTGAAGGTCCTGTTCACAGCTATGGGGAAAGTCAGGGCAACGCTCTTCTTTATGCGGCCTCCTTGGTCTTCGGGGGTTGTATATACGTGTCTCCTTTTCGTTACTTCCTCTCCCTCGGGGGAGGAGGTCACAGCTACCTCTTCAATACTACTTCCCGCTTCTGCGGACTGTCTGCGAGGTGGTGACACTTTGTCAGGTGTTATTTCTGTCTTCACTGGGACACGAGGTCTTACCGGTGTGCGGTGCATCTTCTGGCAGTCGGAGATCTATACTACCAGAGATGAGATGAGTAGTCACTTAAGCTAGTCGACAAGCGCAAAAACACTTAGTCGAGTTGTCAAGATTTAAAAATAAAATTTAAAGCAATATATATTGAGCCAGTCAAATAATAATACAATATAAAATATTTTTATTGTCAAATTTACAAAAATTTAAAACTAACTTAACTAATTCTTATTCTATTTACAGGTGATGTCGGCGGGCCAGCTACCAGGTCTCAGGTAAGTCACAATCTTATATCTAATATTTAATTTTTACAATTCCTAATTCTATTTTTCTGTTTCAGGTCAACGGATCGGCGAGGAGGGGAGCGGGCTACGTCCCAAGTGCACCAGCGGGTTCTCCGCGTCGCGAGGAACCAGTGGACACCAAAAACGGGGAAATTGGAGCGAAAGTGAGGGAGATAGGGTAAGTTGAAAATAGAAGGGGGGGATAGAGGGGTGGGGGGGGGCTAGGATGATAGGTCTCGTCGAGCTGAGTTGTTCAAACCCAAACACGACCAACCTATCTGCTTTATTGAGGGAGCAGCGGTGTCCGAAGTTTTACCAAAATAAAACTTCCCCAACTTTGACCCTTCGCTGTTCACTCAATATTGCAGCTAGCGTCCAGTGCTTGGGCTCGTTCTTCTCGTCTCCACGAGCTCTATCGGATAAGACCGGAAAAAGGGTAGTTGACACTGAAAAATCGATTGGGCCCAAAAGGGGTCCAATCGGTAGAGGGTACCCCGGGAAGTCCTCTAAAGGAAACCCGGTTTCCCTAGGCCTAATAGTTTCCGAGATATCCTGGAAACAAAAAATCCAAGATGGCCGCCGACCAAACTTTGAACTTCGATTTCTCTGGGGTTATTTGTCCAAATTCACCCGAGATTGGGTTCGTTGTATTGCCCCCAGTGAAATCTAAGTCCCTACGACGACAGTTTGTTCCAAATTTTTTGGACCGTTTTTATTAGCTGGGGTGTTAGAGGGCCCCCCAACGATGTCCTCAGTCAAAATCCCGTTGCTGTGCGCCCAATAATTACGGAGTTATTGGGGTTTTAAGATTTTACAAGATGGCGGCCAGATGTCAAATTCAGGCGAGATTTGGCTGTATCTCAGCCAATATTGGGCCTATCGCCGCCGGACTTCGACTGGGGTCGCTGGCGTGGTCCTCCCCACCCGTTCTGTGGGTTCGCTAATGTCAAAATTTTTGACCCTATTTTAGTGGTCAGTCTAGAAGAGTAGCCCTGGGCAGCAACAACCCCGAAAACCCTGTTACTCTACGTTAAATAGCCGCTGAGATATGCAAAAAAGAAAATTTTCAAAATGGCGGCCAAAAATGGTGAAAAATTTTGAATTTTGATTTCTCGGCCAATTATTGACCGAAAAATGGCGTTCTTGGGCTCTAACTCTTCGTCTAGGTGAAGCCTAGACGATGCTGCCGCTAAATTAATTTTACAAGTTATATCTAGTTATTTATTTACAAAAAAGGGCTAAAAAATCAATATCTCTGTATCTATCAGCGCTAAAATAGCCGAAAAATGTCCAATCGACGCCTAAAATGGTGCTCTATAATACTACTATATAAAATAATTTTCCCCAATACAAAGTTTGGGGAAGAGTCTAAGTTTTTTGAAAAATCCGGTTTTTGGATTTTAAAATGAAAATTTTGGTCAACAAAAAATTGGGTTTTGGTGCGGCTGGGTAGAGCTCCCCAGCGCGCTAATTACTGCAATCTCAAAACCCACGCGCTATAGATAGGTCCAGAGATATTTAGGGTCAAACTTAAAATTTCTAATAGTAAATACTTACAAACTACTTAAGTTAAAATTCTACTCGAACCGGTTCCGGGCTTCTCCAGGTGGTGTCCGCTTTGGTACCTAACCTCATGCAAATTGCTCCACAAATGGCGGAGCAATTTTGAGGTTAGGTACTTGTTTTTTTGATGTTTGCAGGGCCGGGTCTTCACCGATGGGGGCGAGTGGGGCGTCTATCGACGCGTCTCTGCAGTCCCCTGATGGCTACCGCGGCGGATTTTCCAAGTTAGTACAACTATTTTACACTAGAGCCGAAAAACGATTTTGCTCAGAAAATTTTTACACTTTTTAATTTTTATAAAATAAACTATAATGAAATCTAAGGTTGTACTTGGCAGTTATTTCTTGGTTTTCTGAGCTCTATCAGCTCGTATTTTTATAATTTAAAAAAGTCCAAAATTGCGAATTTTCACACCACGTTTTTGCACACTTTTGTTAATAACTTCACGGTAGGAGTTGGGATCTCGCGGTTTTCGATGCGGGGGCCTGGGGGCACCTGAGCCCCACCAAAGCCGCCCAAAAAATCCACCCCTCGTCGATTTAGTTTCTTCGGAAAAAATTCTTGAAGTTTCAAAAATCAGTTTTTGCACAATAACTTTTTTCCCAGATGTGATGGGGACGAACTGATAACACCAGCGGATGCGCCGCAGTAACGCGCACAAAACGATATATCGCACTGGTCTGTACGTGCAGAAAAACCTATTTTTTCTAATTTTTTTTCCGCGGAGCGAACTTTAAATCGACTGCTCTGGGTCGCGTTTCAAGCAGAACTGGTTAGGTTAGGTTAGGTTAGGTTAGGTTAGGTTAGGTTAGGTTTTTTTTTTTTTTTTTTTTTTTTTTTTTTTTTTTTTTTTTTTTTTTTTTTTTTTTTTTTTTTTTTTTTTTTTTTTTTTTTTTATCGTTTAGGCTCCAGCTTAGAGTATGTGCTAGAGTTCATTATCTTTTTTTTGTTTTATTTACTTTTATTTAAAGAATATACATATTTACTATACTACCTACATTTATTTTTCTAGTGAATTCTACCTAGTTTATTGTATTGTAGTGAAGCTACTTGTATTATACTATTTCATACACGGGTAAATAAATTCTCACAGGGATACAATGGAAATTTTGACAAAGGTTGGTTTATGTTGGCCGAGGTTGGTTATGCGTTATGGGAAAGCCAAGTTTTAATTGGGTTGTTGGTTTTAACAAGGATATTGTTGGGTAACGTTGGAAATGGTTTTGGTGCATTTTTGGTAGTTGGCTTTGGTTGGGAGTGACTTTAATGTGACTTGAAAGTATGCTGTGGTTGCATTGGATCTAGGAGTGATTGGGTAAGTTGAAAATGGTTTGGGTCAGGTTTATCCAACGGGTGTTTGGTGTTAGGATAGGTAGGTTTTGGGACTGTTTTTATTTATTCCTTAGGTCTAATACATGTTTTACAAACTATTAATTGTACATATTTTAGTATTCTAGGTTGTAGGTAATTTACATTTTCTTTGCACATACTTAATATCTATTTTTCTGCTTACATGTAGCAGGTTACTGCCTTACAGGTTTTAATGTTGTTTTATCATTATTAACTAAATTTATATATATCTATTTTTACAAAGTTAACGACGCTGCCGGTTCTTATACTAAAGTATAAGTTCGTAGTGTCACATATTATACATTGATTTATACTGTTATTTTCGTACTGGTCACATATATAGTTCTATATAGTTAATTAATTGTGAGTTTTTATGTTCTAGGTCGCCTCAACTCACCGGGAGCCTGCTGTTCTGTGCGTAAGTATATCCTATTTGTGTGTAATATGTTAGTGTGTGCTTGTTAATGTTTACGTGTGTGGTGTTGTTGTGCGTGTTTTTAGTACTTACAAAACCGCGATCTTTTAAATTAAAAGTCGCTAAGTTTTTTAGTGCTGTGTGTGTATGAATGTTTACTGTGTGTAACGTTTTGTATCTATTTAGGTGTGTTATAGTGTCGAGTATTCGCACTATGTGTAAGTGTATATGTTTGTGTTGGTTCTGGCAGGTTCCAGGTTGGGTGTCTGAGTGTCTCCAATCTAAGTTGGTGCATTGGAGAAGTGACCTAGAGCCAAGCGTGGTCGCCGGTACCACGCACGATAGCGGAATCGTTGGCCGTACCTCGTTGTCAATTGTAGTGATGCTCAAAGGTGTTACGAGTTGTGATACTGTGTATCAACGAGGTACGACTTCCGATCCATTACTATTGTGTTGTTCCCGGCGACTCGCCTAGCTGTAGGCCACGGATTGGCGCACTATGGTGTCCCACCTAATCCTTACAGGACACTTTTCGCTAAAAGCATTGTGCATTGCCTCGGGTCCTGTACGCCTTTCATTATTACAATTGATGCACTTAGGTGGTGCGCCGACGATAAATTCCTCACACTCCTTTTTGGTGTGAGGTCCCCCACAGTGGCAACACTTTGCCTCGGTCACCTCGGTACATAGTTTCCTACCATGTCCGAATCCTAGGCAAAGTGTGCACTGGGTTAGAGGCGACCTATCTGTGACCTGTAAGGTCTGTAGGTCTATCCTCACCGTTCCTGTAGCTGTAAATCTTGCCCAGAGTGCTGGTGAGACCTTAAAGATAACTTTATGCGTATTCGGGTTTCGTCCCCTGATCTTGTATGCGACATCCATCCAGGCGTCGTCCCCCTCAAGGCCCTCAAAAATCTCCCTATTTTGATTTCTGAGGGCCCTGTGGAGGTCGTCGTCCGAATGTGCCCTGAGGACACCCGTAATCATCATCATAGGTTTTTTGTTCATGATGTCTTCTGTCACTAGGTCTTTTCTACGTTCCCTCAGCATCTTCTTGAGCTTGTCGCGCTCTTCTACTGATTTACAGCTAACGATCACTTTGCCTTCTCTTGCTTTTCTTACTTTCTCAACTTCGATCCCGCCATTGGTTGCGTTCAACGCTTCCCTAATGGCCTTAAGGGTGGTCTCGGCCGTCTGAATGCTGTCGGGATCGGTGTTAGATATTGTTACTGAGTGTAACGTCCTAAAAGTCTTGGGGTTTATCCCCGACTTCTCGGCCGCCACACTGGCGTATGATCGTTTTGGATTGCACTCCGAGGCTACAACGCTGTGCTTTTGAATAATCTTTTCAAGATTATTCGTGCTCACCAGGTTCCTCTCTAGTAGCTCGGAGTGCTTCTCCATCCGTTCGGTGAGGATGGCCCATCTTCTGCCAAGAGCCTCCCTGTCTTCCTCCTCCATAGGGAGTCCACTCCGCAGTGGGCTCTGTATGTCTGCCTGCGTTTGCACGTCGCAGAATGTCTTCTCATCTTGCTCGCTGGAGCCCTTCCCCACTGCGCTTGTTAAGGCTTTCCCAAGAGCCGCGTCCGTCTCCTTCACCAGTTCATACAGCCGACCCATTGCTTTCTGTATGCCCTGTTTTATCTCAGTCTTGAGATTTCTGGAGCTCTCGATGTGTTCCTTGAAAGTTTTCCTGCATTGCCAGGCTTCAACCAGTCGCGCGTCTCGTGCTGCCTGGTCTATGGTTGGCTTGGGTGGCGTATCTACAGGGGTCTCTTTCGACTGGTTGGTTTCGCTAGTGCCGGCGGTTGCACGCGCGGCCTTGACTTGGGGTGGGGAGAATTTGAGGGACACTCCCTTCTGTTTACCCTTTGGCGGGCTGTAGCCGAAGGGGTTTGCCGGTTTTATTACCGACAGGCCCTTCGCCGCATTCCTCTTGTTGATCCGCTCCAGTTGTTCAACTTCTTTGGCTTTTTGCTTTGTGTACTGTTGGAGTGGTTGAGAGGGGGATGAGGGGGACGGAGTATCCCTGGTCCTGTAGTATCCTTTTTCCTCCCTTTCCCTTCTTAATTCCCTCTCCGCCCTTTCGAATACCTGATCTGGGTCTTCGTCGTTGTCGATCTGGTAATATTCCTCCAAACTGGCACGACGGTTCCACTCCTCGTCTGCTTCTGGCGAACCAGTGACAGTGATGGTTCTCTGTGGCCCCCTTTTCGAGGCTTTTGCTGGAGTGCGGAACATGTTGTCAGAGAAGGGGTAGCTGTCCCTAAATGTATCCTATTCTAGTGTAAGATTAAACTAATCAATTGGCGCAATAGCACACAATTGAGGGGTCAATTAATAAAATAAATAGAGCAATATATTGAACCAGTCAAATGTAAAAAATAAAATAAACAATAGTTTAATAGTCAGAATTTTTATATACAATGTCCTTAAAGCTAACTTAAACTAATAACAATCTTACTTTACAGGTACCCCTTAGGAGGCGCCGAGCGTCAGGGAGAGGAAGGGATGCAGAAAAGGATAAGGTAAGTGTGAGGTAAGTTTTTTATTCGAGAAGTGTGTAAGGTGAGTGTATGGGATAGGTTCAGGAGGTGCTTGTGTGTGTATTTTGCAAGTTTGATGTGTGAGGTAAGTGAGGTGAGTGAGGTAAGTATGAAAAGTACTCGAGGTAAGTGCCTCGAGTACGCGTGTATATGTGAATGTATGCAAGAGTAGTGAATGTGGAGTGTTTCTGTAAGGTAAGTGAGGTAAGTGTGTGAATTGGACTATTCTGTCAGGCCCAGATTGTTGGTCTTGGCGAGCCGAACTCGGCAATACCAAACTCGGCTATCCCAGGACCAACAACCACTGAGTTACGGACAGAATAGTTCAGGGGGGGAGGTAGGGTGCGGGAGGGGGTTCCTGTTTATAGAGCTCGAGTTGCCGATCAGGTTGAGCCCAAAGTCCACCACCCTAGGTGGTCTGGTTGCCTGTCAATTCAAGTTCAAAAATCCAGGAAAAACTCTGAATTTTTGGTCTAAAAGTCAGATTTTTCACTGGAGGGTCAAATATCGCCCTAAAAAGGGCGAGTTTGGGCTCGTTGTGACGGGCTCGTCGAGCTCTATCCGATTTTTATAAAAAATCGAGTCAAAATTTTTGATCGATTTTTTGAGCGCAGTCGGTAGCGGCCGGTCCGGGCTTCACTCTAAAACCAATCGCGACCTCGTGCGCCCAATAGTTCGGGAGATATAGCCTGTCAAAGTTTTCCAAGATGGCGGCGGCCCGAACTTTGACCGCTGATATCTCCGGTTCTACTCGTCCTAGGACCCTGGTGTTTGGGTTTTCCTGGATGCCTCTGAGGTCCTCTAGGCGTCTAGGCTAAAATCCAGACTAAAAATTTCGGCGAAAAATATCCGGGTTTTTAGACCCGGATCCGATGCTCCTTAAGAAGCTGTTGTCAACCTAGAAAACCCCTCCTCTCTAGGACTTATAGTTCCGGAGATATCCTCGATCAAAATTTCCCAAGATGGCGGCCGAACTGTCAAAGTCCGGCGCAAATTGGTGATATCTCCGTGGATTACCGTCCGATTTCGCTCGGACTTGGTCTGGGCGTATGCCCGGCTCAAATTACACCCCGCTACGATGGGGGTTTAAGTCGAAATTTTTGACCCCTTTTTATAGGCCAGGTCGATGAAGAAGCCCTAGAGAACGACTATGCCGAAAACCCGGTCGTTCTGCGCCCAAACGCCACTGAGCTATGCAAGAAACAAAATTTTCAAAATGGCGCCGGCCCTTGGCCAAAAGGTCGCAAAATTACGTATCTCCGTCAATATTTGACGGAGAGCGTCGTGCTTGGGCTCAAACTCTTCGTCCCAACGGGTTCTCTGCACTGCCGTCTTTAAAACTAATATTAAGTGTATATTTATTTATATATTTACAAAAATAGCCTAAAAAATCAATATCTCGGTGACTATCCACGCTAAAATTTCCAAAAAATGCCCAGTCGGCGCCTAAAAGTTTGCTCTATTTTATTACTAAATAAAATAATTTTCCCCAATACTAAGTTTGGGGAAAAAGTCAAAAAATTTCGAAAATTCAAGTTTTTGAATTTTTAACTAAAAATTTTGTATTAACAAAAAATGGATTTTGATGCGGCTGAGTAGAGCTTCTCAGCGCGCTTCTAACTGCACTTTCAAAATCCACGCGCTTTAAATAGTTTCCGAGATATTCGGGGTCAAACTTAAAACTTCTAATTAAAAATAACTTACAACTATCTAACTTAAAATTCTGTTCCCACCGGATTCGCGCCGTCCTCTTGATGGTCTTGATGCCTTCCTAACCTCAAGCCGATTGCTCCAGTAATTCCGGAGCAATTTTGAGGTTAGGAAGTTGTTTTTTTGGTCCGGGCCGCTCCGGGTATGGTCCAATACCCAAGAGTGGGGTATCAAACGGCGCGTCTCCTGAAGCTCTTGAGGGCTACCGTGCCACTTTTTTAAGTTCCGAACACTTTTTCGGACTTAAGGTCGAAAAACGAAAATGATGAAAAATTTTCACTGGTTTTTATTTTTTTAAAAATTAACTATGTTGAATCCTAAGATTGTATCTGGCGGGTTCGCCTTAGTTTTTAGCACTCTATCCGCACGAATTTTTTAATTTTGAAAATGTCCAAATTTGAAGATTTTAGTACCACGTTTTTGCACTTTTGCTTTAATAACTTTTCGCGCGGAGTTGGGATATCACTTTTTTAGGGTCGGGGGCTTGGGGGCAACTGGGCCCCACCAAAGCCGCCCGAAAAAACCACACGTCGTCGATCTCGTTTTCGAAATAAAAATTTCCAAAGTTTTAAAAATCAGTTTTTCCTGAATAACTTTTTGCACAGATGTGATAGCACTTTTCTGGAAACACAGGCGTGTGCGCCTCACTTTTCCGCGTACGCCGGTATATCGCACTAGTACGTAACTGTTAAAAAACCTATTTTTACGAATTTTTTTCGCAGGAGCTCAAAGTAAATCGACTGGTTTCGGAGCCGGTTGGACCAGAACTGGGTTAGGTTAGGTTTTTTTTTTTTTTTTTTTTTTTTTTTTTTTTTTTTTTTTTTTATCGCCAAATCCTCCGTCATTGTGCAAGACAGAGATATATATTTTTCGTGTCTCTTTTAATTTACTCTAATTACTACAAATAGGAAAAAGGGTGGGAAGTCTTTATTTATTGTCTGTTTCTTTTTGTTATCTTTTCTCTTTCTTTCTTTTATAAAAAATCTTACGTCTATTACATATTTGCTTATTTATGCTAGTTTTATTATACTATTTTATCTTACTAGTGTTATATATATATTGTTCTTTACTATCCTAAGTACTTTTACTAATACTACAATTTATTATGCTAACTTATGTTTTTTACTGTTTTTACATGTTTATATACATGTGTATATATGTATATATATTTATGATTACATTTATTTATATATCTATTTATAAAGTCTTATTACTAGTATACCTTTAGGTTTCATGGTATTATTATTACATATATTTAAAAGCTAGTGTTACATATATCCTACTATACGTCTATAGCTTTACTTGTTGCCCCATTTCTTTTTACTGTCTTTCTAATGACTTTAACTGCGAATGTCATGAAGCCCTCCAACTTGTGCTTACTTAGGAGTT